>JAMAKT010000043.1:4198-322413 GCA_023628415.1 Hypoxylon sp. PDH2405
GCCCCGCCCTCCCCCGCCCCCGCCCCCGCCCCCCCCCCCCCCCCCCCCCCGCGCGGTGGACTGCGTTGCATTGGAACCAAACCTCGCACTTTATGGGCTAATTAGTCTATATAACCTGTCCGTATACACATTAGATTGTACTTCGAGGATTTCCCCTGCTTTTCTTTGATTCCACGTGCATTCGTCGAGATCGTCCAGATCGTCACAGTTGACCTCTACCATGCCGGACAGGCTTCTGGGCTTCGAGCCCGCGATCCAGAGTATCACGGCACGCCATCCGCGGAGCCTCATCGGTAGTATAGTCTGCATGAACTTCCTAGTCACCATGGCCATGTACGGGATCTCGATCATGGTGCTGTAACTCACGAGTTTCATAGTGATCCCGTACGATAGCGGTAGGAAGGGGTAAGCGATCCCTAAAACCACTAGTCTAAATCTTTCTTTTTCTCGAAGGAATCAGGTAGGAAAAGGAATAATGTTACATTCAGCGTGTTTTTCTAACGACCCCTTCTAATCTACCATACCCAATCAGCCGCTATCAATGCAAGCACCGCGCTCAGAAGTGAAGAATGAGCCCTCGTCATGGTTCTACGCGGCATACCCTCCAAACGCTGACTTTTTTTTATTAGCCGTTCCTCCTCTACTTCGTAGGACTAGTATGATCTCAACCATATTTATATTTCAAGCAAGCTGGAAGTTCTGCGCGAGGTGCTGGGTCATCATCGACGAGCTCGTCCCAACCTGGCCCTAAGGCGCATGTGACGAAGGGCCTGATCTCTTCCCACTTTTCACTTTGAAACTCTCGCCATACCTTGAACCTGTTCTATACGACGACGTTAGTTGGTGAATATAAGATTATTAGTCTTAGAATCATGCTCAAGAATTGTCGTTTTATACCTAGACTGACCTGTAAAAAGTAGCTGGTATTGCTCATTTTATTGCCGTGTCGTCCAAGGACGTCGATGAAATGAGCCGGGGTTATGTTTGATTTAGCGGGATTTAACATATCCTTCAGCCTGTTGTAAGCGAGCTTGCGTTGTTTCGACTTGGGGCTTAGTTGTCGAACGCGAGTTGGTCTGTGAGTTGGTCTGCCATTTTGCATATAGGGGCCATTATAAAACTGGATATCAGGGACGGGTTTGAAAAATGGAATGCGAATCTGGCTTTCTTTTGGTTGATTGGCATGCGCCTGACCAGGCACTCCAGCAGGCCCCGGGAGCAAATAACGCAAATTCAATTTGTCGAGATTATGGTTGGGGTTTCCATCGCCCTTTGATCCAGTATTCTGGATTGTCATCCGACTGTCATGTTCGTTATCGAGAGTTGTATTTGAAGGGGTAGAGGAGAGATCACGATCAGGAGTTTCATCGCTCTGTGATTCATCATTCCGGACTGTCACCGAACTGTCGTCGTCGTCACCGGGAGTCGTATTCGGCGCAAAGCCGAAGAAATCATAATTGGAGTTGCCACCACTCTGTGGTCCATAATTCTGAAATGTCATCGGACTGAGCTCCACGTACTCGTTATTGTCGGTTGTATTCGAGGCACGGGAGCGAGCGAAGTAATCTAGGAGCTCCTCAATAGAGCAATTAAGATGGTCTATTTCGGCTTCACCTCCCTCGTTAGGTCCCTCGTTAGGTCTTAAAGCTTCCTGATGTTCTGTACCCAGAGGGACGGCGTTTGATAGGTAGTCAAGTAGAAGACGACGAATTGTACTTTCTTGGTCGCTTGCTTCTTCGTCTCGCCAATGCCGAGGACACGATGACTAATCGCTAGGTCCCGTAGACTCAGCCATGATAGACTAACTAGTCAAGTGTCTGGATATCCAAATATGATAGACGACAACTTCTATACAATAGGAATAGGAGTAAATAGTCGAGGCTGACTCCGATACTAGCTGAATTGCCGAAATTGGGTGTCAGATATCACTGAAGGAGACACGCGAATAAATCCATGGACTGGTTTTGCGACTTCTCTAAATAGCACACTGTGACTTCCTGGGCTTGGATCAGTCCTTGGAGGTGGCTATCGCCAGACTTATAGGGCCATGTGCCTAAAGAGATAGAGCATCGTAGCTGCCCGAGTCTACCACTTCTAGTCCACCCTCGTAAAACAAAAAGAAACGGCTATCTTGCATAGATGCCAACATAAGGGAACACTATCTCAGCCTCAACTTCAATATATTCAGATCTTCATGCTGAAAGTAAAACTCGACAAATCTGTGGCATATGTTGGGGCCGTCTAGATTTCGTTGAGCTAAGAATATTCCCTAGATTTCCTATATCATGTCTTTTCGACCAGAGAAATATTTGAGTCGTAGAGTGGCGCAAGTTCAGGAGGCAGACATAAGTAAACATGAGTCTCTGGGTATAACTCGCTAACACCATCAAGTCAGCGTAGCATCTACACACGCAAGGCCGTAGGCATCATATAAATTACTACAATCAAGCAAAACCCGATAAATGTAATTCAACTGTTCTCTTTTCATCGTTTAAGGGGGTATCTATTCTACAGTCCTACAGTTTCAAACCATAGATGCAGGGTTTCGCTTTCTTCTCAGACAGAAAGACAGATAGACAGACGGACAGCCAATAACTCCAAGTGCTAATGCGAGCTGTTTTTCTCTTCCGCCAAAAAATTTCCCTGGTAAGTCCTTTAACTTTGCTGCTCTTCCCTCCTTATCCTTCCCTCCCCCTTCAGCCCCCTGACACCAACACGGGTCCTGCTTGCGCAGTTGATTGTACAAAGGAAAGTTGGGGCCCTGTCCTGACCCCGTTGTGGATCATAATGCATTGCTTGCTTAGATCGACGACGTTCCAAAACCGACCTCAATGGCGTTGGCCTTTCACTCGTCCACTTACATGAACAAACCGATCAGAAATCCTGATTATCGTGATGTACACATACCCCGTCAACACTCATATCACGTCTTCGTCACACCCCCCGAAGTAGTCGGTTTTCTGTTCATCAGGTTGCCAAAGAACTTGGCTAACGTGTCCGTATCCACCTGCGCGCCCTCTTCAAGCTGAGACTCCTCATCTAAGAGAGGTTCAGGTGAATGTCCGTAGGCCTGACGTTCCTGTCAAGAAATTAGTCTTTTTCTGCATACCGTAGATATACTCAAGTATCCTACCTTAAGCCGTTGGACCATGTCATCGGCATCAACCTGAATGCCTCCCATATTAAACTGCACCGGACCGATATGATCGCTGATCATATCGTCAGTTGCACTTTGCGCAAATGAATGGTCCTTGTCCTTGCCGGGTTTGTCATCTGCCTTCTTTTGTTGTTCAAGTCGCTCTAACTGGTTCGCGAGGAAAGCTTGCGTGTCGGCCGATGGGACCTCCAATCTGCTTGTGTCATTATTTGCTTGTGCCAATTGTAAGGCGTCTAGGCTCGTGTCTTGCACTTGCTCTTCGTAGAGCGTAACAGCTGATGATTCAGGCTTGTCTGCGCCGTTCGCATCTCCATAAACTTCGTGGTTCGGATTATGTGTACCGTCGCTCTCAGGCATGGGGAAGGGTTGGTCGAGGTCTATTTCCCAGCCTTTGCTGACCAGCTCGACATCAAATCCATCCCGTAGCACTCGGATCTTGCCCCAAGAGTCCCAGTTCGGAGGCACTACAATCTTGTCTCGGTCAATGACATTTGCTTTGAGGGGCGCGCGCTTAAGTAACGAGTGGATCCCAAGACTGGCGTGAATGAGGGTTTGCAGCGGCGATGCCATCGACGGTGTCGTATAAATAAGAGAAGCTCCATCTAGTCACAGGTTAATACAGATTATGGCCATGGGATGCGTCTTAGTGAACGTACGTCTTAACAAGACTGTTCTTAAATACTGAAGCACGAGGTCGAACTTCTCTTCCTTCCATCCCTGGGTCTTTTCCAAGTAGTCTATCCTTTCGGACTGGAATATCGACATCAGTATGGTTACTGCAAGTCGGACCAAGGTAACTCACGTTCTGGCATACGACACAGAGCGGCAGGCCTAGGGCATCCTCCCACTCCCCGGGTCCCAAGGGTAGCGCAACATCCCCTTCGTTAGCAACTGCGCCTGTGCCGTCCAAGTTTATGGAACCACCTGTTCGTCCGCGGTCTCTCCAACTATTCATATTTTCCTCCATTATCTCCTTGCACTCGAAGCTAAGGGACATGATGACAGTTCGGAGTAGCAGCAGCCATTCTCGTAGTTGTCGCATCCACAGCCACGGTTGTGACCAATCGAGTAGTATTACTATTAAGGTATTCGGGATCGATTGTGGAGTTAGAAGTGGTTTGATGAGTGAGGCAAACGAGGGTGCTGGACTTGTGAGCAGATAGAGGGATATGCGTGCTAGGATGTCTAGTCATGGTTAGCGCGGGCAACTTCGCCAAAGAGAGCTCGCACGACTAACCCTCCTGATCTGCGTCCAAGACGTTGTAATATGTATATCCAAGTGCAAAACTATTGGCTATCGGTGGTGTCTTCTGGTTGTTACGGTCCAAGTTTCTTCTGTCATTGCTCGATAGAGCTTCGAGGAAGTCTCGTTGTGAATCCACAGAACCTCCTAATATCCGTTGTCAGTCGCCTACGTCTAGCGATCCAACAGAAGTTGTTCATCCTACCTAGAACCAACAAGTTCTTCTCAGGTAATCTCTTGCCGCTGGCGACAGAGTCGAGCATAGAGCTCCACATGTCCTTTTTATGTTCATCCTTCTTTCCCTCCGAACCGGTACCGACTGAAGTAGTCGTATACGTGGAGAACCGGTTCGAATTGGCCGTCATGTTTGATTCCGGTCTATCGGTCGCATTGGGGAGGACCTAGGAAGACTTGGATGCGCCCGCAGTGGTCTCAGCGTAATCGGGATGCGATAATCGTCAGACCCTTAGAACGCGTCTTAAGGGCTTAAATTTGTAACTGGAAACGCGTTGGGGGAATGACGTTGATCGCTTCCAAGATTCTCTCCTCTCTTTTCTATTTAGCAAAGTAAGACATCTAGGAGATTCTAGATGTGGGGGCTTAAGAACAGATAAAGAGATTCAAAAGTGAGGTGGTCTGGGTGATCTGTTTCTGAATGACGGGCATTTCTCTGTACATTAAAAAACATCCATCACTTTTATTCCCCTTGAACAGCTCCAAGCATTTGATTAAGGTGCTGCATTACCGGGTTTTAGTGGATCTCTTCAGGCACTACCGGTCCGACGTTTCCCCAGCACAGGGGTCCGCGGGGCACCTTGATAGCTTAAGTACAGGTACCTAGCGATAGGCTGCAGGTACCTTACTTCGGGGTGTCCAATTGACGACAGCACCGATCCCCATTTGATTATAGTGCAGCCTCGTAGTCTAGCTCTTGACGTTTTCTTGAAAACAGCAGCATTCCTAGATTTCCCACTTCTATAGCTTTTCTTTTATGCATAATTGCGACAGTGGTTCTGAGGTGAGGAAGAATGAATCAAATACGAGCTATTCAAGCGCTCAACAAGCGCGAAATTGAGAATGGAGTGTGAGTCGCTTTCTTTACGATCTCCCTTCAAGGCGACAGCCTCACTAATATCGAACTAGACCCCCAGAAGCTTCGTGGCACACCGATTACCGCGACACGGCCTTCATCAACTTTGGAGGGTTACCATACGAATTATCTGAAGGCGACATCATCACGATATTCTCGCAGTATGGCGAACCTGTGTTCCTGAAGCTAGTCCGAGACAAGGAGACTGGCAAGAGCAAGGGTTTCGGCTGGTTGAAGTACGAGGATCAGCGCAGCACAGATCTAGCCGTGGACAACCTAGGTGGTGCCGAGATCAACGGTCGTCTGATCAGGGTTGACCACGCACGATACAAGCCCCGTGACGACGAGGATCCCGAGGAGTTCAAGGTCGGCTGGGAGGACATCGTGCGCCGCGAAAAGGCTGCCAAGGGCGAGGATGTGGAGATGGTAGAAAGTAGCGAGGAAGAAGAGGAAAGGCGCCCGATGATTAAGGAGGAGATTGAGCTGGCGAAGCTGATTGAGGAACACGATGAAGATGATCCTATGAAGGGCTTTTTGATTGAGGAGAAGAAGAAAGAAGTTGAACGAGCGCTGAGGAAGGAGGGTGAGCGCAGAGAAAAGAAGGACAGGAAAGAGAAGCATAGGCATCACCACCGAAGTCACCGTTCTCGGAGGGATGATGGAGATGATAAAGACAGCGAGGAGCGACATCGCCATAGGAGGTCAAGACGGGACGATACCCCCGATGCAAAAGACAGGTCAAGGCGAGATGAGACACCAGTTGCAAGGGATATGGGTAGTCGGGAACGAGACGAAACTCCTCCAAGACGGAGAGACGATTCTACGGAGCGTGATCGGAGGAGGCGAGACGACGACCGGGATCGACGTCGCGATAGGGAGCGAAGAAGAGATCGGGATGACAGGGACAGGCATGAAAAACGGTCACGTCGTTATGATGACGAAGATAGGGACAGAGATCGCAAAAGTAGACAGAGAAGCAGAAGCAGATCCCCACGACCGTATAGAGATTGACGAAAGCTACACGTCTAATCGCTTAATAAAGATACCCCTTTAGAACCAACGCTGTGTACCTAGATGGCCTCGCAAGCACATATTCCTAGTGCAAAGTGATTTTAACGCCGCTCCCAAACCAGTCAATGCCGAAGCCCGCAACCATTTATACTCCGTGCCGATTTCCCACGCGCCCAGTCCAAATCAATATCTCCCGCCCCTGGCTTCTGGCTCCCACTGTTCCCAAAGAGGGTATTCAGAGCGGATTGCGTAATAATCCTTAAGCTCATCCTAATTTGCTAGGTACCTCTTCCATCCTTCTCTGAAGATGACAGTACGGCCATCTTCCTCCTTGAGCACAAATTTCTCCCACCGCGCATCTATCCCTGCGCCAACGACGATCACTGTGGTCTCGTCTACCCAGCCAATGGCCCCTTTCATTGGTCTACTAGTGCCCAATACGGTGTTGTCTCCTCTTTCTATAGCCCTGGCAGGACTAGGGAGGAGGGGTTCTTCGCCCGTTTCAAAAGAGGTTGAGACGAAGGAATAGACATCTGAGAAAGGGCCAAATGGGAGATTGCTCAAGAAACCCCATTTATTCGTGGCGTCGGTATTAGAGCTACCTCCAGCGCCTGGAACTGGCGATACCGGCCTAGCTTTCCTTGGGTTAGGAACGTCGAAGATATGTAAGCTCCCCTTATCCGAAGTGCAAGCTAGCATGTTTCCTGATGGACTGAAGCGTAAAGAGTATACAGTGGCAAACTCGGTACCTCGTCGTCGTTCACCAAGTTTCGCACAACTACTCGTGGAGAAGATACGTATAATAGTACCCTGTATACAGTCAGCTTACAAGAACATGAGATGTTTAGATATACATGCCTTCTCACTCGCCGTAGCAAGTAGCTCCCCATCCGCACTTAGCTGCAATGCTCCCAGGCTGGAAGAATGCGCAGGGATGATGCTGACGCTGTCTGTTGCGAGCTGTACTACTTGGACGTGGCCAGCAGTTCTACCAGGAAAGACTAGATATTTTTCTGTGAGACAGCAGAGACCGAGAAAATTGTCCGCGGTCTCGTATCTAGCGAGTGATTGCGGTGGCCTTTGGAAAGCATAGACACGCACGCTGTTCTGTAGGACAACAGCAATCCTCGACTTAGAGATTTGTACCCCGCGAACAGCTGTTAGTGTGGCTAGCTCCAGAGCTATTTTGTCTTTGCTGTCATCCCATATTATGACTTTGTTCTGGGGATATTTGGGTGAGCGACCCCCGCCGACAAGAGCAAGGTAATTGGCGTTACCCATCATCTGAACAAGTCCGAGGCCCCCATGGAAAGCTATAGACTATTAGATTCATTTTTTGCAAGTGGATGGAATTGACATACTTTTTGCGGTCTGTAGTTGAGAAGTATCTGAGTGGAAGACTATAAAGTGTGAAAGTGTTAGTGAGCGACGTATAAGCTAGAAACTGGAGTAGTGATAAGTGAGAAATCATACTCCTAAACCCCGTATCTAATCCAACCACAAACCGACTGCAGTCAGTGTTGAAAGTGACAGACAGAGCGGCATGCTCGTTTGGGGATTCGATAACTGGCCGGGTGTTCATGATGACTGTTCGATATGTACGGTAGGTTTACAACGATGGTGGGGGTAGAGAAAGCTAATGAATATATGTACTGATGATCACAACCGACGCAGTGAACGAAGATGCAAAGCATCAAAAGGAACCAGATAGTCCAGACAGAATCTTGTTATCCCAGGTCATAGCTGCACCAAACATTCATCAATACTCCTGTCTAGGCTGCCGTGACTGGATCTTGGTCACTCGGTATGTCAAGTGTAATACAAAACGCTTGCTAGCCTTAGCCTCAATGTACCTAGTAAGCAAACCAGATAGTTTGTAGGCCGATGAAAGACTAATCAAACGAATGAGAGATGATATGGATATCGTATAGAATTAAATGCTAGATTAAAAGACGAATCGAGAAAGTAGAGATAGTAGTTCGTAGAACCGAAGATGTTTTAACTATTACAACTTGATGGTTGTCTGAGTGGGATGTAATAGTTGCGCAGGTACAGTACACGTGAGAGTTCCATGGGTACATGTAGTGGTACGAGATTTGAAGATGCAGAGCACGGGCCAAGTAACTGCGATTAAACCTTGCTAGGTTCCAGCTACTGTTTGGGGAGGACCTACCAATCCGTCAAGCTCGGTACGGAATCTACTAGGTTGTAAGCTTCCTGACGTGTATTTGACCTGTATTAGGTAGTTTGGCCGTGGCGTTCCAGCATAAAGGACTGTGGCTGTGTCTTAACTGCCGGGCTAGATCTCGTTTCTTCCAAGATGATGGAGAAGTTGCAGTCGAACAAAAGCTGATAAAGGGGGTCTCTACCTGCATCTTTGAATCTCCAGCCTCGTGTTAATTTGACACGCGGAAGCTACACCGGGTCAACCCTGCCTTGTCCAATTAAATGTATGTACCTAAGTACTTATTAGTTCCGGTGCTATCAAGGCCTGAGCCCCTGAATTCGGGGGAGAATAGGTGATCCGTGCTCTGATTTGGTGCCCTTCTAGTGGTCCCATCCCCCCTGTCCTGTCCCCGTCTATGGCAACCATTTTGTGGTGTTGAAATTGCACTTTTTTGGAGAGGGAAGGAGAGAGAGCCATCAACAGCTTTGACGAAGCGAAACCCGAACACTTTCCAAATCTTCTCGGTTTCCCTTCATCAACCAACTTCAGTTGTGATCCGCCCCCTTCACACCCACCGTTTTGAGATACCCCGTTTACGAAGATCCCGTTTTGTTTTGACGAGTCCTACCATCGTCAATCATTGTAGTAATTTCAATTCTTTGCTAGCCGAACTCTGTCACCCCATTGCGACACCCAAGTCTTAGCCTAATATGTCGTCCCCAGCGGTGAGCCTCCCCTATCACGCTACATCCAATTGCTTCGCGTTCCGTATTTGCATTTTTCCTGTTGCTACTTTGCATCTCCCTCAATTCTATCAGACTTCTGTCTCCATCTACTCTATACTATCATTCGGTGTGCTTGCTAATCAGCCATGATGCGTTCGCAGAAGATGATGCGCCGGAAGAAGAACGTGAAGAAGGGAATTCAGTTCTGCTTGATGGTCTGCGGTGCTTCGGGAACAGGTATACCTTCCTCTCCAAACCTCGACGCGTCCGACGTGCCATTACCACAGAGACCTCGGTTGTTCGACTATCTGGCACAAGTAAGATACTAATCGTGTTTACTATGCTACAGGCAGAACGACCTTCGTGAATACCCTCTGCAGCAAGAGTGTGTTGGCTCATAAGGACTCCGACGACCCTACCACTGCTCACGTCGAGGATGGTGTCAAGATTAAGCCCATCACAGTTGGTTAGTTCACACACTGTCTCGAGAAGCAGCAATTGATCCTAACCGCCCCCTCTAGAGCTTGAGTTGGACGAGGAGGGCACTCGTATCTCTTTGACCATCGTTGACACCCCCGGCTTCGGTGACCAAATCGATAACGAGGCAAGGTATGGCTCGATGCTTTAGAATGAAGCTTGCTACAGCTACTAATATTTTCGACCCGCAGCTTTTCGGAGATCGTTGGATATCTCGAGAGACAATATGACGACATCTTGGCCGAGGAGTCGCGTATCAAGCGAAACCCCAGATTCAGGGACAACCGAGTGCATGCTATGCTGTACTTCATTACCCCTACTGGTCATGGGTGCGTTATATCTCGCGTTCGATGCCATTGCTTTCCACTGACATTCCGAGCAGTCTCCGTGAGCTCGATATCGAACTGATGAAGCGCCTTGCTCCTCGTGTCAACGTTATTCCCGTCATTGGCCGAGCCGACTCACTTACGCCCCAGGAGCTCGCTGAGTCGAAGAAGCTCGTCATGGAGGATATTGAGCACTACCGAATTCCCGTCTACAACTTCCCTTACGATATTGAGGAGGATGACGAGGACACCGTCGAGGAGAACGCCGAACTTCGAGGTCTTATGCCTTTCGCTATTGTCGGTTCGGAAGATGTCATTGAGATCGGTGGTCGCAAAGTCCGAGCTCGCCAATATCCTTGGGGTGTCGTTGAGGTTGACAACCCTCGTCACTCTGACTTCCTGGCCATTCGATCTGCCCTTCTCCACAGCCATCTTGCGGATCTGAAGGAAATCACTCATGACTTCCTGTACGAGAACTACCGTACCGAGAAGCTTAGCAAGAGCGTCGAGGGTGGTGCTGGAGTGTAAGTTATCCTTGAAGAACGCTCTTCTATGATATTTTTCTGACAATATTTGCAGTGATTCTTCCATGAACCCCGAAGACTTGGCTTCTCAGTCCGTCCGCCTAAAGGAGGAACAACTCCGTCGGGAAGAGGAGAAGCTCCGTGAGATCGAAGTCAAGGTCCAGCGCGAGATTAACGAGAAGCGACAGGAACTTTTGGCCCGCGAATCTCAACTGCGCGAGATCGAGGCGAGAATGGCCCGAGAAGCTGCCGCTGCCGCAGGCACACCCGAGGCAAACGGCGAGCACGAGGCCAACTAGGTGGCCAGAACGACGATATCTTTTCTATCTCCTACTTCTGGTATACTGGCAACCAGATAGTAGGACGGATTGTGGCGTTGGGTGTTTGATATCCCCTAGTCCCCAACTCCCTTTACTAAGGCCATCCGACACGACACGTTATACGAAACCCTAAAAAAGCTAATGTTGGTGCATGAGGTGTGCGAATCGTTGAGGGATTGGTGAAGAACTTCTCTGGAATAGAGGCCCGGGCGGAATTGATATCCCCTACAATTATTGCATGTCCGCTTGTTGATGGGACGATGGTACAGTGGGAAAAGAAAATGACCCTGTCTTCCCAATTTTTCATATCTTGAAGCATCGTTCAGTGGAGAGCCTGAAGGTAGTAGGGGGGATGGCCAGCCTGCCTTTGTATCTCCTGCGAGTCGATGTCCGTTTTACTAGTTGCAAACTGCGTAGCCTATTTCTACTTTCACGCCCCCTTTTCTCCTAGTATTAGTGCCTTCTAATGCAGATATCAATACGAGTTTTCTTTTGATATCTACCAATGCTAAATATTCTATGTATGTAATTCATTTTGAGCTTATAGTGATAATTACACGTGTATGTTGTATTGTTGCTTTGTGCTGTGGTGACGACGACTTTACCTTGGACTGACTCGGTTGGATGGGGCCGATGGGACTCCCAAAGAGCACGACCTCTTTTTTAAGAGTCCCATTAGAATGTCTTCTGCAATTTTATGAGTCCCAAGACAGTCTCAGGGTGGTTCTAGTAGTATCCGGTCCCCTATATAATCTGGCCCTGCTCATATTATCACCACGTGGAGCCGTTAATTAAGAGGCGAATTGGTAACCCGAAGCTTCACATTAATGGCTTACTTAAATTAACTGCGAGTTGGGTTCGACCGGTACGATTGTTACAGCTACGGATTTCGCATTAACATAAGCGACCCTCTCAAGCAGAGGTCTAGTCGTTTCCTTCCTATTAGAACGCCGTTTTCCCGAATTCATACAATACTCAAGGAGAATAAAAGCAATACAAGTCCTCGAAAGGCATACGGGAAATTCACAATTTTCACAAAAAAATTTATCCTTCTCCAGAAACCCCCCTGGGGAAAGAAACCCATAATCCCAAGTCTGACCTCATTTTACCATAGCCAGAGCTATAACCGTTGAAGCTTTCTTAGCGGCTTAGCTGTTGTTCTGGCTGTTCAGGATGCGCAGGATGGCCAAGAACAGGTTGATGAGGTCCAGGTACAAGCTGATGGCAGCAGCGATCTCCTCCTCGACGTGGTGGTGGCGGAGGATGAGCTGGGTGTCGACGAGGATGTAGCCGGAGAAGATGAGAGCGGCGAGGCCGCCGTAGATGAGCTCGCCGGTGCTGCTGTAGGGCAGGAACATAAACATGAAGCCGAACAGCACCAGGCCCCAGAGCGCGCCGAATAAGTAGGGCATCCAGGATGTGAAGTCGTACTTGGTCTGGCACGCGAACAGCGTCAGGAACACGAAGATGCCGCCCGTCAGGAGCACGGCGTTGAGCACGACTTGCGTCTCGTAGAAGGATACTATCACGGAGATGGCGTAGGCTTCGAGGAGGGTGAAGGCGGAGAGGAAGAGGAGGTTCGTCGGGTACGACTTGCGCTTCCAGTATGTGAGGAGCATGAAGATGATGGAGCCGAAGAGCTATAGTAATGCATCCATTATGTTAGTTGCCATCATATAACTGATTCTTATAACTCATTGTTTGATAGGAAGGGATGGGAGGGATGGGTTAGACGTACCGAAACGAAAACCAGACCAGGATGCAACTGGATCCAAATCTTGTATTGCTCGTTCCAGAAGCTGATGCCGCTCACGATGCCCGTCACGATCAGCTGCGCCGTCAGGATCGTGTACACCTTGCGGATAAACTGGTTGCGGATGTCGACCGTCGCTTCGGCGACCGACCCGCCGAACTTGAAGTCATCGGGGATGTTGTCCTCGCTGCTGCGCGGCGCCGCCTCGAAGAGCGCTGCCTCGGCTTGGTAGGAGGGAGGCGCCTGCGACCAGGTGCCCAAGTCCGGGTCCTGCGTGGGCGCCGGCGTGTATCGTGTGTTGGCGGCCATCGTTTATTGTGTCTAGGTGGTCTGGAGTGGTCGCTGTTGATGGGACAAAAGAAAGAAGAATGGAGTAATGATCCGCTGACCTTCGGTGTTGATGTCAGGATGGTTAATAGGTAGGTGGGAAGGTGGTCGCAAAGAGGAAGCGAATAGGCGAATCGCGGGGCGTAACGTAAGCTGAAGGCTGTATGCCTAGCAGCAAGCCTAGGCGTGTCATAGAACTAAAATAGTGGACCCGCGCTGTTTCTAAGTTCTTCTGGTATTATCGATTAGAAGGATCAGGCATATTTGAATTTGATTGGTTTTTGTTGAGTGTTACTATGCATCGTTGGTTAGCCACATGTGGCTTGTGGTCTATGTGGCAGGTGGCTGAAGCTATCTTAAGGTGCGGGGCGGCAGCTCTGTGGCTAGCTGAGCCTTGACAGCTCCAGAACTTTTACGGCAAATCATTCAAGCTCATTGGCCGACTTCTCTACAAGAACTGTTGCTCCTATAAAGCTCTGTAAGACGTCGTATATGCCGTTCCGTTCCATGCAGCAAAATATTGAAATTTTGCCCAGTCAATTGAAGTGATTTATTAGATTTATTAGATTCTTGAAGAATCTCTCGACTCTATTCGGGAGAATTGAAGCCCATTCTACATGGATTCCCCGCTCGTAAAGAGCCTCGGGGAATCAGCAACATGCCACGAGAGCGTTAGATATGTAGTTGTGCGGAATTCGCCAATGCTCATTCGCTAGAATGCCATGTGGGTAGGCGACAAGAAACGGGCACAACCTTGCAAAGCTATCAATCTGGAAACTTTGCTCCTATTACCTACCTGCGAAGAAGCTATCAATTTTAGAAACTTTGCTCCTATTGGTCAAGAGCTACTAAGAATTGCGCTTGTCCCCCAGCTATTCTTAATTAACAGCTTAGTGCGGCAAGGTAGGATTGAAGGTATATGGCTGCCAGCGAGGGAAGGCGAAAGGAATATGGGGGTATGAAATAACATGATGGTTAGCTACTGTCATCTATACGTGCAAATATACTCGGCAGGCAGATGATCTGATGAAACAAAGCATGATGCAACCATTCATGTTTAGATTTTCTCAGGTTTTAATCATGTGCGTAGCTGCTTGGTCTTGATGTTGTCCATAGACAAAAAAAATGGCAGGTATAGAGAAGCTCTTCCAAGGTTTACCCAAGACACTGTTTCAAGTTGTCTCTAGAAATAAGCTACCAGATAGGTATTACAAGCTTAAATAAAGGGACTCAACAAAAAGGCCTAGATGCCGTCCCAAATTGAATACTACCATATTAGGTAAATAGGCATATCGATCGCTGATCTGTCCCCTAATCTAACTGTCTGTCATGGTCCATCAGCCCAAGCAAGGTATCCATACTTAATGCATGTAAATACTGTAGGTGCGCGCGTGGCGTGTGTAAGTGACAGCCTGTAGCTTCCACCCCCTATGATATTGAATTTAGCGCCGGGGTGCATTATCCATCAGTGACCCATCAGTGACATTTAACTGCCCAGGTGATATTCAGAGTTGAACTAGAACCCCCCTTATCCCCTGTTAGAAAGGTCCCTACCATACTAGGTAAGTACCTAGCTCAACCACCCCTCCCTTTTTCCCGTTCACCGCTCTGACCGCCCGACCTCCATTGGACTTGGCTTGGCTATCAAAAACTTGTAGCAGTGGGGGGGCCCACCTACAGTTCAACATCTTCAAAACACTTCCCCTTCGTCAGTCTTAGTGCTTTTAACCAGGTCAATTGTCCGCTGTATACTGATTCGGGGACTTGTTGGACACATTCGTTCTAAAGGAAAAAAGACCCAAGTGATGATTTTTCTATTCACGGCGTTTGTTTCTGTGTTCCAATAGTCTTGCCCCTCGGTCGCCAACCACTGAGGTGTGAAGCATTCGTTATTGTATATCACTGGTTTTGCGAACGCCGCCCCCGCCGATCTGCTGCGACCACCGACATATCCGCCATCAACTTAGCTGCGGCACTCTTCAACCGCTGTAGTTAAACACTCAATTGATCCTTCGAGCCGAATATGAGCGATACTGAACCCAATGCCACCAACGTAGACCTTGGTGATGCCCCAGAGCATACACCAGAGTCTACGCCGGTGTCAACTCCAACCATGGAGCCCAAGGTCGAGAAACCCAAAGTCACTCCAGCGAGACCCTCAGTGCAGTCGCGGAGCTCGATGAACGGTCCCCTGTACATGCAAACTAGTAACAATAAAGTCTTGATCCGGAGAGTCAAGAGGAAAGGGGATGGACCTATGAGGAATTTGGCCCGGTGGTTTCTCGAAAACCAAACGGGTATGTCTTTGCCAATAACACGTCCTACCAGCGACTTCCCTTAATCCAATCCCCTGATGAGGGGACGTAGGATCTTGCTAGGTGCTCTGTTCCACGACGGTAGCACCACATAGCCATCTAGCACTCCCATACGCTCTTAACTCCTGCTAACAACTTTCAATTATACAGGCCTCTCGTTTAACCTAATTACCTTGATATTTCTCGCCCACATGTGTCTACCAAAGGCACGTCCTCATACATCCAAGTTCTTCACACTTTCGTATTATAATCCAGAGTCGGGAAAATATGCGATTGGGCCGAATGACTACCATTTTATCTCGTTCTGCATAATTCTCTTTACTGGACTCCGCGCCGGATCAATGGAACACCTGTTGGCACCATTAGCCAGGCAATGGGGAATTTCCAAGAGGAAAGAGATAACTAGGTTCTCGGAACAAGCTTGGATGCTCATCTACTACTGCGTTTTCTGGTCCCTTGGTTTGGTAAGAGACCCATATCATGCCGCAGCTTGCCCCGCAGATCGACTGTTCAGTCGCTATTCAGAATCATCCATCTGGAAATCAAGCTGACTATTAAATTAGTACCTATACGTCAGATCGCCTTACTATCTGAACATGAGAGAGCTTTGGACGAACTGGCCCGATAGAGAACTAGATGGGTTAATGAAGGCATACCTTCTGGCGCAGTGGGCTTTCTGGGTACAACAGGTTCTTGTTATTCATATCGAGGAGCGCCGCAAGGATCATTGGCAGATGCTCACTCACCATTTCATCACCATCACCCTTATTTCCGCATCTTACTGCTACCATCATACCCGGGTCGGCAATCTTATCCTTGTTCTCATGGACGTAGTCGACTTGTTCCTACCGGTAAGTCAAACTGCTGAAGGCGCCATATCTCACGGCTACTGACTCTTGAAATAGCTTGCAAAATGTTTGAAGTACCTAGGCTACTCTACGCTCTGCGATGCCACATTCGGAATCTTCATGGTTTCGTGGTTCGTGGCTCGACACGTATTTTACCTTATGACATGCTATAGCATCTATAAGGACGTGCCGGAGATAATTCCCGTAGGCTGTTACCAAGGATCCAATTCAAATCTAACGGGGCCATTCCCCGTTCCCGACGGATGGCGTCATTATCTGGAACCCTTCACCGATTTCGAGGGCACAATATGCTTCTCTACTTCTGTGCAATGGGGTTTCTTGTATTGCTTGCTTGGTCTCCAAGTTATAACCATATTCTGGTTCTTCATGATCATTCAGGTTGCCATTCGCGTGATTAAGGGCAACGGTGCCGATGACACTAGGAGTGACGACGAAGCAGAAGAAGAGGAAGAAGAATTTGAGTATGAGGAGGCTCAACCTCTCGAGGAAGAAGTCGGCGTTGAGTCTATTGATTTAAAGGGATGGGAGCGCCGGACAGGCGTTAAAAGGGGTGCAACTTCTTCCGGTGTCAGTTTACCCGGCCACAGCGATCGTAAGGAGTTGCTCGGTCGCATTGGCTGCGAGAAGCAGGTTGACTAAGAGATCAACTTCGCAAATGCATTGCGGTATGCGGATCCCTTTACGATCACCGGGGGTATCGTACGCACCACTGAGATCTGCATGCCGAGGGTGTCGGATAGTTAAGGACACAAAAGTTTGGCGTGGCAATCTTCTTTCTGTCTTGTTCATATGATGGGTTGATCTGAGAGCGGCATCCGCATGCGGTGCCATATTGCGCCGACGACAGCGGGGTGAATCGTCTGCTCTAACTCGGTATATATATAGATATGGAATTCAGTAATCATACCCCTTTCCACAGGAGCCCACTTCGGGCCTTATTCTCCGTGTCTTTAAGTGCGTAAAGGAATACGCTTTGATGTCCTATCATATAACCGCGACGTTTCATGTCACTTCATCTTGCATACATGAACCACAAGGCTGGAAGATTTGCCCCAAGAGTATAACTCTAACGCTATGCCGGTAAACCTCTTTGAAGCTCTCATTATTTACTTACATTTAACAGTGCAGCTCTGATTCGACCAATCACTGGCTCTTCAGGCACAGGCCAGTGCCAAGTATCACTATCAAACTCTGGTTGAGCGGCTCTAAACACAACTCTATTCGATGTTTGGCACTATGTTTCCAGCTAGCAGTACCGAAAATAGATATCACGAACTCTATTTCGTTGACCTCCGATCTCGAGGGTTTCTCGGAGGGACTGGCTCTGTGCCATAACACCCCTCAAAACCCCCCAAACCGTCTCCCCCTAACCCAAAATCGACGGCATCCTCAGACGATCCGAGGAACCTAACGCCACTTGGAGTGCAATTATGCCAATTTTTGAGGCCTGGGCTAAGGTGGCCACCAACCTTAAATCCAATAAGGCTGTCGGAGTTGGGTTGGTCCCAGTCACAAGAAAAAAGTATGCTGGCAGAAATGTTGCATCGTGAGTATCATGCATTCTCACTCTTCCTAAAAGTAGCCTCCTGCCTCATCCAAGTTGATAATACTTGTCATATACAAGTGTCATACTAGTCTTCCCCACAAAGTAAACAACATGTTACCTCACAACTTTGGCGAATCTAACGGAGAGGGTGAAGACTCTAGTACAGCGCCTTACCCTTCTGACGAGACACTGCTGTGCCCATCTGGGAGCTGCCCAATAGAGCACTGTCAGTGTTCCACGTCGAGATCACCGTCAGACTCAATGGAAGTTGAAGATAGCACTGCTGTTATTGCCGATCTCAAGGAACAGCTCAGAAGAGCTAAACTTGAGATCGAGGACCTAGAACGGAAGGCCAAGGCCGACTATGCAAATACTGAGCGAATGAGCGACGCATTGCTCCATAGAATATGGCGTCTCAGACAGGCCCTTTCGCAAAGCGAACAGCGAAGGGAGAGCATAGCCGCCAAGCACAGACAGGCTAGCGAGACAGTGCAACGGCTCGCCCGTAAGCTCAACGAGAGACAATCAGAGTGCCAGAGCCAGTGCCATCAGGGCTTAGCTACTGCCCTAGAAGAAAGCAAGAAAGCCGCGGCAGAGGCTATCCGAAATTCAGAGACACGGGATCGAGAAGTAGCGGAGCTACGTGACGAACTCATTGCAGCGAACAAGATTGTTTCTAACGAGCGCAACCTTTCGCACATCGTCTCCCGGCAGGTAGAAGACATGTCGCACGTACTGAACATCCAGCATTCCGAGAATAAGGAGCAGAAAGATACCATAGCGACCCTGCGCCAAGTCGTCAAGATTCTTCAATCAGATAACGAAGCTCTGCTGGCAAAACGTGTCTCTGCTCCAAAGCCATCATATGTTGATCAGGGAGTCGGGGGCGAAGTGCCTGAAGCGAAGAGTGACGAAGTCATCAAGCTCGAGGCAAAGATAGCCGAAACCGAGAAGGAAATCACGTCGCTGCAGGATCAGCTAGAAGAGGAACGCGGTATGCAGGTGGCCATGAGAACCTATAACACCACGCTCGAGCACGAATTAGCCAGGGCCTCGATTACTCTCGACCAACGCGAGCAGAATCCCGCGGCAAAAGAGAACTTTCCACCGGGGTGGGTAGGCTACACCCGGCACCACAAGCCGCAAGTCCAACATCCTCCTCCTCCAGCGACAACCTCAGCCTCGACCTCAACCCCAGCTCCAGCTCCAGCCAAAAGTGACGGCAAGCCGAAAATAGAGATCCAGCTAAACGGCCAGAGAATCGCACCAACAACAACGACGCTGCAGGACCAACTCGAAAAGCTCAAGCAAACGAACCGGGATCTCGAAGAAGAGCTCCAGCAGCTGCGCCGCGTGAGCGCAGAGCTCATGGGCTTCCCTCCCTTGAGACGCGTAAAGGCCCATAGATCGCTCTTCGGCTCACCGGTTCAGAAACGGTCTCCAAAACCAAGCCCCACGGGCTTCCTGCCTCTGGTGCGCGTCAAGGCTCACGGATCGCTGCCGGAACCACCGCCTGCGACGCCGGTCGTGATTCAGTCGGAGTCGCTGCAGGTGCCGGAGGGAGGTGAGGAGATTCCTGAGTTGAGACTGCCGTCGCCTGTTGCGTCGATTAGGAGTGGTGAGAGGGAGGAGGAGGGGGAGGGGCAGAGTGAGATGCAGATTAGTTTTAGTCGTGGCGAAGGTGAGGGTGAGGGTGAAGAGGCGGGTGTGAGTCGTGAGACTGATGGGATGGAGGAAGAGCAGCAGGGGAAAGGAAAATCGTCTATGTGTAGTACACATTGATTTGGGGGAGAGGAAAGCACCACGCGTCTTGGGCTTTTTGTTGCTTTTGAGGGCTTTTGACTGGTTCATTGATCTTCTCAGGTTGGTTGGGTTGCTGTTAAATTTATTTTTTGTTTTTCCTTTTTCTGGGATACGGAGCAAGCACGCAAAGGAGTTTGAGTTATTGGATTTGAGAGGCGGAGAGATAGGGACACTCGCTTGCATTCGCCTTGACGCCTGAGGGAATCGGCCTGGTTTGGTTATTCGATACCGCATGAGCGGACTTACTTTCGTTCAATGCGAGGGAATTCTAGGAGTTGGCGCAGTATACTAGGGTAGGCGTTTGTTGCTGCTGTTTTGGTAGGCTATGTCTGGTGGCCAGCCTCCTGTTCCTGGGACCTTCATTGTACGCGAGTGAGTTGTATATTCACTTGGATGACTGGTGATATACAACTCTCCGCGGAATATCGAGAGGTTTGAAGGTTGCGGTTGATTTAAGGAAGTGCCTGGGTAGGTGCCGACTTAGGTTCCTAGTCATTAGTGGTCTCTCTCTCAATCCTGTACGACACCCTACAGGAATATATTTGCTCTTTATCAATATTTTAACGTACTTGATTTGACATTGATTTGCGGCGATTCGTGTTGCCTTGACCTATGGATGTAGGCGACGAAGAATGTTTGGTTGCTACTGACTTGGGAGACACGGGCTCCTGAATGGTGAATAATCAAATCACTCTACACGATCAGCATTCTCTTTCACTTATTCTCCTGTTATGTCCCTTCTTCCTCCTCTTTGAGCTCGTAGATTCTGTCTTGATAGATCTTGTACGTATCTAGAGAGTCGTTAATTCCTTCTATGATTGCCACTAGGTGAATCTTAGCTTATCTCCGAGGTATACTTAACTCCTCTTTAGGGAATACCGAGGGTTGGTCAAGGATTGGGAGCGGTTAATATCCAGACGCTCTTTTCTCAAGAGGGCATTCATGTTTGTCTATTCTCGGCTATTCCGTCTCGAAATCCACCCCGAAATTAAGTCCTCGCGGTCGAAACGAAAAGAGAGGCTGCTGCCAGGTCTCTTGGCTCTCTTGCGGTGATCGATATGTTGATAGCCCAAGTAGTGAGTAGGTGCGTGGTATAGAGATACACGCAAATAAGAGGGCGTAATCTTCTAAGACTCTTTGGTCGTGCGTAGATCATTGCTGGATTGCGAGAGTACTCGTAGCACATTGATGGAAGATGTTGACCGAGACTGCAGTGGGTATTCGAAGCAAACTTGAGCAATATTCTCTAGATATCTAGTATTTTCTTCAATCCATCATTCGGATATTGCCTACAATGACTTTATTTAGACTCGAAAATGTAACGTTGACACGAAGCTTCGCGGTTACACATACATGAAGATGACGACCAAGACGAAAATATGGCTGAAAATATTAATTACCTAAGGTACCTAATGTAATTAAAGTATCGTGGTACAATCATTACCTAATTGTACTACATTCATTCCTATTCTAAGATTTCTCGTATGGAGTCTCCGAGTGATTGAGGGCTTAAGCTCTCCCTTCGTTTGTTAGCAAGTCATATGTTGTAACATGTTGAATGAGAACATCCGGTCATGCCGCAATGAATCGAAGCCACCTACACATGTAATCTCTTAATGGATCGATGTGGCTGGCCAATAGAGTACGAAAAACGGACACGCGGCCATTTGCGAATCGATACGAGGCGTTTGGCACCTACTGAATACGATTCTCCTTGCATCTTGACAATTTTGTTTATTGGGACGTCTTAGGCGTCAATCGGCGAAGTATTCGTTGGCGTCAGCATTGAGATACAGGATTGTGTTCACCGCATAGAAAACGTCAGTGAATATAGCCAATAGTCTAATAGTTATAGTTAACACCGAAGCTGTTTCCTTTGATCAGGTAGGTATGTTGTAGAAATGATAAGTCAGTAAGAAGACAGAGCCCGCAGGCTCCGGTACATGGTTGTAACACAGCAGTATCGTGGCGCGGTCCACTCAAGACCAAAGTGCCGGTTCATGGGGTAAAGGCTGACGCAGTAAATGGATCTTTACCAAATCCTCTAACATAGGACCCAATCGGGCTTTTTCGCTTTAGTCTTCTGGGGGGCCTCTCGATGATGTTGTCGCTATGCTGTGCCGCATAAGAGCACACTAACGACGAACAAGCTTCAAGTCTCTCACGGCTTTTTGGTGCTGAGGTAAGCGCATACGAGGGAATCCCGGCATTCCATTTTTAGCCAAGCCAGTGAAGTATTGCGTTGAGCACCAAACTTGCTCGTAAACACCAAAGGTACATGTTACTCAACCCCACAAAGGTCGGGGCTGTGAATTCTCTCGGCATAAGACGGTAATTCCCACTTCGGGGAGATCTTCATCGATCCCGGCGTCCTTGATTGGTCGCTTCGCCCTCAGCTAGTTAATAGGCTCCCCGATTACCACGGAGGCTCAGTCCACCGAGTACTTCCTTGCGTCGCTCGGCATGGTTGGATGGATCAAAACATCGTGTTCGCAAAATCAACTGGCTTCGATCGCAACATTCGGTACCATACTTTACGCTTGTTGGATACCTGAAACTATGGGTTTCGAAGGGGATGAAATGATGGAGAGAGATCTCGAGTTGTATAAAAGGGAGGCAAGCGACCGCCATCTAGAATTTCACCCCACCAGTCCCAGACAACATAGCATCTCAACATCTTAACAATCATCAACCCTCTACCCCAACTTCATCCGCTCAGCTAGAGTCTACTCAAACCAACCAACACTTCAATCAAAATGCAGTTCACCAGCTTCCTCGCCGCCGCCGCCGCTCTCGCCTTCGGTGCTAACGCCTCAGTCATCGCCGGGCGTGACGGTGCCCGCCTAGCCCAATTCCGCGTCTTCGGCGCCAACGGCTGCTACGACCAGAACTATGGTTTCTACACCGTCGATGAATCAGACGCGAACGCCTGCAAGACCTTCACTGGCCTCCCCACCGGGTCCAGCGTTAAGTCTCTTAACTTAGAGGCGCAGTACTCCCCTGCCGCCGACGGCTGCAGTTGTAAGTAATTCTCTTACCTACCTCCTACACATGAAGGGGCGGATTGAAGAGAGCAACACAGCTAACACGAAAACAGTCTTAATATACACCGACGGTAACTGCCAAGACGGCCAGCGCTCTATCGGCGTCAACTCCTGCCAGGATGCCCCCGATGCCGGCGCCTGGGGTTCGTGGCAGATATCCTGCCCTGTCAGCAACGCCCGCATCTAAGAGAGATAGCCTCGTGGATGTTTCCAGCCGAAGCCGTGACGGATTGATACGCAAGAGAAAGCACATGCATTGATGCGGACATGGGTTGGGTAAACCGGCGCCGCGCACAGCGACCTGAATCATTTACCGGTGGGAAGACGATGACATGATGACTTAGACTTTTGGCATTTATTTGCATACTCCCCTTGCTTAATGTAACTAGGTTATAATACATACAGATGCTCTCATCGTACTGAGACGACTTGATTTTGGACAGTGAAAATGGGCTTAAGCACTATGCTAGGATGAATAATGGTTGAACTTGATGTGACTGGGTATCTAATACCTCCAAGATATCTTAAAGTATACCAACGAAGCTTCTTGCCTCTCGGTAATTAAACGTTCATACGAAATTACTCCGTACTAAGAAGTTATCTTGGCGTCCTGGTAGATCACTCCCCTCGCCAGATTTCATGTACATTCAGGGGCTTATATTACGTAAGCAACCAGGAGAACCATTTATGTGAAGCATGAATGATAAGGAACTGTAAGTCGAGAATAACTCTCATCAAGTAAACAATGAAGCTCGAACGTAAGACCTTAGTGTATATACGCGCGGCTAATAATTACGAATTCTCGTACGATACGGATACTGAGATTGATGCTGGCCTAGTTGTACGTCAAACTGTCGTATGCTAGTAGGAGTACCAACGTAAGGGGTTGAGAAGAAATGATTAGCGGCGACCCATATGGAATGATTATGAGCAGCATAGGAACTTCTCGGATGCAAAATCCAGAGGAGCACCTGATGTACGGTGCCGGACACGGTGGCGTTGACAGCCACGGTAGCACCAGCCGAAGGTGACGTGATGATATGGTCGCCGACTATTATCGCCAAGAGCCACAAAGAACACCTGGTGGCTGGTGGCGTGAAAAAAATGCTCCATACGCTACTCGTCAATCTTGGATGGCTGGTTGTTGTTGTGTTGATCTAAGGGTAGTAAGCGTACAGAGGCACGGAGATATGACTTCAGTCTGGAGACTTCGGTTATTAAATCATCGATAGGAATAGGTCTCAACTTGTTAAGTTCGAAATTAGGTACCAAATTACTCGAGTTTGGCATCCCTGACAGTGATTTTGTCGTCGGAACTAGAATACCACAACCGCCGAAGTACCATGCGGCATCTCAACATGTACCGCCACTGTACCACCCAGAACCCATACCCGACCTGTCCTCCACTCAGCATTAAGACAGATAACGCTCCCATGATCTGCCACTTCTCCTCGACTTCTTTTAAAAGCCCTCAGGGGTAGGAACCACAAGCGCATTAGGAGGAGGTAGGTCATCGCGCCTCTCCACGCCGGGAATAACGATAGCGTTGGGCGGACCGTGAGTTTCATCGGCTCGTGGGATGACTAGGGCATTCGGAGGAGGGGAATCGTCTTGCCTCTTGTCAACTCCTGGGATTACAATGGCATTAGGCGACCCTTGCGCCTCATCAGCACTTGGGACAACAATGACGTTAGGAGGCCCATCTCGGGAGCGAAGTGGGGAGGAATGGACGCCGACCGCGACGGCTAGGAGGATGATTTCCTGGGAAAAGTGCATTGTAGGATTTGCTATTAGACGGAGAGTTGATGTGCAAGGTAAGTTGCCAATGCGATTGGTATTGAAGACCATCGAGGAACACTACGTTGTTCGGAGGTTTGGATGAGATTAAATATTCTATGGTATCCGATTAGGAGGAGTGATCTAGTACATAATATTCCCCATCGGTTTACGATCTCCTGCATGTAGATGATGATCTGATACTGGACACGTGAGCCCTGATGCATATTATGCGTTTACTAATGGATCAAGGTAGATTATAGGTTTGACATGTAATCACCTACTTATTCTTCATGATATCATGAAGTGCGTCAGCTTATATTACTAGGCACAATATCTGAGGGCATCGCGATGTGTCTAATGAAAGCTCATAAAAACGATTGGCGGCATATACCTCGAAGGATTCTGTCGAGACCGATCTATCTGTTCAAAGATACCGTTGGAATGAAGGGCTAAATTCAAACAGGCGTTTAGCGTTTATGGGTCATGTAACTATAATAATTCTGTCGGCGAGCCTCTTAATTTTCGTAGGGCTGCCTAATGTGAACATGGACCCCAGGTCTTGGCATCTACAAGGTGACGATGTGTTACAGTAAACCTGGCTGCGGGGAGATCGAGATTATTACTGTACATGCAACGTAGAATGGGAGGATACGTTGCCAAGAGGCCGCATGGTCCTTCGATACATCCGCAGATTTCGGGCTTCCCGATACAGGCTCAATAAGTAGTATCGTACGGCATATTCGGGGATAAATATTGAGGGATGATTGGGCATGTCCTTTTTCTTGAATTGCTAAGTCATATGCTCTCTCTAATGAGGCTATACCTAGGTAGTTGCTGTATCTTCTATCTTATTGGTAGTCGGTGCTGTATTGTTGCTAACCGAAACACTGAATAAGCATTCACGATCTTGCTAGGGACCTTTCAAAAGTGCCATACATTGATTACTAGAAATGGCCACTGATGGAAGATTACTATTCAGCCTTCAACTCCCTCCTCCCAACGACTGCGAGAAGTTGGGCAAATGAGGGAGAAGTTTCTAGGTCCTCTCTTCTTGGATTGGTATAGTTTCTCTCATTTCTTCATTATTTGATTCTCGTCTCTCCTGACCAGTCTACAATGCACACGTTCTATCTTCTGTCCCTCTTCAAATAGAGAATAGTTCGCCCTTTGCAAGAAATACCTAATTGATTATGGCGATTCTGAGCTTCTTGAAGAGTGTCAAAGGTGAAAAGGGGCCGTACAACGGCCTACCCTCCTCAGACGTAGCGTCTGAAGAGACTCTTCTCAAAGGAAACAGCAATGATATCCTCTCATATCCCAAGAAATCATCCAAAATCCACCAGGTTGCCTTGATCAGTGGGCGTATCGCATTAATCCTCCTCTCTGCTTGGGGTTTATTTTCATTATACAATATCGCGGCCTATCGGGTTGCTCAGTCTCACAATCCATCGGAGAAATTTGCTGCCCCTATGTATCCTTCCTGCTCTTGTGGTGGGACTACTGTTGCCGAGGCTAAGCGGCTCGGATGCATTTTCACGCCGCTAGCCATTGCTTGGTTGCCACCACATTGTATTGATAGTAAGTGCACTTCGATTATTCTAGGATCGCCAGATTATTGTCGCGGATAGTTATTTTGAGACTATCCAGAAAAGAAGTGCCAGGCCTAGGGATACAGATGTCATATCTCAGAGGGGAGAATTACGTGAAATAATTACTGACTCAAATGATCCCAGTGGAGCTCTCAAATGAATTCGATAAAGAAGGTCCTGGCCCAAATGGCGAGTGGGATTATTGGTCCGATATCAATAAGACGCGAAGGCTTACGCGTGAAGAGGTTGGGGATCTGGCGGATCACAACGGTGTGTTCTATGCAACACAGGACTGGCACGTAACACATTGTGTATATACGTGGATGAAGCATTATAGGAGCAAGTGGACTGGCGTTACGATCGAGCGAAGAAGCAATGGATTGGACCACATTAGCCATTGCAAGGACGTGCTAAAGATTAGGGGCGGCTTACAGGAAATCAAGACGGTTGCCGGCATCGCTTTGGACGCCGATGATCCTGGGAGATCCGAGCTGTGATAACTTATGCTTGGTATTACGATTACTAATAGGAGTCGGGGATACACGCAAAGGGGCATCCGGGTGCATGGCACTCCGTCTCCTCTTATACGAGTTCCGTTATAGGCTTCTCCAAGAAGGAGAAGGTGGTACATAGGTATCTTATCTGCGGGGCTTTTGCCTCGGCCATTTCTCATGTCGTTGGTATTCTTCACCCTTCAGCAACTTTCTTTAATAAATCTTAGCTACATAGTTTTTCGTGCGAGATGTCGACAACAACAGTCACGGAGATAGCACAGTCTCCAGGCGCAGAGCCGCCCTTAGGGAAACTGCGCTACGTCGCAGCTGGACATGTCCCTGAGGCGAGTCCGCATAACTTACACCTCCCCGCTTTGAGTGAGTTTGGAGATGAACGTTTCCTTCCACTTTATAGCGCGCGTCCGATCCCTACGGTCTCGGAGTTGCCGGGTCGTAGCAATCATGCTCAGTTGGACACCCATGGATTTACTGCAGTCCATCACGCTACCACTCTACATGGATCACCTTACAGTTCGGAGTCTTTCAAGGATCCTCAGCTTCTCAAGCGGTACCTCATTCCAGAGACAGCCGAGATGATGAAGCAGATTACAGGGTGTAAAACTGTCATAACTGAATCCCTTTTGCTGCGGACTGCTATCTGGACCCCAGTTGATTCGCTTGCCACTCATGGGGAAGACACAACGGAACCGTCCGAGCTAGAAAACGGGTTTCCGCAATTCATCGGATTCAACCCGAAGCATGGCGGGGCAAGTCCAGCATCTAAAATTCACTTGGACTTCTCACCAAATGGCTCCCGGACTCGTATGCGAAAGTTCCACCCAGACTTTGCCAAGGCTGCGAGCGATATCATACGCCACGAAGACTCGTTATTGGCTGCGGGGAAGGATCTGAAAGAGTCTTATAAGAGTAGTGGCGGTCCGCGATGGGCGCTGTACTCTATCTGGAGACCTCTCAAGACTGTGAAAAGAGACCCGCTGGCAGTGATAGATAACAGAAGTTTCACCGAGAAAGACTGTGTACCTGTTAAAGTTCAATACCCAAGTCTGGGGACCGGCACAAACGAAACACACGTCTGCGAAGGTCTCTTGTCAAGATACTCCGAAGGCCATAAGTGGTATTGGATAGATGAGCAGACTCCCCAGGAAGTGTTAGTCCTAAGATTCTTTGATAGTGATGCGGAGGAAGACGGACGTGTTGCCGCGGGAGGGACATTTCACTCGAGTGTGGAGTTGCCGGGCACGGAAAATGAAGCCCCTCGAGAATCTTTGGAAATCAGGTGTCTTTGTATTTGGTAATTGAGGCGCCGGGACTAAGCTAGCACCGGTCTACTAATAATGAAGAGAAGTTCTAGGTTCCCAGCTAAATGCTAAAGTATCCGCTCCCTTAATAGCGAGGACATTCGCCATGACCCCTTTGACGCCAACAAATCCGACTACCCCTCACCCAAAATTGTGCTGAAAGCATGAGTATCTTACAGCTGGGTTGATTGGACCTCGCTGTTCTCATCGCGCTTCTTATCAAGCTCATTAAACTTACGAACAACCTTCACTGTTGCATAGTAGCCGAATGGCAGTGCAACGAACCATAAGCCAAGATTTATGCTAGCTGTAGCGATGAGTGCAGTTGGGACAGCCTGTACCCCAAATGCTATACAGACCCCAGCAGTCTCGATTCCCCGGAGTAGAGAGCTGTATCTTATCTGGTCTCCAGGAGAATCAGACAAGTTGCTGATGCACCAGTAGATGTAGTTCTCAACCATTCCGAGGGCGAGCCGCTCGAACATGTAAACGCCGAAGCCTCGACCGAATGCGGCTTGGTCACCCCAATCTAAGACGGGGTGCGTCTGTCGATATTCATTCTGGATATATACGGCCCAGATCCATGTCATGCTATTAAGTAGCGCAATGAGGATAAATGTAGTAATAGCACGAGTCTGTCTCTTCTTGGTCCAATGAATGTCAACTAGAGTACCACCTAGCCAAGTAGCAAAGGTGCTGACGACAGCACCCAAAAAACTTCCAAGGGCTCTGGATCGCACCGTGAAGTATGTAGCAAAATACGTCCCGGGGTATGCTTGGATCCAACCAAAGTACCAAAAAAGAGGTGTCAAGAGCAGAATCGACTTGCTCCTCATCAGCCTCCACATCTCGCGTAGCTCAGTACGCCAGTAGATTCCCCTTGGCGCTTCAATTCGAGTCCCATCATCTCTCTGCACTTTCTCAGGGTTCGACAGAAGGAGAGCGAATAAACACCCCAGACATTGAATGGCGATAAATCCAAGGTACGTTTCATATCCTACTTGACCACGATGGTTGACCTTATGGTTGAGGCCTAGCGAGATAGCTCCGCCGATGATATTACCGAAGTTGCGGAAGGTGAACCAGGTCGCGATGTATCGGCCCCTCTTGTGCTCTTCAGGATAGCCGGTAGCAATAGCTCCCTCGACGCCCCAGAAAAACCCTGCGCTGATGCCGCAAGTGACTGCACCGACATACACGAGCCACGTAGATCCGAACCGATTATTGACGTAGAGACCAGCTGCATACAGCGGATAGCCAAGCGTACCCAAAGATAAAGTCCAGCGGAACCCAACTGCATTCGTCAACCACGGTGAGGCGAAACATGTTATCGTCATGAACGCATATAATAATGCGTTAGCGGCGTTGACAAGGTCCGGGCTTTGCGAGCCGCCCACGCCGAGGCCGTTCATAGCGGTCCATATTCCGGGTGCTGAGAAGGCGCATATCCCAACGACGAGTATCTGAAAAATCGTGCGTCGAAAGAATGGGATGTGATTTAAATTTGAAGGGGTGCTGTCCGCATTTGCGACTGTGATTGAACTCTGCGCAGCTTTATCAAGCCCATCTTTGGCGGCAACTAGCCCGCCGGACATGGCTGATGATGTTGGATGGCGACAAAATATACTTCGCAGTAAATACAAGCTGGGTAGACTCCAGTTTAATAATTAGGTCCTTGACAGGTCCCCTAGATCTTTAAATGAAATTCTGGAAATAATGTCACTCATAGTCGATGACTACTATCGCCGCTTTCTTGCCTGAGGGTATGTCAATCTTATAGGTCACAGAACCTGACCTCGGTAAGATACTTCAAAGAAGCTGTAGCTCTTCGGATTATACATCTTGCATCGATACTACCTTGAATGGGATATTCGCGAGATGCTAGACGTCTGACGTGCTACTTGTTAACAGGGATGTAGCCTATTAGTAACCCCTAAATAGACACCATGCTTCTTCCACATGTGGAACGTCCGATAAGTGCTACAAGGGACGCGGGGTTATTAAGACTAACAGTATCAAATACTACCTCACTGGAAGTTAAATGTGGACAGTTTCAAGCTCTCCAAGGGAGCTCCAAGCAATGACGTGATTTTAGCTCCGAAATCGACTGGGTTCGATTGGATTTGTATGGCTTGGTAGACCGAATTCTATCACCGACGACACTACTAGCCCGATAAAGATCATCATTGACTATATCATCTTGGTTTGAACCATGATAGTTGTATTGGAAGAATTTAGCCTCCTAAACCCTTGGTATAATCCGCGAAGTCATAATTAATATTGACCGTCATGGCTACCACTCTAAAGCAGGCGACGATACCGTCGTTTGATACCGAAAGGATAACCTCGCCATTGCTAAGTTTCGAGCAATTTGATCTTCCATCAAGTAATCAGCGCATACTTGGGCCACCTCATCCACAAAGGACTGTCACCCCTCTGGCCTTACGTCCCTCAACCCCTCATGATACAGAACCTGATCTCGATACTGTCATCGAGACAGTGAAATATCTACAAGCCCAAGGTGGCATTTTGACTAGAAAGTTAGCTGTCCATGGGACACTGCTGTTTCGAGGATTGCCAATTCACGACGCGAATGAGTTCAGCAGATTTGCACATGCCTTTGGATACAAGCCGCGGTATGTATGGAGGCATCTTATACTATGACAATGTTGAATCGCCTTTAATATTTAATTAGGGTTAATAAACTGACATCTTCGCAGTATGTCTCAATATCTCCCATGTTCTATATACGTTATCACCTGTTTCTCTAGCCGCCCCCTTTTTACCCCTGATGAGAAATGCAACATAGACATACTTAGGTTTCTCTTCCAAAATATTAACTAGGGGCAGATGAAATTATTGGAATTGTGGTTGACAGACCATTACTTGCCCCCAACGTAGCTCCAGCAAACGAGTCGCCAAAGGAAGTCCTGATCTACAATCACAACGAGTCCCCACAAGTACCTCATGCCCCTGAGTACATCTTTTTCTACGGGCATAGTGTTGCCAAGAAAGGCGGAGAGACGCCAATCTCCTCGTCACTAGAACTCTTCCATCGAGCTCAGCAGGAGATCCCCGAGTTAATTGACGAGCTCGCTAAGAAAGGGATTCTCAGCAGGGTCACCTACAAGGTCGACAAACAATATGCTGGCGGCTCGACGCTGAAGCAGGCTTTTGGAAAGGAGATTCAAGACGGAGACGATGAAGCGACTAAGCGAGCGAAAATCGAGACCCAGATCGCTCGATATGGTAGGGGGAATCACACCACTTGGGAATGGACCGACGACAGTGTCGTCCTGACACATAGGCTGCCCGCAGTTCGCACGCAGCCTGGTACTGACCTACCGACGCTCTTCACTGGCTTAGCCGCGTACTGGAAGAATGCGCAAGTCAACGGAGCCAGGTCGAACCCCACACAGCAGCTTTTCGGAGATGGCACGCCGATCCCGGAGGAGTATCTCGCGCAGCTCGCGAAGGTCACGGACGAGATTCGCGTGCTGCACAAATGGCAGCGAGGGGATGTCCTGGTCTATGATAACATTATTTCTCAACATGGGCGCGAGCCGTGGAAAGGCGAGCAGTCTGATCGGGTCATTATGGCGAGCCTGTTCGATGGGGACCAAGTCCCTGGTGCGTACACTTCGGAAGATTGGGCTCAGGTTGTGCAAGCACTTGATGGGTAGTTGGTACCAAAATAGGGGTAAATAGGGGTTTCTAAGAAAAGGAGCTGAAACGTAGTTCGAATTACTTTAGGTACCTACCCACATGAACACCTTTACGGGGGTCTATGAATCTCCTTTAGGAACTTCATATGGATCATTTGTCTATAATAATATTGTCACTGAAATCCTTGTCGTTGGTCGCAGTCCGAATTTAGCCGGCCCCTTTATCCGCGTCCCGACCCTTCGATGGATGAGCCGCATAACAGTCGAGGACACATCGAACCTTTTAAAGCTTCAATATAGAATATTCACACCAACAAGACCCTAAGTCAACAGTAAAACGAATATACGGAACGCAATTATAAGATGTGCTCCCTTCTGGACGTTCGTCCGTGATGCCGCCTTACCACAGAGCTTTCGCAGCCCTATGCGTCATCGCTCCTCTCATTTACATTTACTGGTGGAGCTTCACGACTCACGATACGCTAGGGGGCTTCAGGGGATTGTCTGCCAGAGAAGATGTGTTTAATAAGACGCTAGGTGTAGGACCCCTTTTCCTTTCTTCCCTTTATTTTCTATATCAGCGCGATCTAATTCCGCCCAAAGTTCTCGAAGATATTCGTTATCAATCTACCATCCCGGACAGATCGTCGAGATTCGATGGCTCTAGCAGGTGCAGTCAGCAACCTCACTTTCACCTGGATTGATGGAGTGTCAGGAGATCAAGTGCCAGACCGCGTCGTTCCTCTTGGCACAGGAGGGCGCTCTTCTGGGGCCAAGGGATCCTGGAGATCCCACATGAATGCGATACAAGCTGTTATAAGAGACAACCTACAAAGCGCGCTCATCATGGAGGATGATATCGACTGGGATATACGTATAAAATCGCAGCTTCAGGCCTTCGCATCGGCATCGAGAATTTGGTTGAGAGAGTTGAAGTCTGATAAGCGTCAAAATGAGTTACTCGACCTCGTTCCTCCCTCACTGATTAGGAGGAGATACACAGCGCCCGCCGCGGTTGGGCATCCTGGAAAGAACACATTGCAATTGAACTCTGTCATTAGCACCGATGAAAAAATTCGTCAAACTGTCTACGGGGACGATTGGGATGTTCTGTGGCTCGGCCATTGCGGCGCTGATTTTCCTTCTGATCAGTCTCCGACTTTACCCCTAAGAGTCGCGATCCCAGACGATGTGACGGTCCCGGCCCCGAAACACCTTAAACCACACCCATTTGCTCTTCAAGACAAACTTGGCGAAGTGTATCCACCGCATACCCGTGTTGTCCATGCATCGAGCGGGAATGTCTGCACTCTAGCTTACGCTGTTAGCCATCAGGGGGCTCGTAAGATTCTCTCGAAATTCGACACTCACTATGACACCCAGTGGGACTTAATGCTGCAAAAATGGTGCGAAGGGAAATATGCTTCCAAAAATAAACTCCAAACGGATTCAGAGGGGAAAGGATATAAAAGGCTTCAAGAGGCCTTGCCAGTGTGCCTCACAGTACAGCCACCCTTATTCAGTCACTATTACGCTAGGGGTGGTAGCTCCAACATCCAAGGCCAGGGTGGCGGGTACGCGAAGGGTACGGGATCGCCATACATAAGATTGAGTGTGAGAGAGAACTTGAAGCGCTTAGTTGCTGGAGCGTCAGAAAGTGAGATGGTGGACCAACATCCTGATGATGGGACGCCCATATGGAAATAGATCAGAGCTTTTGGATAACGAGGGAGGATCTGGCGGTGTATACTTCTATATTAAAATGAGGAAAAAGTGCGAGATGAATAAATATCAAAGACTTTTACGCATAGCAATTGCATTTAGTCAGGAATAAGAAGTTTGGCGTAGCTTTAATATTCCAGTCACTACGTTTGCTTTCAGTACGGTAGACAATTACGTACCTATGAAGGGGATAGCCTGTACCAGAGCCACTCCAAGAGCATCAAGTCAATCTATGGAATCGCATGGAACTTCGCATAGTACCGTCTCCGTATCAGTGCAGTAGTAGATAGTTAATACTACATCAGGTCATAATAGTGGAATGATTATTGAATGTTCTTGACCCCTATTTTGCTCGTATGGATGAGTAGAACACATGCGCCCACAGGTAGAAGCATCCGACACATACACACTACACAGACATGCACATTACGGTAACATACAAAAGGGCAAAAATATAAAACGACGGAAAAATAAATGAAAAAGAATGAAAAAGGACAAAAAATTTGGACTTGCAGGGAATCGAACCCTGGACCTCTCGCATGTTTCCCAGATGAGATGCTAAGCGAACGCTCTACCAACTGAGCTACAAGCCCCTTGATGATGTATTGTGACTGTTAGAGGTGTCAAACAGAATTATGAAGCAACTGCGTTGTTCTGTGGGAAAGGGGAAGGCGTCTCGGAAGGAAGGAGCGACAGGTGGGTGGTACATGCATGCTGTACAGACATCTACTAACCTTCAAGTGTATGGATTCCTACGCCTTACCACGATCAACGCATATAGGACACGCTTTATTCTGGCACGACTAGAACGTTGTTTCTCATCGACCATCCTCGATCTTCAAATTGTGTGATTCTTCTTCCAATTGGGCAGTGGCAACTAGGCAATGCTGCCTGGTAACTCAAGCGTCAATACACCACGCTTAGTAAACCAAAGAAGCATAGATTGATAAATTCGATATTCTTCCGAAACACTTACTATACTGTGATTCATATCGCCCTAGTTACTCTTTCGAAGGCAAACTTGCTTTGATTTCTCTCATCTTCGACAGCGCTTCCTCCTTGTGGGCATCTAGATCGATGATGAGAAAGTCCCAGCGTCCACCAAGCGCACCTCTCAACCCATCAATCGTCATGGGAATCTCCTTATTCTGGCCAGTGAATATCTCCCCTGTGCCCCTGCTTGAGTCTATGACTCTCTGGCACCTCGGTCGCCTGACCGCGTCGTATGCCTTGAACGCCGCACCTATCTCGTCCGCGGTAGAGACGTTCGCAAGGAGCGTTCCTAGAATGACAGCGTCTTCAAAGGCTTGTCCCGCACCCGCGCCTTGCCACGGGGTTGTCGCATGAGCCGCATCGCCCATGATGCATACGCGGCCATTGGCATAAGTGGGCGTCGCTTTATGCTCGTACTGTGAATAGCCCTGAGGGTCGGGTTGGTCGAGCAACAGCTGCATGCGAGTGAGTTCGCTGTAATCCACAATCAATGTTTCGCGAGACAGGCTAATAGCTTACATCGATGATACCCTTCGCGATAGACCCCTCCGGCCAAGACTGAAAAGCATCGGTCAAAAGCTCGCGCGTGAGAGGGCGCTTTCGGTTGGTAGGTGGGTTCTTTTCGACGCCTGATATAACGCCTTGAACCATCGATCCATTTTCTAGCACGTCGTGGAGCACAAAGATCCCGTCGCCGGCCCAGAGGTACTGCCTTGGGACGTCGAAGTGCTGCTCTCCGAGAACGGCCCTGGCCTTAGCAATGGGGACTACTACCCTGCTATCCCACTACGAAGGTGTAAGTTTCAGTCCTTCAGAGTTATTTTCCTCAGTCTATCTAAAGAGTATGTAGCGAGTGGATTATGTTCCATTCAATATTCAACTTACCCATCCTCCTGGTGAGGCAGCACAACTCTCTGCTGCATCTTGCAAAACATACTTTCGGACCGAGCCGAAAATACCGTCCGCGCCTATAACAGCATCGAACCAAGATGTTGTGCCGTCTTGAAAAACGAGTTCGATGCCGTGTTGAGTTTCGAGGATCTCGGTAACCTTCTTGTTTGAATGTAGATGCTCCTTGGGCAATGGGGCCAAGAGCTCTCGCAGAAGCGATGCACGATGAACAATCAACTCCTTATCATCAGGCGTCAGTTCAGCGTCAAAATCAGCTACCAGAGAACCCGCGTCAGGACCCGAACCCTTTGCCAGGATCAGCTCATCTTATGTCAAGGTCAGGGCGCGACACATCACGAACCAACATAACTCGAGTTGAATTGATGGGGACCGCGCCCGCTTTGGAGAGTGTCTCCCGTGCTGCGGGCAAGATATGCTGCAGAGCTAAACGAGCATTTCCGGAAAGCCCAACAGCCGCGCCACGTTCTGAGAACTCCGGCGCAGATTCAAAAATGTGTGTTTCGAGGTGGCTGACGCCGAGAATGGCGTTCGCCAGCGATGCTCCGGCAAAGCCACCACCTACGATCGCTACGCGGATAGGTACTGCAGCCATTCTAGAGTTACAGAGGATGCGACAAATGATAACCTCAAGTAGTGAGAGCAAGGCCTTTAAAACAGATAGTCTACCAAGTTCAAAGACAATTGTTGGTTGGTATAGTAAAACCAACCTGCCGTACAAGACACCGATGCAATTGGTCGTCCTGCAAGGGGGCGTAATAACTACATATTTGTAGATGCTAGTTATCTAACGGTTCTACTCGACACTAAGTAGCTCGAAAAGATACTTGATAACATTTCAAGCCTTTTTAAATGTCGGAAGGTGAGGCAACTTCATGAACGTCCTCTGTGATGGCGTCCCCTACGCAGCTAGATAACGATTAAAGCATTCGTAGCAACCATTCGTAGCAACCATTCGTAGCAACCATTCGTAGCATAATTTAAGTTGACGAGATAAATTTAACGCCGGGAGGGAAGAATTGGGGGAATAAAAAAAATATTAGCACGGTCAAGCGCTAAAATTTAGTGAGACTGCCCACTACTGGAATCGAACCAGTGACCTCATCATCACTAACGTAATTACTAGTGATGCGCTCTACCACTGAGCTAAGAGGGCGTTATTCTGAAAACGGAAACCGCTTCCCCGAACATGGTACTGTTGCCGCTTCTGATGCCTTATAGTAGTAACCACAGGGTCACGTGGTTTTACTACACAACACCAATCAAGCACACCATCTCTATTTTACAATCCTAATCAAGAGCAACCCAGTCTCTTTCCAGCGGTAGCTAGCGAGTTGAGGATCACAAGGCTCGAAAGCGTGTCAACCATATCTCGGTAATAGACAACTCTAACCCGCGAATGTGCTACCTGTTTCTTGAACAGGTTGAAGACAAGACGCTGAGCGACGGGTATCTGAGATGAAGGACCGAGGCAATAGCCCGAAGAAGCATCAAAATCGCAGTGTAGAGCGCTCTACATATCTCTACCTGTCTATATCTACATCCAACTACGGCTGGATGAATTCTCAATTATGTATCTTGGCCGCGTCTCCCCCGAAGCTTACCTCACGATCTCGTATCTATTGATGTTGACACGCAGGAGCCGGCTGGTCTGGAACCATCGCTCACCTGAAACGAATACTACGACAAGGATGATACTCTCTGTTCTGCCAACAAGTACGTCTCAATATTGATGAGAAGCGTAGAGAATGCTTTCGAGAGGAATTAGCGTGATATATACTAGGTACCGGGAAGTAGGGATGGCGGTGGCGTCGAAGGCTACTTTTATCGACCAATAGTTCCGTCCCTTCATCGAGGCTTTAGAGGAACGAGCAATGGGATTGTATGGAATTGGTCTCTCGTATAAGATATGACCATCTGTACATGAGAAAGGCGGTGTTTACCTGTAGTCACGGGCCCGCAGCGCTGTACTCAAATCAAGCATTCTTCCTGTCAAATTTCTTGTCAAGAGATTATCCAGGTACGAGCAAAATACACTACCGCCAGCTACGTGAGTGAGTATTCGGCTCATGCGGAGCTTGTGGAAAAGAAAGTACGCATCTGGGATGAATACAAGGCTACCTAAGTTTGGTTTCATTAGAATTACGGAGCCTAACTGCGAGTAGAGCATACAGGAAGCACCATCCGCCTCATATCCATCTCCATCCGCACTAATAACTTCAGGTCTCGCCGTCGTGGGTTTCCCACGTGAAACAGCTATATCCAAGCGACACCACAAGCTTATTCGCTTAGACACATCATACCATGTATCTCGACAGCAGTCACTTCAAACGATCACCCACATTACAAATACCGGTAACTTCTCAATAACCTCTCAATCCTTTCCATCTCCATATCAGCCTCCAAGTAGAGCTCGCGGACTCTCTGGGTGAACCAACCCTGAGCCCTGACCGGCTCCTCGGGTTCGTTTGCGCCGCGATTCCAACGCGCTTCTCTGGCGGCAGATACGGCGTCCATCGTCATCCGTCGTCGCTCCGCCGCACTTATACCGTCCTTCACCTTTTGAAGCCGGGCTTTTAGCTCCTCGAACCTCTTCTTGAGCTCCTGTCGCTCCTTCTTGAGCTTGTCTAGCTCCTTTTTCCTGTCTTCGAGCTGCTCCATGGTGTGGTTCAGTTATTAAAGCGGTCTTATCAAGGCGATAATCCGGAGGTAGTATGGTATGATGCTGATGGCGCGCTGTAAGTGTGCTGTTATATCTCGAATGTGGCCGTCTTTAGTGTTCCTGATATGTGGTTACGATATTGTGGTCAACAGCGTACTAGTCGCTCAGCCCTATTTATATGTTCTGTGAGACTTCACATACCGGACATCTCTTTCTACGATGACTCCTAAGGCTAGCTACCCCTAAGAAGATTGCGTCAGTTCTTCACTCGCTGTGGACTCATGAGACTTGACAAATACAATACATTACGTCACACCAACAAGCTCTAACATTTAACTTCCATGGTGGGAAACATATATATTCCGTGACTCATGTCGATATCTATTCATCTAGTAGCTTCCAGCAAGCTAGGTATGCTGAGACGAAGCCGATTCTATCATGCCGTTCAACCGCCTGTCTACATTAACGCCTGTATGTATTGAACCATCTATGCATCATTGACTAAAATGCCAATCTTCCCAAGCGTTCTCGATTCTTGATTCTATCGATCGCCCCGATCTAGGGGCAAACAAGCCCAAAAAGTGAATGCCGCCAACCGCTACACAGGAAACGCGTATCAAATCGTTTAAAGGACTGCTTGAAAGAGAACGAACTGAATTTTTACTCCTCGTCGTCCGTATCCGGCGGGTGGGGAGTGCCCTTGGGACTGTTGAGCCATTCGATATGACGCAGTCTTCTTCGGACCTCCTGCTCCTTTAGTTCCTTCTTGGTCTTCTTCCTCTTCTTCTTGGCCTTGAATTTGAGAGGCGTATTATCTTCAACACCACTATTGACGGCACTGCTCACGGCGCTGCTGGCTGCCGTACTATTAACGCCGCTAGTGATGCCGCTGGTGAGACCGCTACCTGGTCTGCTATCCTCGAAGCGATCAAGGGCAATTGCAGCATTGCCTTTCAAGACCATCCGCCCGTCATTTATGTGCCACTGTTCGTTGGCGAGGGCACCGACGAACTCTTCGTTGTGGGAAATCATGACCACACCACCCTTGAAGTCGCGGATTGCAACTGCAAGACCACCGAGAGAGTCACGGTCCAAGAAGTTAGTAGGCTCGTCAAGCACAAGCAAATGCGGGTTGTTCCACATCGCACCCGCAATGACAACCTTGACCTTCTGTCCTCCTGATAAGCTGCCAATTTCGTTGTGGTTGGCAATCTCGGGATCGAGGCCAAGATCTTCGAAGTGCTTGGAGATGACCGTGGGTTGAAGCTCTCGGTAGCCAAGACCTTCACGAGACGCCTCGTGATCATCGAATTCTTGTACGAGCTTGTCAAAGCCCCATTCAATAAGGGTCTCTCGAGACACTTGCGAGTTGTACTTTGGCAGCCAAGCTCTCCATTTCCTACAATTTGTTAGCATTAATATTCTCGAGAGGAATTTCAAAGGTTAGCTTACACTTCGTATTGGAATGTTTTCTTGTACTTTTGCCGACCGACAAGAGCTTCAATTTGTCGCTCGCCCTTTCCATCGCCAAGATCAATTCGCTTGTCCATTTGTTCTCGGTCCTTGTCTGAAAGAATACGAGTCTGCTTTAGGAAGACTTCTCTGTCGTCTCCGTTGGCGTATCGCCATTGCAGGTACTGATTTGGGGTCTTCTCGAGGTGCATTTCCACGTGTTCAAGAGCATGCTGCTTGATGTAACCGATTCGCAGGTTGGGATGCTTCTCGACCTTTCCGCTAGTCGGAATTACTTCACCTGTCAAAAGCTTGATCAAAGTCGACTTTCCAGCACCATTTGGTCCAATCACCGCAACACGGGAGGAAAGAGACAGCTGGCACGAAACGTCGCTAAGCGATGGCTTGGGCGCCTTAGGATACTGGTAGGAGACTCCAGTCATCCGAATGATGGCTCGCGTTTGAGATTTGATGCCAGTCAAAATACCAGGAGGCGGGAACTTGAACTGGACATTGGAGGCGGAAAGAGTGTAATAAGCCTTTGCTTCGGGACGGATCTTGACGAAGTCTGAGAGGTTACCCTTGAAGTGGCCTAACTTCTTTCCGGGCTCGTAGTGGTAGATATCGGTCGTCACGTTATCCAAGAAGCTCGAGTCGTGAGAAACGATCAAGCTAGTGATATCGGTGTGGGTCTTCAGGTAGTTCTCGAGCCATGCAATATTGGCAACATCCAAGTGATTGGTAGGTTCGTCGAGCAGTAAGACGTCGGCTTTCTGAAGCATAGCTCGGGCAAGAGCGAGCTTCATCTTCCATCCTCCGGATAGAGAGCCAACCTTTTGGGCTTGTCTGCCCTCAGGACCCGCTGTAAAGCCAAACTCAGCTAAGACCTCAGAAATTCGTTCTCTGCCTTCCGAAGCGATCGTTGGGTCCTTGACCATGAATTCCAGGATGCTGATATCGGCATCTTCTCCTTGGTTATGTTCGACGTAACAAGTGCGAAGCACATCTTGCGGTGGGAAACCTTCCAATTTACCGCCAGCGATACTCTTCATCAGAGTAGACTTACCGGCACCGTTACGGCCGCAAAGACCATAGCGGTGTCCCTTCAATAGCCTAAGGTTGGTATGAGAGAGAAGCAGCATACCACCGTAGGCCAATGAGAAGTCCGCATTAACGATCTCGATCTCGCCATCGTCCTCCTTCTCCGGCACACCATACTTGCGGTGATCCTCGGCAACGAAGAATTGGTGAACTGCGGAAGCGACGGCATCATTGGCACTAGGTTGGTGCATTATGTCCTTTAGGTAAGGCGCAATCCTAGCAGGAATGCGATCGACTTGGCGGTGGTTGGCATCTTCAGCCACCATCTCACAGATGTAAGGTCGGGCAATTTTGTAGAACTCCAAGTCGCCTGCGAGTCCTCCGTTCTTCTTAATCTCGGAATCAAGGACTTTTGCGACATCATCTGCAGAAGTTCTCTCCACAACCGCTTTATCATTACCCATAGCTTTATCCATAACATCGAGAGCCCTGGTAGCTAATTCACGGACCTCCGGTAGCGGTGCACGACCGACGACATTCTTGATACCCGGTTGGAGTTTCGGCAAGAACGTGCGCGCCTCAATAGGATCGTGAACTAGCTTGGTCAAGTTCTCAGTAATCACAACCGTCTGTCGCAGAACCTCCTGAGCAGTGGAGGGATTATTAAGGGTTCGCTCAAGGAAGGGAGTAAGGAGGGCGAGGACAGGCGATGTCACTACCGCGACGAAGGTGGTTTGCGAAAGAGCATGGATTGCTTTTTGCAGAGTCTGGGGAGAGGGATGATGCATAGTGTCGACAAGCAGAGGAATCCTGGGGGCGACATCGTCGTTTGATAGTAGGGTGGTGAGCGATTGCATCGTAACGACAGCTTGCTTCTCGACCTCGGACTTGAGATCGTGCATGTTACCCTCTACTATAGGGATTAAGCTCGCCAGCTTTGCGCCCATGGCTTCTCTGAGGAGATCCTTCTCTTGAGCCTGTTCTTTTGTGCAACCAATTTCCATCTTTGCTTTGTCGGCCATCCTCTGCATCAACTTCAAGGCGCCAACAGTACCCTGCCACTTTCCAGTCTTCTTCGATAGGTAAGCAACGAGCGCTGGTAGCAAGCCGACCACCATAGCCTCGGCACTCAAGTGACCGAAAAGCGCATCGAGTCCGTATTGAGCAGCATCACGAACCACAGTGCCCTTGTCGGCTAAAGCGTCCAAGGCACATGATACGAGGCCACCATCTTGAATGAGGAAAACAACTTCACTCAAAGGCTGTCGGGGTGGGAACTTCTCAAAGAGGGCACCAAGAAGATTCTGAGCACTCTCTCGTCGCAAGCCGCTTTTCTTGTCGGAGGCGGCTTTCTTGACTTCCGTAATTACGCCATATTCGTGTAGACCGCGAAACCCAACGGTGTTTAGGAGAAGTTCGCAGAGGCCGTAGGAAGCATCGATTGAAGCAGCGGAAGTCTTTGCTGTGAAGATTGTATTGAGAATTGATGAGATATCCTGTTGTGAAGGCGGGGGAGGGGCATCGCCAGATTTGGCCACCATTATCGGCGGCGAAACTTGGTGAGGCATCGTGAAGAGTCGGTGTCGGCTAATCAGACGGAGAAAAAAGAAGGACAACCCAACTTATTAAAATTAAAAATGAGTGTCGCAGAGGGTTTAAAAAGGGCCAGCAGAAACTGCCCAGAAAGCCCTCGATCGTGGGCGCTGAAGACTTTGACGATGAACCAGCGTCTCTGCTTCTGATGCGGAATGTAAGAAAGGAGGTGTGGATTACAAAAACGAGGCGCATTCGAAAAATAGCCTTATCAACCCCAACACCCCTCGAAATTTTTTTTTCCCTCTTTCTTTATCAGCAAGATCCACAATAAATATTCAGGGTCAGTGGGTCAATTAGGTACGTACCCCAGGCACGTTCTGATGCTGCCGCCCTTTAGTGGAGCCAATCCGCCAATCTAAAATAACTTAAGATCTTAACTTCAAATTTTATACCAAAAAAGCTGATAGCTTACCAAACCACCCATTCCTATTCGATGGGTTTTATATGGTCTGTCCATCGCGCCAATGCTATAAGTCTTTGTTAAAATAAACTCTACCCCCCTAAAGGAGATAGGTGCCTGAGACACCATCTGAATGGCGTGCGGAGTAAAGAGCCTTAGTGGCCTTCTTAGATGATTCACACTTTAAGGCATACATAGCCTTTGTCTTTTGATCCGACGCATCAAGCAGATGAGAAGTTGAGATGAATCATTCTACGACAGCAGTCGAGCTGGGCTCTGACAAATCTTGTAACTTGAGCTAGGCCGTGGAAATTAAACATCGCCAGAAACAGTCACAGTTCAACTAGATGACACTTAGCAAAGTCCAGCAGGTACTATTACTCGCAGTCGACTTTCTCAGAAACGTCCCAATTCTTCCGCGGGGGATATTTTAGGTAGATATCCTAAGCCTTTGCTGTTATACGAGCTACCCTAATATTGAGACGGTTTGCCGACATTTATGGATGAGTGGGGATAGCCTCAACGCAGGTATTTGCGTATCCGCTCAACCCTGGGAATATGCAGTTTGGGTTGGGTCAACAAGCAAACAAATGATACATGACCAAACCTTGCATGCATGCAGATATTAGCTTCAGATTACTTCAGTAGCCCAGGACCAGAGCATCGAGCCGCATGCTCGACATCCCGAGCAAGGCTAGAAACACGTACTCAAGCGCAAGCTTTTTCTGCTATTCGAGGTCACGCCCCTTTCAGATTGTCACCCTCTCGACGGTCTAGCTAAGCCGATACCTTGAAACTCAGCGTCTATACCTTGCTCTCGCGAGATTCTTCGGTACTTTTGGTAATACTCTTCTCCATGACATTCGTAGCATCGTGGTATATTTCCCTACAATGCCGACAGCCTACTAGAGGTTCAAACAACAATGAAACTTCTCGGAAGTATAGAAGTCAGGTAGTCATGATGATAAATTCCAAGGAAGGGCTCGTGATCGATGCAACATACACAAGGACGCTGTTGAGCCAAGTAGTAAATCAACACAATAATATCGTGATAAGGGGCCAGACACAACCAGCAAACGCGTCAAAGAGACAATAAATACGAATGAAATGAAAGGAAACCCGATGGCAAAATTGGGGATTACTGTAAGTTTACACCCCGTTTTCATGTCTTTCCAAAGAGGACCCTTCCAAAGTGGACGCGCATCGTGAGGAAGAATGTCTTGCTTGTCCGAAAGCAAGAAAAAAAAGGACATATGCCACAATAGTATCCACAGCCTCAACTCACAGTTACCCAACTAAGAGTGGACTCCGTAACGAAGGCAAGCAATAGCTCCGTCATTATGCCGAAGACTCCATACCACCGTCCAAAGTAGATCAAGCGCGCAGCCGAATGACATTGTGAATAATTCCTTAGCGAGCAGAATTCAATATCGAATAGGGTAGTTTAGATAGGTTCAAAAATACACCCGACATCGGATTCAAACAGAAACAACGTCTCAGAACGAAAATCATATATCACTTACTAATTTCTTCGACCTTGTGGCTTTACCTCAAAGGTACGAGAGCCCCATAGATCCAAATTAAAGATTTGCATAGTCTTGGCATCCAACGCTCGTGGTTCCACGGCTCTTAACCGCCGCCGGAGAATTTGCAACTGGTACAGTGAGCACCAGTGTGATTTCCTCGTCAAGCTCCAAGCCCGGAGCCGGACATGATAACAGTTCTCGTTGAAGTGCTCAGACCCAACAAAAATAACACGTCGTCTCGGCTGCAGTAAGAGTTACTATACAGTGGTCAATACAAGAGTTCCCAAATTAGTAGGTCGATACGTATTCATGCTACTACCGCGACGAGTTGCCTGTTAGAAACAGCTGGTCGCGACGAGTCTCCCTTACATGAGCACTTTTCCCGGAGACGCAAGGTTAGGATGCTCGGGGCCTAGCATTCTAGATGCGACATTAGGGCCAATGTTTAGAGTAGGAACTGCAAGATCCGGTAGCACGGCGGTGCATGTGCGAGATGGGAAAACAGAGAGTAGACATCCAGACTTTTGCAACTCGCGGCTATTGACCGGATGGAATCAGTCGATCCGTCCTTTACCAGGCGTATTAAGGAAAACACATGAATGATTCGCCACGTAAAACCTAAAAGCCGTCTTACATAGGTCCTGACTAAGAGCAGTAAAGAGCAGCTGACCGGCCCGTCGTGAGATAGGCCAAGCGAAGCGAGCACACATAGAATGGTGTTTCTCTATGAGGAAGTCTGGGTAGCAGTAAAAGGAAATATCGCGGGAGATGTTGAGCTCATGCCAAGACACGCCAAGACGTTCAGAATTTCCCAATTGGGATAATGAGAACCCCTGGCTAGGACCGGGATGATGCACATATCGGCCGGTACGTAGTCTACAAAAGTCGTCCAAGCAAGTCAGGTCCACTTGCATGTCGGTATGTCGGTAAGGCATGGAGGGAAGATCACGCTGTTACCTGGAATTCGGAACTGTCATCAGACGAACTTGCATATTGGAGCTTCGCCACCCTTCACTGCGCAGCTTGCAGGAAGATCATTCACGATGCGGCAATCCAATACGCTCTTGGGAGGGAATAGCCCCCAAACATCATCAATATTCAATTAATCATGCACCATGCAATGGTCGTCCCCGCGCGCCACCGATATGTGAAAGCCCGTGCTTTTAATGATTGATCTTTCAGAAGCTGTCGTCAAACGGGCCGCTCGAGCCAATTGATGAGGGATGGCGGCGGAGCAGAGACCCCCAAAAATGACAGCCGGGTAGATTCAAGCACGTCGCTAAGCTCCACCGCAGTCCAGGAACAAGGGTATTTGTGTGGTGTCTACGGCCGGGATTTGCCGTGGGGTTGGCTTGGTTGCAACTTTGCTAAGCTGGGGAAGACGGAAAATTACATCGCTTCAGGGGTTCGCGATACGTCCCCGGCTCTCGATTTTCACTAAAGCTTACTGTTTGCAGTCTCGGTTGCAACTTGATGATAGTTATTGACCAAGGGGTAGGGCAGCGGATGTATTCACATATAGATTTGTCATAAGACGATGATGATAGTGTCCAGACAACCTGGGAACCGCACGAAATGCTCCGTATATCTCATGCCCGGGTTGCATTTGCGCATTTTTCTTTTCTCACAGCATGCAAACTTCTGTGATATTTACAATTTAAGCATGCCGTCCTGTAAGGCAACCCAACTACACACCTCTCTTGGGATCTTGGATGTGAATATCACGCTTACGAATGCCGTCAGCAATATTAGGATCAATATTGCCATTTTCTAACTTGTATATGAGAACTGGATATCGCTTAAACGCTCTAGGGTTAATCACACATTACTCGTCACACAATGGCCCCAGCCCCAAGTTCGGATTTCCAATTCATCACCTCCATCAACACAGTAGCACGGGATGAAGAGACACGCCGTAAGGTTCGATCGCACGCCAGACGGCAGAAGCTCCCCAGCAACCCCAAGCAGCCACCACAGCCAAAGAAAGCAGGATCGCAAAAAGACCACACTTCGAAATTTAGGCTTAAGCCGCCCTCATCCAACAACAGCAAACAGGACAGGCATGATAAGAAGCTCAAGAAGACTAACTGGCTTGCTGTAAGCGTCGCAAGGGAGCTTCCAAATTTCACGCTGCTCCACATAGAGAAGACCCCTCTAACGGAGAGTCTGCTGAAATATTGTATGGCCGTGTGCTTATCGCCGCAGGAAAATGCCGTGGAGAAATGGTTTGACCGGGCTGGTGCGCCGACATATTTGAACACATGTAGGCGTTCATACAAGCCATTTGGTTCGAGCGCAGAATAGAGTGGCTGACTGGGGGCAGATTACTCCGGTTTCCTTGCGAACGCCTTTGCAATGAACCCCGAAGGGACTTGGGTTCAAGCTGTAAGCCCTCCTATTACTTGGTGGCGCAATGTGGGGTTGACACATACGATAGCTTCAACTTGATAAAGCCGCCACTCATGCTTTCATTGCCATGATAGCAGCTATGCATAATTCGCTTGCGATGTGGGCTGACACCAGTACCATCGATTTTCACCGTTTTCAAGCGGTTAAGTCCATCAATGAGAGACTGAACTTGGAGGGCAAGGACGACAGCAAACCGATTTCGGATGGTCTTGTGGTCGCCGTTGCTCTCCTTGTCAATATTGAAGTAGGCTACTAGTAGAAGCTAGTTACTCGCGGGACTAATCTTGCGTATCTAGGCTTTCATCGGCTCTCTGGCGGCTGCGGCAGCGCATATGAGCGGCTTGAAGAGGATGGTCGATCTCAGAGGTGGTATCGTCGAAGGATTTCAGCACAGTACCATCCTTCAACGATCAATATCATGGTCAGCAGGGAATATCATATATCCTATAAAATGATACCGCTAGCTAACTACCTAATTATTGCAGGGCTGATTATTCGTACGCTACTGCAGCTCTTAAGCCGGTGGTATTCCCTTTCATACCACAACTAGCGTCTTCGCTAGCTCTCCACGATCGGTTCACGAGCCGCTCGATGTTGGCGAACATGGAACCGCTGGGCTTTAAGGACCTAACCGTCCAGAACCGTGAAGCTGTCGAGCTGTTCGAACTACTGTATTCGATTACCGAATGCATCAACAACTTCGACTATGCCAGCCTCGAGAGCACGTACGGGCAAAGAATCCAAGTCAGCGACTCGATCTACATGCTTGAGTGGCGACTCTGCCACCTTGAGGAAATCTCTCGGTCTCGTCAGTCATGGAAGAGAGCTGGCTCCGTTCCATTACTGCCATCGATCGAAGAAGGGGAAAGGCTTCCACGATACCCCTCACCAACAGATTTGTCCGATGTTCTCATCTACGCCGCACATCTGTTCCTGCACCTCGCTATCAGAGGCCAGCCGCCTTCGGCTCAGAGACACCGTGCCCTAGCGGAGGCGCTCATGTCAGCTCTCTGCGATCCAGTTCTAACTTTAGATCTTATATCACAGCCAAAGGTCTACCAGGTTCCCGGGTCGCAAGTTGGCCGAAGCAATCCTGGACAAGTCGCCAGTCAAGGTGCAACAGGAAATGTGGTTACTCCGTATGCACAGACCTCAGAAATATCTCATGCCAATATGCCAAGACCGTCCGGGGACGAACTTCACGCTAATATTCTGCTCTGGGCGCTCTTCGTTGGATCATGTGTCCGCGTACCGGTCTCGCTCGACTCCTCCGTTCTGTTAGGTAACCACCACGAATTCTTCATCAACGCGCTGAAGAACTACTGCCGGATGAGGAACATCATAGACAAGGACACGCTTGCAGAAAAGCTGAAGGATATCATGTGGCTATACAGCTGGTGCGAACACCAACTGACTCTCGTATGGAACGAGATTGGCAACGACCTTAGGCCATGGGTGACTACTGGGGAGCAAGTAAACGCGACGATGGCCACGAGTCGTAATCAAAGGGAACAATCGCAGTGAGCACCTCTGGCAGGACAAAACAATACCTAATGTCTAATCGCATAATCGTGTAATAGTAGCTAGGTCGCAAGGAAGCTGTTCTCGCAGGATAATATCGAGTTCCTTGTCAGAGTTAACGAGTTTTCTTAGTGACTGAACGTACCCTTTATCCACCTGCACTCAACTCAATTTATCACATCTCACATATCCAGATTCAAGATGGATGTTCACTACGACAAGGAAATTGTATCATCTCAAAGGTTTATCGGTTCCTTAGTCTCACTGTACATCATAAAAAGCAGCAACATCGGCGTCTCGTTCTCGGATTCAAGTCAGCATCTTCAGATTCAGTCAGTATCTTCAGATTCAAGCCAATATCTTCAGATTCAACTCAGTATCTTCGGATTGAAAACAGTATTAAAAAAATCACAAAAGCCACAATGCATCAATCACAGTCCCCTCTCGTAAACTTCACAGAAGAATCGGAACGCGGCCGACGATCGAATGCTCCCTCCCCGGAACCCCAACCGCAGCCATCCGCCCCTACTACGAACGGCACGTCTTAAAGCTACTCTATATGTACTATAGGTAGTATTATTGAGCGAGACGGGGCTGAATTGTGGTGAGCATAAACACACAAAGATTGCCATGAACTTACCTTCAATACCATTATCATGGCTAGCACGTGAGACTTAGATATACCTACCTACCTACCTAGGTAGGTACTCAAGTGGAAAAATGGATGCAGGACATCCGATAGCAAGCAAGGAACCCCAAACCAAGCCCTGAGGATCGCAGGGTCTGGACGACACTCCGCATTATCACACTTAGCCTTACAAGAGGGAATGCGGAGAGTTTAGAGTCGGGGTGGGTAGCCGATCACCAAGATAATTTTTTGTATTTTCATATTTTTCTGTTTCCATGTTTTTGCGCTTCATGTTTTCGCGATTTCACCTTTTTGCGATTGCATGTTTTGCGATTTCATGTTTTTGTACCTATTTTTAAGCAAACTTACCTTCGTTACCTATGTAGCATCCCGGATCTCGTCGACTAGGGAGGCGTTTTGTATATAGTCATTGTTGTGCTTCGAAAGGAAAGCCTAAGCGAGCTTGTACATATGATTAGGTAAATAGCAAATGCATAACATTGAAACTATTATGACCCATTCTTCTTATTGCTAGAGTGACGACTGTTGGGGATTGAGTTGGGAGCGAAGAGGTGAGATGATCATAGAGGCACCAACAGTTCCCAGTAAGGGACGTTACTGTACCAGGGTTAGTAGTTCCAGGGGTAATCTTTGTGGAAGCGACCCATCATCTATACTTGACACCCTCGAAAACAAAACATACCTGCATCGTAAAACTCTGAATCAACACTCGGTCTTGCTGGTATTATTAAACTTATTCTAATGAGTACTTAGATAAGCCGGCTACATCTGGAGAATGACAGCTTCTGTGTGAATAAAGTTAGGATAACTCACAAGCCCGGACAAAACGCAAATTGGGATGACAACCCATTTCCCTAGGGACTTCATTATGTCGCTAGAGAGCTCATGGAGAAATGGGTTGAAAATCGGGCGCTTGGTGGACATGTTCACAATCGAAAAAGGTATGTTCAGGATTCGTCCTTCGGAGATGAAGATGAAGATGATATGCACTGGGTTCTATATGTCCATTATGAGATCTGACCCTCTGTGTGCTGTAGAGGCGTAAAGATGAGGAAGGAAACATAAAATATCTATCGTATGATTCGAATAGGAAAGTTGAAGGAGACCCAGTTCCCAGAGGACCAATCGTTGTCTCCTCTTTTATCCCCCTTTGTAGATATTTGGGTGTCCTTCGTCTTGCCTAACTCTGGCAGCATTAGGAGATCAAAAGATGTCCACTGGGTTGTGACGAATACCTTAATGATATCATTGCTCGCAGTATATCCCGCCGCTATCAACTCATCCGAAATAGACATATTTATCTTGTATTTTTTCTGTCGCGCAGGTGTGATAATGGCGTGGCTACTCTTCAATAGTCCTTCAACTTCCCATAATGGACCCATACCATACACAAAAAGGTACAGGTCCTTGTCACCCTGGTTGCTTGTGCTTAAGTGGATAAAATCACCATGGGCGACCTCTATCAGCATGTTGGCGTCGAAATTCGTACCATTTACCACAAGTTGGACCTGGCAAGACGGGGTAGCATCTCCAGGTGTTGTCCTTGCAAGGTCTTTTACGACCTGATATCGAAGTATGTGATCTAAAACTTCATAAATATCTCTGGCGGTCGTATCTGCGACCGGTAAATTCGGCAAATGAGGAAGCTTCACATTAACACTGTCCAGGATTTCGTATGTAGCATTGCTGTTCTGAGCGACGTAGAATGATGCACCCCTTGTCTCATCTGAGTCGGCAAGGACTGTCAACCCCCCTTCCCCCAAAGCCGTCTCAATCTTGTCTCGGTGCGGAGTGTTCAAGCTGATCTGTATAGGGTAGCTCTGGAGGGCGATGCGAGTTAATGGCTTGGCTAACCAGCCGGTGCCAACAGGGAAGCGGGCGCCTCGCTCGTAACGTTTCAAAGTACATCCAAGAGGTGATAAGCGCGTGACGCAGCCCACTACCACGCTACTTAGGTCACCTTGCTTTGGGGTTAGAGGGGACAACTCGAAGAGATCTCCAATGCAAACACCTTGCGCTTCACCTATTGGAAGTCGGATGATACGATCGCTGCCCTTCAGACTCGCTACGTGAGTTCCCTGGTATTGCTGATTCGTTTGTTTCCCGAAATATCCAATATCCATATTGCCAAAGAGGCAAGGCGTCTGACGGGGCTCTTTATCCCGAAACATAGCTTGTAGATGTTGAAACAAGATACCTAGGGGGCATCCCAACTCGTCGAGCTTCGTGCAGGCTCTGAGCATATAATAGCTGAGTGCCCCGTGCCGTAAACCCTTGTTGTCCCAAAGCTCCCGTGCTATCTGCGTAGGCCCGCAAGCCGCGAGGGCGGAATAGCCGATCGGGTTTGCCAGCCAATTCGGCAGCATGGACGCTTTTCGAGATGTCGGCGAGTAAATGTTGTCGGCCCAGGGCAGAAGCCTGTTCGGGTCAGGTGGAAAGGCCGCATCTATGGTAGGATCGTATGCTAGATATCGGACTGCTTGTTTATTTCGCATCATGCCCCCGGAGAAACAACAATCCAAAACTAATGTTACAATCAGCTTCTTTTCAACCATACATTTAAGAGTATACGCCAATTCCTTCCCCCAGAGATATCGAACCGGGGGCTTCGGGTGCTGTTCCCCAGAAAGTAGAGCTAATGCTAATGGCTTGGTGGTGGCCTGTTGCGTGTCGTCGGGGACTTCTGTCTTCTGTACACCGTGGCCGGAGTAGTGTATATAGACGAAAGCACCCGGATTCGCATGGGACAGAATCCAACTGAACGCAGAAGTCACATTATTGTATGTTGGCCGGGTGTCTGCGTCTTCTCTGATATTGGTAGGAATCGGGCTGTCGCGCTGGGTTTCTGCGAGTATCTTGACGGGGAAATTTCCTAATTTGCTTACTAAAAAGGACTCGATATCGTGAATATCCCTCACGCAGCCCTCCAACGGTTTGTGGGGTTCTGGGTATCCATCAATTCCTACCAAGAGTGCGAAATGGGAACTTTCTTGCTGCGGGTACTCCCAGGATGACATTTCAACACTGACTACAGTTGACAGAAAGAGCATTAAAGTAGGGATATAAAGGGGCGATGCAGGACGAAAGCACGAGAAATGATTAAAAAACGAATATCCGAGTTCTAGGATGGCTGTTGTGTGCCTTACACTATATATTTTTTCCCAATGTCGGCTTGTCGCGCGATTTGTTGTGCCGGTGACTACCCAATGGAAGGCGTAAGGCTAATTTCCCTCACGCATCTTCTAAATCATCTTCCTCGTATCGACGTCCATCGTTCACCGAGTCGCCGCTCTCAGAAGCCAACGTATACTGGCGTGTCGACGGGATTACAGTCTCAATGACGTACGGTCCATCCCGCCCTCCGCTCGCTGTAATAATCTTGACGCTTTTTCCGACGGCGAACTTAGGAGTCTACAGTACAGGTTTAAACAATTATTACCAGGCATACACAAGGAATGATGGGTAATCTCAAGTGGGAAGATACTTGAGTGCGATTGTAAACCTACCTCAGTGGGGTCGTATTCAACAATATCAGCCCTGCCATCATCATCTATTATGATCACCTCTGGGCTTTGTTCTCTGATGGGCATTGTCAATAGGGTTAATTAAACATTGGGTCCTAGCAACTTACTCTTCAGAATCCGCGAAGGAGTCTTCTTCGATCGTGTCGTCGGGTACTGTTGCCTTAGAAGGCTCCTTTTCTTTCAGTGGTCCTGCCATGATTGAGTGAGGCTCTGCTGGACGTGATATGTTGATATGTGCCCAAGATAAATACCTAAGTGATGCTTCGGTTTAAGCGCTCTCTGAAGCTACAAGATTACGGCTTGCTTATTATGGGCTGAGCCTTAGGTATGAACGAGCCCAAAAAGCGCGCTCGGATGACTTGTAGGGTTACATGGCATCTAAGTCCAGGGTCATCTTTCAGATATCGGGTCCGCCCAGCTACAGTGCGTTTGCGTCTTGAGGCGGTGGCAAGGAGAATTGTCGTACTCCCATCAGGCAAGCTCGCTAGGCAGACTGCGAGGGCATTCATACATCATCAAGTAGTGCGGGGCTGCATTAACTGCAAGACTTTATTTATTGGAAGCGCGGCGCTCGTCTGGACGAGAGATGACTCTGGTGGTAGAGTGCTTAGAAGCTCTGCCTTGTATTACTGTACTTACCTAGGTAGTGTTAAGTAGGTAGGTACCGAGGTAGCTAGGATGCTCTAATCCCCTCATTAAATCGCCTCCAGCAATATGCGATCCTTCCAATCCTGTTTACCACTATGGGAGGCGAGGCAGCCCTCTACCAGGCCCAATGAGCCGCAGAAAAAGAGTAAATTACCCCTTTCAATTCCAAAAGGAAAAGTTGACCAAATATTCAGTCGAGGATTATCGGCCCGGATACCCACGATTCTCTGCCCTTATATCGGCGCACGATCGCTGGTTCATCTACCGACGCTTCCACCGGCTACGAGCGCGACTTCTCCTAATGAAGCAGGACCGTCTAGTAATCCTGGAGCAGCGACTCGATAAGGTTGACGAAGAAGAGGGCCGTCCGTTGTTCCTGGGAAAAAGTCGTAGCGACAAGAATAGCAAGAGACGGGAAATACTATCCGAGATCCAAACGGCCTTGGCTGATTATGGTAGCTTCATTGCCCTAGCTTACATTGCATCCACTACGATAAGCTTGATATAATAGTGGAAAAAATGCTGATACTCTGATTCAGATGACTTTGCCGAGAGGACTAGCCGGATGCTACATCACAGCGTTGCGAAGTCCAAGGATGTGAAGAGTCTCAGAAACTGGCTAGTAGGCACGGCATCAATCGCACAGGAGGAAACTGCATACCTAAACTGTGATCACGAGCGGGAGCTCGTCTCCCTCGCACCGTCTGCAGACAATGCTATATGGCAATTCGAGAGTTGGGTTTCGCGTAAGATGATACAATTCTTCCGACACTCGCAACAGGTAAGATTGACAGTGTTTTATGCCCTATAAATGACGTATATCACCTCTCTCTTAAGCCTCTATGGGTAGGGCCTACCAGGCTAGCTTCGTATGCACATACTTATAGGGGTGTATAGAGGTTCTGCTACGACATATCCACGGATCCGCACGTATACATCTGGGCTACAACCGGACCCGGTTGGTCAGTACGGCATACCGCCTGGGGCCTCCTTCTCCTGTTTATCACTCTTTTACTTCTGCTACCCGTCGTCGTGTGCAACTTGATTGCTAGTCTCTCGGCGCGCATTGGCATCGTGGTACTAGCCACCGTTACCTACCTACTTATCGTAGCGGCTTTGACACAGTCAAAGACTATAGATTTGATCCTTGCTGGTGCTACGTAAGATTACATCCTTCCTTTTCTTTAGTCGTGGGTTTTTTATAGGGTAAGAGCTAACAATACTAAGGTATACAACCGTTCTTGTTGTTTTTGTTTCGAGTATTAGTAGCGCTTAATTTTTGCTGAAGGATCTGAGTTTTGCAAGGGCTATTGTATTGACTTAAAGACCCTTATCGATTTTTTTTCCTATCGCGGACATTTTCAGTATCGATCATGGTGGCGTTTGTTGAAGAATTAGAAGCTTAGGAGCCCTGGAGGAGGTATGGTGGCAAGAGGTGTGACACGAGCCCTAGGGGAAGTAGGAGTCTTGGAAGGAACTGTGGCGGGATCTATAAGACTCGAGGCGTTTATACTACTAGGGGCAAGGTAAAATACATCAAGTCTATGGGAACCTTAGGAATCACACGCCAAAGTGAACGTAGGGAACCCATTTGGCGGGTCCCAGATCATCGTCATCACAGATAACCGCCTTTCTTGGCAATCGTGCAGCGCTTGAGGGCTCGTTAGGATCCCCTAAGGCCGACTCTTTAACCAGGGAGCTGCTTGCCAGCTCATAGGACGCTCCTGCGCCTCTCAGCGCCCTCGTCGTCCCCTTCAACCACCGATCTCGCAGGGTTCGGATCGCCCGGTGAAGGCCTCGGTACACCGCCGCGTCAGTTAAGCCCCCATCCCTTATCTCTTCGTATGTGATCCTCGCTATGTCTACACAATCCTCATCATAAACCTCCCACAACGTCCCGATAACATGGCGAAAGCCTGCGAGCTGGCATGCGCTGATCAGGTGGATGTTCTCATCCATGTACTTCTCGTCGAGGATCTGGCCGGTGCCGCATGCAGAGAGATAGGCGAGGAACGGCACGCGTTGGCGGATGTTCATCTCGAGCATATCGGCTACGGTCAGCGGATCGTTCGCGTCCTCTAGGCACAAGTAGCTTTTTAAAGGGTCGGTGGTATCCGTGTAGCCGTGGCCGGCAAAATGGAACACACTACAATCCGCTAAGTGAGACACGATTTCCTGCTTGCGTCCCTCCGCCTGAATGGGAGCGAGTGCCATCGAGTCGCAGAGATTGCGTAGCAAAGCTACTTCTGTTGTGGCGAAAGGGAGCGAGGCATTGTCCGGAGTATTCTCCATAGCGACAAGTAACGCTTGGGCCGATACGCCTGGTTGGGCATGCCCCTGCCGTCCGTGGATGATAGCCTTGATAGAAGAGCTGTAGGACGATATCACTCTATCCAAGACTGTCTCATTGGTTTCATCATCATGTCTCCCAGCTGCGTGAAGTGGAAACTTGCCCAAGAGTCCCGTAGGAATCCACCACACGTGAGGCCAATTATCGTCGGACGGCAGATGGTTGAACCCTAGAGCTGTCAAAACCGGACCCGTAACGGTGTCCCATAGCCACTCAAGGATATCAGGGCTCCCCAGGTCTAGTCGCGAGGCTTTCATTTCAATATCCTCAATGGAAAGGCCAGGCAGCTCTAAGGTTTGTGCACGGTGTGGCTCAATGATTAGAGCAGCGCAGCGCAGGAAACAAACGTTAATAACGACGATAGGTCCATGTTCCGCCGCTGCCTGGATCTCTTCAAAACTGGGCGGTCCCAAGAACTCCTCAAATCCAGACTGCTGGCGAATTTCGACAATCAAGTCATCAAATGACTGCCCTGCATGCCAATACCTATCTCCTTCAATGCTCCAGAGACGCTTATGGATTTCGTTATTAAACTGAATATCCGCAGTTTGCGGCGCCTGCAGCTCGTCCCGAACCTCGACCAATTGCTCAGCCAATTGGGGATGTTTGTCCTGCAATTCGCATATGTCCGTCCGCAAATCCCCGAAGGATGCTCCAAAAGTTCCACGCCCACACTCGAGGAGATACGATGCGTGCAGCGTCGACAGCTTCCCCTCCAATGCGAGCGCAGCCGCTTCAGAAGCTAGGCCAGCCACCTGAGCGAGCATGTACTGCCGATCAGGAGCTCTAAGCGACCGAGCCGTGAGCTTCGGAATAAGACCCATGGCCAGACATGCCGCTTTAAAAGCCCGCGACCAGTCCGTACATAAAATGGCGATGCGGCGCGCTGCATATATACGCCGTATGGTCTGTGCAGTAGATTGGTACAGACCCGATTCATAAGAAGAGACAGATTCATCAATATCAGCAGGCAATCGTGTCTTCTCGTATCTCTTATAGAGTAGATCTCCGAGCTCGATGAATCGATCTGCACGATATACGCGATCCTCTGAGGTGGCGGCGACAGATCCTCGTGCAAGGTTGATAGCATCATCAAGATCGGGCATCGACCCTTCTTTTTTAAATTTTGTCTTGAGCAAACCTGCAACGGTAATGAGCAGGCCACCATGGGGAGGGTAGTGTTCTGGGCATGCACCAATTGTCTGCTTTCCCAGAGATATAGCTTCCTCAAGCTTGGTAGCGACTCCTCGTTCCTCAAACTGGGATTTTAGCCCAACAACAAGATATCTGACAAATGGTAATCTATCTGGATGGCCCTCTGGAGTCGCTTGAGTTGCCATCTTGAAGATTTCAACAGACTCATCGAGGTCAGCTAACTCCCCCAGTCTGAAGTGACGACTACGAAGCATAAGACCTAGATTAACCTGGCTCCATACCAAATCAGGATCGTCATCTGCAAGAAGTTTGAGAGATTTCCTCGAGAGCCGAATGGCCTCCTGAAGGTCTGGGAGGGCACCTGTCATCTGATATCTCTTAAAAAGTCCAGCTCCGAGGTTGTTAAGCCGTTCTGCGAGCGCTGGGTCGTCTTCAGGGGTTAAGGCGACTACCCCAGATCCAGATAAAATGGTGTGTTCAAGGTCCGACTTCATCCCGGTAGTACAATATCTTGTTAAAAATATTACGGACATATGGCTAATATGCCGTAAATGATTCGGGTGATCTTTTGGGGTTATCTCTGCTGCCTCTTCTCCCAGCCGTACAGCCTCATCAAGGTCAGATGTGGTTTTGGATTTGCGGAACCGAGCAAGAAACAGATTCGCTAGCTGGTTCAGCCATGTCGGTCTGTTTGAATCGTCCTCTAGAGTTGCGGCGAGAGCTTCCTCTTTGAATTGAATCGCGTGATCAATGTCAGCACTCTCGAGTCCTTCTAAGTACCTGGAATGTAGTCTATCTGCGAGATCGCTCAATCGGGATGCTCGATCCGGATCATCTTCTGGAGTCACGGAGAGAGATTCTCTCTCAAGTTGAATCGCCTGGTTAAGGCATACCAGGTCTCCCGTCCTCGAGTACTTCTCGTTATATACATCCGCGAGATTGGCTAACCATATTGGCCGGCCGGGGCCATCATCTGGAGTCATGACAATGACATCTTGTAAATGTTGAGATGCCTCCTGAAAATCATCTACTGCTGTTGTGCCTACACAATATCTAGTGCTAAGCAACGTCCCAAGATTGCCTACCTTTATGGCTCGGTTTAGATCATTCGTTGGAGTTGTGTCCAAAGATTTCCTCGCAAGTATGATCGCTTCATCAAGCACGGTAGTCTCCCCTTTTAAGAAATATTCCTCGCTTAAGCTGGCTACGAGACGGTCTATATAGGATGGTCGTTGGGGGAAGTCAATAGGAGATGAATCAACAGCTCGCCTTTCGACTTGAATGGCTTCTTCGAGGTCTTCTATTGTTCCTGTTGTCTCATATCTCTTATAAAGCGCGACTCCAAGCTCGTGGAAATGTACTGCGCGGCCTGGATGGCCCTCCTCGAGTCCAAGAAGAGCTAGTCGGGCGGCTTGAATTAGCTTATCAAGATCAGCTAATGTTTTGGATCCCACATATGTTTCCCTAAGTTGGAGTATTTCATGGCTTAATGTTGCCGATTGGTGGTGATCGTTATCATTGCAGGTTGCGACAATCTGCCCGGCTCGTTGAGAACCCTCATCCTGGTCTGCCATCGTTGCGATCCAAAAGTGATATTTCTCATATCGAGGGAAGGAATAGAGAGGAGCAATATACTCTAGAGAACCCATGGACCTTTTGAAGTTTGCAAGGTATTATTGTGCCCTGTTTTCCGTCGGGAGAGAGCAGCTCCACTCTCACTCAGCGAGCGCCGAGGTCCGTGAACGATCCGCCGAGCGGACGGAAGATGACCTATTCGGGCTCTCCTGGGAATTGAGCGGGCAGTTAGTATTGTGCCACATTCGCCGAGGAAGTGATCCTATTTTGTAAACGTAACTCCATGGGAGGATTTGATTCGGCGTAATCATCTGGCCCCCTCGCGGGCTGACTTTCATCCGACTCATGGTCAATCTCACCGTTACACCAACTCCGTTGGGATTAATATTATTTAGTGCTTCCAACATCGGACTTGATCATATCACCGATTGTTGGTCGTGACAGGAACATGTAGACCTCTCTTTAGATTTTTTTTCTTTTCTTTGTTTCCCGTAGTCAATTATCCTTTGTAACAAAATTCTTGGCCGGTTGATTTTTCGTTTCAAATGGGTTCCTGGTTAGACAACACGTTGTTAAATAATGCGTATCAACACCCAGATATACCGGTCCGCCCGCAGGCCCCGGTGCACGCGATGCCTGACCTAAATGAAGATTCTGATTGGGATACGACGCTAGTCGTAACTGATGAGTGGCTAAAGGTGGCCTCGGAGAGACGACACAGCGGATGGGAATCGGTAGAGAGAAGATGGATTGAGAACCAACAAGCGCTTCAGCCAGCCGTTCCGAAGCCACCGAGGTAATCGCCAAGACGATAGCACTTTGCTGTTGTGTCTGACAATTTATTGCAAGTGAACCCACGAAAGAGGCCTGTGAAGCAATGGCGCGGTTTCCTTACCCAAACATGTCCATTCCGACACCCCAGTTGGAATTCGATTTTCGAATGAGAGTAATTCTGAACTCTCAGTCTGCATCGGTTGCCGTAAGTGACGGCTTCAAGAAATGGTCGACGTTCTCAGACGGCAGTTGGGCAGGTCGATTTGGGCACGGTGTCGTTGTAGTGAGTTTCACACCTCGCCATTAATAATTGTAGGGGTATGACATGTTGACTTGATACAGAACGGAGGACAAGAGAGCAAAGACCTTGCTTATGGAAAGACAGTAGCGACTCAGGTAGAAGCTACTCATAAGCTACAGACCGAAGATGAAGTTCCAGCATAGTGAGTCCGTTGACTTGAACGAAAAAGAAATTAGTGAGAGACTGACCTATGCGATAGCATTGAATGTAAAGCGCGAGGAAATATGACAGGAGCTCCAGAGATGATGAAGACACTACAAGATCCTAATGCTTCGCGAGATGTAGATCCAAGACTATGCCCGTTCAGAGTTTTCATAACTATGAAGACTCAAGACGAGCGTTATGCGGGCAAGTTGAATACCGGTCTGTGGGTCGGAAGTTGCCTATGGAAAGGCTTAGAGGTCGTCTATGAGTGCGTTTATTAGTATCACCATTATTTGATTGATAACTAACGGTCTTTGATATAGCGCCTATAGAGTAAGTTGAAGATGAGTTATATGCGGCATACGAAGGACAACGGCTATCATGATGGGAAAAGGTTTTGACATTATTATCGATTTACCTGTATACCTACCTAAGGTGTGTTAAGGAGTTTGGCGTTGTTTACGTACTTGAAAATATGAATGACCGAGAATCGAGTGGCTTTTGGCCAACAATTGGATTTCAGTCTGTCCAACTGACTGGCTAGCTCGGAGTTCAATCCCTCTAAAGCAAGGAGATCTGTACATAGAAGTTTAATCAATTTCCGACCTCGACAAACCGGGGTTCCTTACCAGCTTACGCAATGCAATCGATATCAGGTCCCTGTATGTATGATGAGGTAAGCGTTTAGCACTCATCAAGTCGGGACCAATTGTAGATGTGGTCTAGAGTTGGCCGTCTTCTCTTGGGTAAGGTGTCTATACCAAAACGGGTCGACGGCTCTTATGGACGAGGGCTCAATCAGGGTTTCGAAGCTGATATGATGTTAGAATTGGAGACGGGCATGATGGCATTGGCGACGTCAACAGCTACCCCATAATCCCTTAACCCTTAACTTGGGCTGCTTGGCTAAGTTGGTCCCTGCATTTTCCAAAATTCAAGGGTCCTAGAGAAGCCCCCGCCCTCGTCATGTCCTTGATATGATTGGTTGGTCATTAATGAACATACTGCTGATTGGTTGCCCATCTCACATCGGTACGTCATACTAACGATCTACTATCTTGTACATCACCATCGCCAACACGAAACCGGTTTGCGTCACGATCATCGAGATGGGCACGCACACGGCATCTCGAGGTGCTCAAATAGGCCCAGATCCCGCTGAAGGATTTCGATAGTTTTGTAGATTTGAATCCAAGAATTTTAAATCCTCACAAGAGCATTCGATACAAGCAGCAGTAACTAGCGTCCTTCAGACATTGTCTTACAACATTAACATTGCGACTTAACAACTCAACCAATACAGTATCAAGATGCCTCTCTTCTCTAGCCGCAGACCCGAGGATGATCATGTCGTAGAGGAGCCCGTCCCAGAAAAGAGACACTCGCATGGTCTCTTCGGCTCCCGTCATCGCAGCCCTTCTCCTCCAGTCAGCGCCCGCACCAGCACGACAAACAGCTCGCGACTCTCAGGTAAGCTTTTAGCATCAATCCCTTAACTCTCGGCGAGAGTAACAAACACACTAACTTTCGATCTATAGACGGATCATCCCCCTCGCGCCACCGCAGCGTGCTCCAGCGCACCTTCGGCCACGGCAACTCCAGCAACCCCGATATCGACCCGTCCATCATCCAGGCCCGCGAGCGAGTCATGCAAGCCGAGACCGCTGAACGGGAAGCCGACCGAGCCCTAGAGGCGGCGCGCCTCCGTGTCCGCGAGGCGAGAGCTGAGGTCAAGAGACTGGAGCTCGAAGCTGCCGAGGAGGCCCGCCGTGCCAAGATCAAGCAGTACCACGCTCGCGAGGTCTCGAAGCGCGGCAAGCAACTTGGCCGTAAGCCTCCATCCTTAGATATCTCTTATAAAGATGATGATCACTAACAGTGATGCAGGCCATGACCATTAAGCTATATTGCTGGAATATCGGTTATTCCGCAATGCCAAGTCTATTTAACCTAGTTTTATTATGAGTCCTTTCAATGTACTGTATGATATTAGCGATGAAGATCATATTATGGAATGAGAGTTTTGATGGTTGGATACGATACCAATTTCTTGTCTTGTACTACCACCATGTATCATAGGTGTCAGCGCGGCGCTGTTTGTTAGATAAATGCACAGTTGATTCTGTTTGACATCTGTTCTGAAATATTCGACAGTGATATTCGCTTGATTAGGAGTAATCTCATCCAGCAGTTGATAATATTTGATAATCTCAATAGCCTATTAACTTTACCCTTTGTGGGCATATTTTCGTATTGCTGTTGTTCAGGCTCGCATGTTTGGCAACACCAGGTTTATAGTGTCTCACCTCTAAGTCAAGCAATGAGTATTGCAGGGGTAATTTTGCAGCATGTAGCACAATATTCTGAGCACAGATCGTTCCCGTCGGTATGTTAGATCTTCACTTAACGTCATGTGTTCCCCCTTTCTAGAGTTTGCTTTTTCTTCTTGAGACAATTAGGGTCTAATGATGTCAATGGTCATTCTGTTTAATTCAGTATTTGAATAGGTAGTTGAATAGCTATTGCACAAGCCACAACCGCGATACAGAACTGCCTTGGTGTCATTACCGGTTCTGCGTGTGCGTACCCCTCGTCTCTGCCCACATTCACACACGCGGTACATGGTATTCTATGAGATCGGCGATGGTTAGGTGCTGGTAGAATACGCTACCACCAATGTTAGGATTCTCGGTCACTATTTCGGATACAACATCGCATCTTTTTCGGCTGTTCCTCACTCCTTTGCTGCTCTTACTATTCTCGAGAAAGTAGGAGGGTAGAGACAAGGGATTACTAGGTATGTAGATATTACTAAGTGGGGATTTCAAGAAGACATGTTCGTATTGTCAAATGAAGTAGGAAGATGGTATCATGATGGTTGAATCATATGTACAGCTAGCTCACAATCATTAGGGAATCATTCAAATTTCGTTGCAAACTAGTCGACGTACAACCATCAGGTGAATGACGAAGATTCGCAAGCTATTTTAGTGACAAATAGAGAGCTTGGTTTCGTCTAGAGAGAAAACCAGGTTTGCCCGCAATTCCTAGAGGGCTGAGATTGTAAAGCATGGAACAGCTAAGCCACAAATGTCGCAACGGGCCACGACGCTAATGATACGCTGAGGTGTAGATATGCATTTTGCAGGGATGTTGCGACGAATGTCAACGCCCATTCCGCGCGGTCGGAGCTAACGCCAAGAAACGATAAATCCATAAAGGGGGGTGGGGGTAAGCATCGTTAGTGGCCTTGAAACCTTGAAACCCGAGAAAGCCAAGACATTAATCACAGGCCTTACGGTACGACTCAGGAACAAGTGATTCCATTCTTTTTTTCGCAAACGTAAAACTTTCAGAACCTCCCCAAAGTGGCTCTGAGCCGCATCTCGTCCCGTCCATTTTACAACCTACGAATTACCTTGGAAAATCCATGAGACGGCTTGATCGACTTCATACCTTCTTTTCTCTTCTTTGACTACCGGGGTTTCCTATAATATCTCTTAGCTCCGTCAATTGCTCCTCCGAACTTTCCCGTATGCCTCTCAAGTCCACTTGACGACCCTTTATCCTAGGCTCTTGAGTCTTCAACTCCCGACAGGACAATATGGCGAGTCGCAAGATGTTGTCCTTCAAAAGAGCTATCGTTTTCGCAGCATTCTTCCTCACAGCATTTATACTCCTTCGACGATCCCATACCAATGCCAACGATCCCGAACCTTTTCGCAAACCCCCGCCGAAACCTGCAGATACAAACGGTCAACATGCTGGAGCGAAACACGACCCGTCCACAACTTCCTACACCACAGACACGGATACTCTATCCAAAGACAAGCCGGTCCCTGCACAAAAGGCACTTCAGGACATGTCTAAGATGTCGTTATATGATAAGCTAGCTTACCAGTACCCATACGATGTCGAGACCAAATTCCCAGCCTATATCTGGCAGACGTGGAAGTGGACCCCTGCGAGCGGCGAGTTTACATTCCGAGACCAAGAAGCTTCTTGGACGATGCAGCACCCAGGATTCGTTCACGAAGTTATTACCGATCAGGTTGCTGTACACCTGCTGAAACTGCTCTACGCATCCGTTCCCGAAGTTCTCGAGGCCTACAACGCTCTCCCTGAGCCTGTTCTAAAGGCCGATTTCTTCCGCTACCTCATCCTACTGGCTCGTGGCGGAATTTACTCTGACATCGATACATTTGCCATCAAAAGTGCTCTAGAATGGATACCGGATTCCGTGCCCAAGGAGAGCATCGGACTGGTTATCGGAATTGAGGCAGACCCCGACCGACCCGATTGGAAGGATTGGTATAGTCGACGCATCCAATTTTGCCAATGGACTATTCAGGCCAAGCCAGGCCATCCGGTCTTGCGCGATATTGTTACGCGCATCACCCAGGAGACTCTAAAGCGAAAGCGTGAAAATGTGTTCATTTCAAAGGAGAAGAGCGTGGTAGAGTTTACCGGTCCCGCTGTCTGGACAGACGTCATCTTCGACTACTTTAACGACCCACGGTATTTTGATATGAGGGCGAGCCAAGGCAACATCACATATTTGAATTTCACGGGAATTGAAACTCCGAAGAAGGTCGGCGATGTTATCGTTCTCCCCATTACTAGCTTCTCGCCCGGTGTCCAGCAGATGGGCGCCAAGGACTATGACGACCCTATGGCATTTGTCAAGCACGATTTCGAAGGTAGAGTTCTCGCTTCGCACGGTCGTCACGGCTAGCTAACTTAATTATCTAGGCACGTGGAAGCCAGAAAGCGAAAGGCATATTGGTGAGACTAACTAGGGGCTGCTAACCGCGCCTTTTATACATTGAACAATTTTTGGGCCATTATTTGGCTGCCCTCTGGGAGATTGGCTTCCTGCTAAGAAAGCCTCTCTCCGCCCGCTGCCGGAATCCGCTGGCTCCCCCAGTCCGATATTATGGACTCGACGATCGTACGACAAATTGTAACAATATCTCGCTACTTACGAAGTTCACGACCCGTCTGACGTGACAACATATATCGGCTCTGCTGGGGAAGTTGTAGACTACAGGTTATTCAAGTCTACCTGACTTCTGAGAAAAGCCGTCGTAACATGACTTGGGAACAAGCCTGTACGTTTCTATGATACCGTTTCACCCGGTTTGTACCAATATTCCTCCTATTATTTGGCTTCTGAGGGTAATGGTTGGCGCCTGGTGCGGACAGGACATTTTGGTGGTATACAAGACATAGAATGTACAAGGCTGTGTTTGGCGCAACAAAGAAAAGGAGACGATGCCATTCACCGTGGAATGGCCAATTGTATATACCCGATACGCATGGGTTCCGGCGTTTTGGTGGTGGATATTGATTAGTCTGCCTTTCACCGACTACTTGGCCCGCGACTCTAATGATGATGAGATCTGCTTTCCAAATTCTCTGTTATTGACTATGAATCTACTGGTAGTGATATTTCGTCTGATTTCTCTTTAAGAAGCCGATGTTACGAACCATGATAACCCCCTTTATTGCTTGGCATCGACTAACCCACAGTTTCGGTAAAGCCAAATACACTTCCCCCGCGTTTCTCCTCATCGTCAGCCGCAGTTAACCCCACTCAGCCCCGTCGTCATGACGCTTAGCTCATTCTACAATTACTTATGTACCTAATGCCTAACAATGAGGGGACTCACGGACTATACGTTGGATAGCCTCGCTCCGGACGTTCCATTGGTAGACGCTGGGTAGTTGTTGTACGCGAGGAACCGAGGCACGAGAGGGGGTCGTCGAACGTATTACTACCGTTTTCGTACCAGAACTCGGAAGGGATACGACGGCTTTATGCTTTATCCCTTGTGAAAGGATATACTCACGGCCCCACGAAGTCCGAGGAACACCAATTCTGGCCACATTTGTTTTGAGTCGAAATATTCAAAACAACATGAAGTCGCCGTTAATGTTGAATGCCCTCCGCGGCTATCGGTTAGGCCGTTGGCCCATAGCATATGCTTTGCGTCATCGATCAGCTCGAAGCCCAATTACGCATCATTCGAGGTGCAATCGAGCCGTGCAGCGAAGAGGAGTTGCCACATCTCATCTAAGTTACGCTGAGGGTCCTCGAGATGTAAGTCCCTCTCATCGAATCGGGTAGCTACAGATTAGATCTAGTACTACTTGAGATCATCTCACTTAGATCGCCAAGATATGTAAAGATTGTCTTCTACTTCTCTAGATCACTAACTTGGCATATTTTGGAGTTTGTATGAGTATACAGAAGCCGATTATGTCTTTGTCTCCATTTTCTGAATGAGATCATACTGGATGAGTTATACTGATGTTCGCTAGCCACCGCTGCTCACTTGCACAATACCAGAGCACTTCAACCAGATAGTCTCTCAATATGGCGATCAGCCCGCTGCAGTATTCCGGTCACCGGTAGCCGCGGATCTCTCTCCGTCATCAGCCACACCAGAGACAACGACTTTGACATACGAGGCTCTTGATGCCCAGTCCAATGCCCTGGCGCATTCTCTACGGTCTCTAGGCGTAAAGAAAGGGGACCGGGTCGCAGTCAGCTTAGCCAGCGTCCCCGAACATGTCGTGGCAGCTTACGCGACTTTTAAGCTAGGAGCTGTCTTGGTTCCGCTGAACCCAAGCTTTAACGCTCTCCAACTCAGTGCCGGTCTATCCCGCTTGGGCGTAGAAGTGCTGATTATCGGAGCCGTAACAGACCTAGCCTACAAGCCGTGCCGCGGCCGGAGTAATTTAGACCTGTTAACGGCGCTTATACCGAATCTAACGGCAAGCAAAGTCGAGTCGGAAACGGTCCCTACACTTAAGAACGTGGTGCTCGTAGACAACACACACCACCATCCCAATACTCCCTTTCCTTCCCCATCAGATTTTCGCGCATTAACACCCTATTCCACACTACTCCTATCCTCATCCTCATCCTCCGCTTCCCGCTCGATTACCCCGGACGCTCCGCTCTCGCCCGACGAAACAATCAACATCCAATTCACATCGGGTACAACGTCACTGCCAAAAGCAGCCATGCTAAGCCACACCAACATCCTAAACAACGGGCGCCTGATCGCAGCACGCATGGGTCTAGAACCATCCGACCGCATCGTGTGTCCGCCCCCGCTATTCCACTGCTTCGGCTGCGTCCTCGGGCTCCAAGCCACCGCAACAACCGGCGCCGCCATCCTCTTCCCGTCGCCGGCCTTCGACCCCGCCGCGGCTCTGCACATGGCCGCCGAGCACCGCGCCACCGGCCTCTACGGCGTCCCCACCATGTTCGCCGCCGAGCTCGAGCTGCTCTCGAACCCGGCCTTTAGGGGCGCGCTACCGCGCGACGGCTTCAGGAACCTGCGCAAGGGCATCGCGGCGGGGAGTTCCGTTCCGGAACCCCTGATGCGCCAGTTGAATGAGAAGATGGGCCTGCAGGACCTGGTGATTTGCTACGGCATGACGGAGACGAGTCCGGTTAGCATCATGACGAGCCCGTCGGACCCGCCGCAGAAGCGCGCGCGCACCGTCGGCCGCGTGATGCCGCACACAGCGGCGAAAATCGTGTCGCCCCTCGACCGCAGCATAATCGTGCCGCGCGGCGAGTGCGGCGAGCTCGCCGTCTCCGGGTATTTGTTGATGAAGGGGTATTTCAACGACGCGGCGCGGACGGACGAGGATTTAATCCGGGATGAGGAGGGGCGGAGGTGGATGTATAGTGGCGATGAGGCAAGAATGGATGAGGATGGGTTCGTGGAGATTACGGGACGGATTAAGGATTTGATTATTCGCGGGGGCGAGAATATACACCCGCTTGAAATCGAGGTCGTGGTTATGCGGCACGGGCGCGTGCGCGAGGCGAGTGTTGTGGGGGTACCCGATGAGAGGTACGGGGAGACGGTTGCGGCGTTTGTTGCGGTGCATGGGGGTGTGAGGACGGTTGAGGAGGGGGAAAGGGGGGGAAAGGGTGGGGATCATGGGGGACTTTCGAAGGAGGAGGTGAAGGAGTGGGTTAAGGAACATCTTTCGGGTCATCTGGTGCCTAAGTATGTCTTTTGGATGGATGAGTTCCCGAAGACGGCTAGTGGCAAGATACAAAAGTTTAAGTTGAGGGAGTTGGCTAAGGAGTTGATTGGTAAGGGGTCACGATAGATAGGTGGGGACCTAGATAGGGGGGTGTAGAAGGTTGATGCGTGGCGTATCGATTTGTATTTCATGCAATTCATATTGAAATATCATTGGAATCTAAGCAAGTAGGTAGTATTCCGTATCCCATGTTGGCCAGGGGTAACACCAAATTTCTAGACGCCTTTGAGCGAGGGTATCTAAGACTGTCCTGTCTTATGCAATGAGCGGGCCCGGGTCCTTCTAGATCCCGAGGCTGCAATGAATGGAATAACTCCTTATATGTAAAATCAAGGCTTTAAGCCTTCCGACACCATAAACACCTCTGAGCCAGCCTCATGCAAGTCATTTAATCCATAATCAGTCATACCCGGACACCAATTCAAATGCGCCCAATTTCCCCCTCTTTCTGGGGCAATTCCCCCTCCGGACCCCAAATTTCTACTCTTCTAGTCCTACTCAACTAAAGGTTCGTTCGCCATGATATTCTTAGGTGTGCGGATCCAGATAAAACCGTCAACTCAATCGCTTTCTTTTGCCGCACCAAATGTTGAAATCTCGCATGATTTCGGGTCTTGTCATGCCGTATGCCAAGACCTTGCCGCTCCGATTCGATGACGGAGCAGTACCCCTGTAATGGCGGCATTTGTACCGTTCGGACCGGAGCTTGGCGATGCGCAATTCGAGAACATAGCAACAGTCATGCGAGTGATAAAAGCGAGTGTCTCGAACCCGACTCTTTCCAACTTCCCCACAAGTTGTGTTATTCAGCAGATAGTATAACCTTACTTCCCTCAAGCCTCTCCACAATCCACGACCCAATTGCTTATCGGGCTGGTCATGGCACCTGGGAATTTGCGGCGGCGCCCATTGTCTCGGCGAGCGACGTTATGCCCGAGCCCGACATTGATAATGCGGCGTGACTTTTAGGGAACAGGTTCGAGACCACATTGGTGGTGGCGCTGTCTCTGCTGACGTATATAGATGCGTATCTAAGAAGTAGGAGGACGTTCCGCTGGGTGTAGACAACGGCGGCGAAGGATATGACGGTAAATAGGAAGCAAAAGATTGTCCAAAAGACAGCCTTCTCTACAGGGGTGAAGACGTAAACACCGTAGGTAACCTCGATTCGGTACTTCTTGAGCCAAGCCCAGCGAGCAAAGGCTTCGATTGTGGAAGGTTTAGACATGCTGGTGTTGATTGGCGACTCCAGCGACGACATGGCGGCGATAATAACAATGACGACGATGATGATAATGCCGAGAGCCCTTCCAAGACCTGGCTACAGCTCTAGGTAACGCCGATGAAGATAAACAAAGGGAAAGCAAAGGCACGAAAATAATAGGCAGATATTAATAAAATAAAACAGTTCGGCACCCAGCTTGCATTCCTTGGGCCTTGGCACATATATATTTTCATCTAGTTGTGTTTCCCGAACCTGGCCCACAGGGAAAGCAGGTCGGCCATGTAGGTAGGTACCTATCCTAGCCTTATGTATGTAAGCAAGGCATATCCATGATATGAAAAAAGGTAGTGACCACCGGAAGGCTCGGAATGTGCATTCTACTAGATGCGGGAGTTGTTGGTGGGCATGACCCTTGCTCTACATTACCGTGGGATTTTCGTGAGAATCCCATGTAAGGTATGATGAAACCCCATGCCGTAAAGAAATGCCCATTACCTAGCTTGGATATGGAGTTTGTAATGCCCATGCTAGAGGGCATGTAATTATAACAATGCCGAAATAATAATGCAAACAGAACCAAAGTAGAAGAGGATGGAAAGAGCCTCAATCCGATAGTCCCGAATGGAGCAACGAGCTATGAGCAGAGCTAACGTACCAAGTGGGACTTCTGACAGCTTCTTGTTTACACCTCCTTCCTTTTTTCAATTTTATTTCCAGCCGATTCAGCAAGGTTGGTGTAATTTCCTCCCTTTCCCGAGCCATTGTCTTATTAGGTAGTCTTTATCTTCATTATTACTCAGCGGATCAACCTCCAATTTTATTGGTTCACTCCTGATTACGGAGATCCGAGGAGAAACAACTGATCAACTGCATGGGAGTTGTTATCGACCTAAGGTATAGAATGGGTTTAATAAGCAGTAACTCCTCTTCTATGCTGAACAATCAATGAATGATTCTGGCATATGACAACGGTGATTCAGCAATGTTGGCAATTATACAGGTATCCCCCTGGTACAAATCATTGGAGTCAGACCCATTATGGAAGAGACTATCCTACCCATCTTCCTCGATTGAGTTAGTTGGGCTCGACTAGGCAGTTAGGCACTTACAACCTAGCCGAAAAAGTTACCTAATGACAGGGCTGACAGCACAAGCTTTTTAGAGCTCATGCATGCTGACAGCATCATCAATTGACTTTAGACCGCCAAGGACTTTTGGAAGGAGTCATAAACCATGCCAGCTTTACATGCATACTTACATGTACATACATGTCGACCATACCCCTGCTACTGTTGACGATCGGGATTCGGAGAGCCGCCTTTTATAGTGGGTATTATACATACCACGATATGGATCTCTTCCAATCTCACCTATAGAATACAAAATGCGACGGAAATAAACGAAAATTTTTGAAGATTCACATAATTCAATTACATGCAGCGATAATGGATATGACGGCACAGAGGGCGTGACCAAGTGTTCGTTACACGACATTGCGATCTAGCCCAGCCGCGCTGCCGTGCCTCTAGTCTGCATACAACTATCTTGGGTGAGAGCCGCTTAGATCGGCAAATGTTTACCAGCCCTTCGGAGAGCTCGGACGGTCTTGTATCGGCCATCTCCACAACCTTAGACCAACAACGAACGATTCCAGGACGAAATACCCCGGCTGCCCGGGTCGAAAATGGGGAAAAGAATCTTCTAGTCAATAAACTCCGTTTATCATCGAGATCTTGATCACGCGGTAAGAATTATCAACCCAGAAAATTTATCCACGAGAACATACATCCGGCACCGCCGGACAAGTCGCTTTTATCCAACTCCAGGATGGACGAGACCTTTGTTTACATCCACACTCCGGTAAGAATGAGTTGGAAGCATGCACCGAGATCTCGTGCAACGGACCGGGCGGCGGCCTACTCCGATAAATCCAATGAAAAATAGGGAGAAACTGCATCATCCCGATATCACGTAGCACATGACATACTAGATATACCCTATTTTCACGACCAACTCCAGCGCCTTACCGCCTTTCCAACGAGCAAGACTAAAGCCCGACATATGAATTGGCGCATAACTAGTGAAGCTCAGCATTACACATGCGACAGTAAGGTATGATGGGAATCTCGATGTTCACATCGTAAGGTCGCGCTCGCGCTGGACCCGGGCTGGATCTAGTTAGATCCTAACCCCTCAACGCCGGGGGTAAGGGCGCTACGGCCGAACACCGTACTCCTTGCCCGGATCTAACGGATGAAGGATAAAGGGAAATTTGGTGGTCTAAAGTCCACGAGGTCTACATTTCCAACAAAGGGACATGGCGCATAATCGATTCCGACCTCATCCAAGGCTTTCGTCTCTTCGCGCGGGCCTGGTTTGTCAAGTAGGTATGGAATAGAGGACTATTAGCCATGCCACAAGTCGACTGGAAACTCTCAGAACCCTCAGAATGCCTGAGGCCATTTTCCGTCGTCTTGCCCAACGATCTTCCTAACCGCATCTAAACTTCCACGCAGATACCAATAAACATCTATCCTACCTCCTGGAAAGCCGAGACATGCATATGCAAAGTGTAAACTATAACATGAGATGCGCGTGGTCGTGTGCAACCGTCTCTTCGGATGACTGAACATCAAGCTAGAGATCATTGATCTAGCGAATCGGATGAAATTTGGACGCATTTCGAAACCCTAGGAGCTAAACAACTTTCACCTCTCAGCGAGGAAGGTGCTTGTGGTGCCTAATTTCAATGGTTCCTGATGCATCTCGTAATATCCCGTGTATCGCGCTATTCTTTCTGGCCCAGCTATGTATTCCACCGTATTGCTCACTGTCTTATAAATAAGGAGCGCTTACATTTAAAGCGGAGAATAACTGCGAAGTCTGAATAGATGTAAGATTACAGATATGGACTAAAAGTGGTTGATTAAGTTCACATAAATAAACCCCAACTTTGTCATGAACACGGCGGTGTAGAACATGATTCCCTTTGCATTTCGTATCTGACTGCCAACGTGCTATGTAAGCTCACTTTGCAATCGTGACTTCTCACCATCGTTTGGCAGGCCTCATCCGCTATCAACTCCCGCGCCTACTATAAGCTATCTAGGTAAGTATTGCACGCCGACAGCGACATGCATTGCTTGCCAATTGGCCGGTCCATCAACAGCATAAGTGGCTGGATGGAGGCGCCTATGAAATTGTTACGGCAGTACATCTAATTGGAAGACATACTCTGAGAAGAGGTCGGCTGGCGTATGACATTGAGCTAGTGTCTCATCATGACGTTCACATATTTAATAGTGCCAAAGCCATGAAAAGGATCTCACAACGCGGTTGATTCCTATTTACCCATGGAGCCCCCGTGCCCACTGATCAAGCTACCTCGAATTTGCTAACTCATGTTTAATACATGCGCAAATGCCTATCGACTCATCTGCACCTATAGTGAGTTTCGCTCCCTGCCAGCTAGAGTATGAATTACTGGCGACGTATGATGAACCGACCCATACTAATTTAGCGAGCGGTTCTACTGCTCACTGTTCCTGGTACACTCTGTCCCACCTTCGTTGGCTTCGGTAGACATCCCCAAGAGCAGCCTCTCCGCAAAAAGGGTATGTATTCTCCTTCTCCGGAGGCCTTAACAGCCCACGTCTCGGCTGCGTGGTCGAACTGCGCGACTGAGCACCATTCGATCCATTGAGCCATGGGTATAAGTATTCGCCGCCCACACACCGAGCATGGCAATTCGCCGGAGTCGGCATTCTGCTCGCTTCGATCGGCAATCTGCTCCACTAACTCGACAAGGTGGGGTGGTGCATTGTCCGGAAGACAATCCTGGAGCTCACGAAGCCGTCCAGCCCTCGCGCAAGAACGGAGGGCTAGCTCGGACAGCGGCAATACGCGGCCTTGCTTGCCAGCGCGAGTGGATTGGTAGCGCTTGGAGCGTCCGAGGGTGGGCGGTGGCGTGGGTGGTGAGGACAGATCCTCAGTTTCGATGGTTATAATTGAGTTGGATCGTGAGCCGATTCGTCTTGATTGGGGGAGCTGGAACTTGGAGATGATATATCCTCGGCCATCATGGTACTGGACTGGTGAGCGCGCAAATGTGCGAACATCCCATATCGCACTATCCACTTCAGACTCGGAATCCAACCACTCAGGTTGGACGACGAATCCATCCTCCTTGTTGAGCCAAAATTGTTCCATCGTGCCATCGTCATGTTCCACCTTCGTCGGGAGAGCCACAGCATCACCCATATCCATCGCCGCATTATAGTCTCTTTTCGCTGCGGACTTATCTGGCAGGTAAAAGGGGCTAGGGTGTATGTTCAGGGTCCGAAGCTTGCTAGGAAATCTCATCAAGTCCAAGAGTTCCCAGGGTAGGTATCGAAGTCGGGCAAGAGATAGATTCAGTGCTTCTAGGTTACGCAATTTCCCAATGCTAGGGGGTAGCTCGGTGATCTCGGTATTTCTCAGGCTCAGAACCGTCAAGTTTTCCAGGTTAAAGAGGGCACCTGGAACGCGGAGGAGCGGGTTATTAGAAAGATAAACTTCGATGCGCCGCTCCTTCGGCTCGAATGGAAACGATTCATCTACGAGAGGAGTGGTGTCAAGTATGGAAAGCTGCGATATGGTTACATTTGAAACACTCTCAAAACCAGAATAACTGTAACCAATTAGCTTGAGGCTTTTAAAGCCCAACTAGCAATCTTGTAATAGTTGGGAAATGGAGAAGGATGTACTCACGACAGGTCAATTACTTGGGCTCCAGTATCGATAGCACGTTGAATCACTTCCCGAGCGGTTGCTTCGCTGGGTGAGATAGCTATGGCGGGTCGAGCATGCTTAAGTTGCAGCTTAGACTCAGTGGGCAGCTTGATATGTGAGGTTGCATCGTCTTCTGTATCTACGGAATTGTCGCTTCCCATCCAGACTCCACTATCAAGCTGACGTTTGAAGGTCCTTCTCGTCTTAGGCAAGGGCCGCGAAATCTCAGAAAATGTCGAGTCGGAAGAGGTAGGATGCTGCTGGAACCAGGACCCAACGTAGCGCTTCTTCCGATGTCTTCCTTGTGTGTAATTTTCTACACCCGGATCATCATCGCTAGAGAAGACGGCAGGATCGCTGGAATTAGTGAAAACTGGCAGTGAAGATTGTCCGTCGCGAGCGCGTTTTCGCGTATTAGCGAAGGTCTGGGTCTCAAAATCCCAAGAGACTGTAGGTAGCTTGGGAAGAGTCGGTTCTTCAGCCATAGCTGTAGCACGTAACCTGTATTCCAGGTACCGTGTAAGACAATTGTGTATGTATGTGAGAGGGTGAGGTAAAGAGGGGTTGCACTTGAACACAAGACGGTTGATAGCTTAATTGCGGGATGAATTGGGGAACACTGCGAATTGGCGAATTGGAAGTAAACATGCTTAGCGTGACGCCTTTTGAGTTCAACCACCTAAGCGCGTCACGTCAAGACGTCAAGGACCCACCTTCCCTAACGAGCAAACGCGGCTCCGGGATCGCATGCAGCGGTCCCATGGTTCTGGGTCATAATCCGATTCGCTGAAGCCCCGTTTCTTTAATCCTTTGAAATCGAAGCTGCTTCATTTTGTGTTGTTTTAGATCAGCAGTAAAGAATTGGTGGGGTTCTCAGGATAAGTAGGTAAGGTCCTGCAGTGTCTCATCCAGCCTATGTGTTCCATGAAACATTCGGTACCGAATCGGATTAGCTAACCACTTATCATAGAACTGAACACCGGGGCTAGCCTTGCGAATCGGCATTATCGCAAGCTATGGATTACATGCTTGTAAACTGCGGATATGGGAGCTGAAGATATGAGCGAGCATGCGTGTACGCTCAATCCCAATCGTCGTCCTCGTCGTCGTCCACAGTTGCGTGCTTCAAATTCCCGCTCTTAATTCCTTTACCCATCAGTTGCTCCTCCTTAGCCTCCTCGGCATCCCGCTTCCTCTTGACAACCCTCATATCCTTCTCATCGACCGCGCCCACCTCTACTAACAAGTTGTCGATGTCCAACATGCTCATTCGCACACCGCCGACCGTAACGAGAGTGACTATTTGCTTCACAATATCGCCGTTCTTATATACAAGGATCGTAGGGCAGTTGCGATCCGGATAATTCTCGATAGCCTTGTCCGCTCTGATCTCGCAGAACTTGATGTCACCATATTCTTTCGCCGCCTGCCTCCATAGTTCTGATAGGACTCTTGACTCAACATTGGTGCCTAGCGAGGAGGTAAGATTGACAAAGACTGGCCCGTTGTGAGAGGCGTCTGTGACTTCGCGCGAATACTCTGGTTTCGATATGGGATAGACCGAACCATGTATTGACTTCTTAGTCAATTTATTCAGCTCCTGTATTCGCTTTTGTCGGTACTGCTCTAGGAATGCCTCGTCTTCTTCGTCTTCTAATGCGTCAAGCTCGTCAAGTTCCTTTCCCTCTAATCTATTCTCATGTGCTATTCGGCGACCCTCAAGTATAGCTTCCTCAATCATAGGTGTAGGAGACGGAGGTTTTTCGGGTATGACTCCATGTTTGCGAAGTATATCATTCCTATTTTCATTATTAGGTTGGTGCTACGAAGCATAGAATTGCTTGATGAAGCTATAGACTGTACCATTCGGTATCTGCATTAGGATCGTCAATAGGGACAGCTATGCGCTGATCTGTCGGGGCAGCCATCTCAGTCGACTGGTACTATTCGTAATGATAAAATGAAGGGAGACGACAAGGTTCGGAACTACAATTTCTAGCTGATATCACTATGCGCAGGTATTGATATTCTTCGTTGCCTTGTGGTGAAATCTGACTATTTCGATGTTGCCTAACGTCTCGTTATGAATGCGCTTGTAGCAATCAAAGCGTCGACCCCGCAGCCCCTCTACAATCCTAAATAGTATCGATAAGACGGTGGATGAACATAGGTTCAGCTGGCAGCTGGCACTCGAGCGGCATCAACCGCTAAATTTACAGTGGTCTGGGCTCGCGGAAAAAGAATCGCCACGCTTCAATAAGTGCAAGTGTGGGCCTCCAAAAGCCCTAGCCCTCCTTAACGCTAAGCCTCATTGGAACATGCCAGAAGGGTCCTAGTGAATTTCGCCTCTTTGCCCACCACAGCCAATTGCCACCCTAGCAAAATCCGCTTCCCCCAAAATTTACCAAGCGAACTTTTAATCTCGAAAGTCCACGCACGACCTCTTCCCCTCAATCATCAACCACTGTCGCTTGCGAGCCTAAACAAAATCTGCCATCGTCGATATCTTCAGATTTCGTCAGTCAATATTACGCTTGCCTACCTGTCACCCAAGACACTTTTCGTGATTTTCAGACAAGATGGTAAGTCTAAATGACTATTCTGATTATGTTTTCGATCAAATCATCGACCGACCTTCGCCGCTTTTCGCTTCGTTCAAAGTCGACATCTTCACAGACGTAAACGATGGCCGCCTGGACAAGAAAAATTTTCAGCCTTGCATATCACCACGAAGACTACTACGACTCTCCTCTCGATAGACGACACGGCTCCGTCGATGATGATACAATTCAAAATACTCAGGAGAACTGTTATGCTGACAAATTTCCCCTAGGTTCTCGCCGTTGATCTCCTCAACCCCAGCCCGGCTTCCGAGGCCAAGAAGCACAAGCTCAAGGTACGATACTCCGAAACCCAACAATATATTGAAATTATCGAACAATAATACTAACATCTTTAAATAGACCTTGGTCCCCGGCCCCCGATCGTTCTTCATGGACGTCAAGTGCCCCGGCTGCTTCACCATCACCACCGTATTCTCCCACGCCCAGACCGTCGTCATCTGCCAGGGCTGCACCACCGTTCTCTGCCAACCTACTGGTGGTAAGGCTCGATTAACCGAGGGCTGCTCTTTCCGAAGAAAGTAGAGGATTTCGTCTCGTCTTTTCTTCGTTCTTGGGCATTGGTCACGACTTCGTGGTGTGGTTCGGATATCTGCAAGGGCACTCTCGACGGAATGGGCGCATGAAAACTTGGCATTTTGTCTCGCGGACATAATCGACATCTCTTTACGAACCTCTACGTCATTGCAGATAGACGACGGATACCGAAAAGAACCTTCAATACAAAAGGGGCGTTTGGGGTCCTGATATCTTGCATCATCCGTTTTCCTACGAATGCTTTTTCTCGTTTTCTCGCCTTGTGTATTACAAAGTCGTCGCCCTTTAGACACAAGGCAGGATGGTAGTTACTGCATGGGTGGATAGCTGGAAATGGCTTTCCACATGAGCATCGTCTGAGGTTTATCTCGCAAGATATGGACCTCTAGATGTGAGGACGTGGAACGTTGATTGAGGATCGCTACATACCCAATCGCAGTGGTTGTTTGTTTTCACTGCAATTAGGCGAATTCACAGAGTTCCACGAACGTTCCTGGTGTTAACTTTCCCATTGTGACCGACTAGATCCTGACATACTTGCCTCTCATCACCTTTAATCTATGAGCCTACGAGGTAACGCCATAATATCGTAGTCCTAACTAGAATAGTATCCTCGTAGCCATCAAACAGTATACGCCATAAGAAATTCTATGGACTACCTACGTAGGTAAAGTGGCAGTGGTCGAATTTATTTTTCTGAGACAACTTAAGGGGCTAGATTCTTGTTTGACTCAGCTGAGTGCTCATACATGTTAGACATTTCTATCAAACTGTTACAGTCTACTAATATATTTTGAATTGCACAGCAACAAAATACATCATAATTCTAATGGTAGTTTGGGAGTTCATTTCACGCTCAAGTAATCTTGAACGTATTCAGATTTGTGATCAATCACAAGGTACATAGCCATAAACCTTTGAAAACTAAATGGAAAAGGTCCCCAAGAATATGACGATAGATTTAATATATGAATCATATAAACTCCCTAAGTTTGATTCATATCTTGCTATACCTTCAAAACTTTGCCTATCACCCCAACGTCATTAATAATAATCTGTAAGGCGATCAAATAAATATTGGGGTTGGGGTCTTAGCGCATATTCAGTGGGGCCCCTTGCCAAGACCCAATTAACGCGTAAAAACACGCCTCTTAGATATTAATTACGCGCATCGCGCATCCCCCACTTCCCACTTTCCAAACAGGTATCATCGACTGATCAGCCGCCCCCCATTCTTCCAGCCTCCTGACTGACGGCATCTTGACTTTTCTCCTTCTTTTATTTTCCGAACATATGAGACGAAAACCCCAATACAGAGCAAACCTCATCACACAGACCATTAGCTAGTCCAAATCTTCAATTGCTTGCTGGTTTTGGCTTCTGGATAACTACCTAATTAATCAATCTGTCCTTTCGGCGCTGCAGATTCCCGCTGCAGTTGCTACAGTGCTGGTGTATCGGACTTTTGATACAGAAGCTCCTATTGCATCATTGTATCACGATAATAAGAACCACCAAAACCCAACCTCTGGCTACGGACCTCACGTCTCCTCTTTGGATCTGAGGCAACCCGGACTGGGCCAAGTGGGCCGCATATCGCATCCGACACGTAATTCGTACAACGAACCTGCAGCCATGTCGGCACCACGGACCAAGCGCCAATTCGCGGGCGCAGCAAGTGATCCCGCTCAACGACAGATCACCTCGTTCTTCAGCAGTGTACCATCATCTTCGACATCGTCTAGCTCGCAGCATCTCAACGTCCCTTCTCCTATCGCTAGCCCCCCGCTGCCTGCGTCCGTACAAGCGAACTTGCTCTCGGTGGGCATGCGAGTGCGCAAGTCCGTCCCAGAAGGTTACAAGACAGGCAGTTACAGCGCCTTTACGCTCTGGGACGAAAGCAACAACTCCAACCCCACGACACACAGCACCATGGGCGAGGGCCGATCACGAGCAAACGCCATCTCAACGCCGCGGGAGCTACTCCCCTTTTGCGGAATCCACAAGGTGGGCGGCCTAAGCACGCAGCCCGAAAATTTCGCCCTTTCGCCATCGCCATCATCATACACACTCTCCTCGACAGCCTCCCAACCGCTCCTCAGCGTCAACGGCTCACCGCTCGACGACGATAGCATGGACGACGTCCCGGGGCTAAGTAGCAGCCAAGAATCCATCGAGAGCACCGCCTCCAACCTATCCGTGTCCCCTTCCAAGACGCGCAAACGATCTTACACTGAGGACGACGAAGAAACGCCCGACATCCCGGGCCACCTCAACCTCAACGTCAATTTCAACGTCTGGCGCGACAGCTTCGACGGCGAAGTAAGCCCTCGGAGCCAGGCCCCCGCCGGCTGGGCACCGAGTAATGGAAGAATCATGGCGATGCCGCGGAAGGCGAAGCACCGGGCCAGCAAGCTGGCTGCACAGGCTATGGACCAGGAGAATGTGATGATCGTCGAGGGCCCCGACGGTGCTGATTTCGAGGAGGCGGATTTCTTGGTCCAGACGGCGGAGTTAGGATACAGCGATGGAAGTAGAGGGTGGGAGGTCGAGATGAGCGACGTTTGAACAAGAACGATGGATGTGAAAGCGATGCGTATTAAATACAGTTGGACAGGATACCCAGAAGAAGAACGAGACGGAAAGGCAAGAATGGAGTACGGGAACACAGCTGGAGCTGTTGTATTATTCAGGATTGATATCGGAGGGCAAGACGTCTCGGCGAAGACTGCATGATGAGGTTGATTGGCTGGCGCTGGGGAGTTATTTTTGTGATCGTGTTGCGTTCAGATTGCATCACATTGTATACCAACCACATTCGGGATCACGTTCGGACAGGAGCACACTCGGGGTAACTTGCTACTCGGCAAGTGAGATAGGTTGGTTACTTCATCTTCACGCGGGGAGATTGCTTGTAACATTACACGAAATATCGTTCCACATTGAACTTGCACTCGTAGATTTCATACACAACTTTTATCAGTGACCATTTTCTAGGAAGATTATTTTATTATTTCTCCAAATATGCTTTGGAATGTAGTACGCTAATAGTCATCTAATCACAAGTACGCAGTATTACCTACTCGGTATCCAGCTGGAGTCCTCCAAACGGATCTCGGAACTCGAGCAGGTCTCTCTGTCCGTAGAACTCACCGGCTACAGTAAGGATCATGTTCAAAGTGGCGCGCTCGTTGATCTTAGCTCTGTAGAGCTCTTCTTTCTCCTTCGCCTTCTCCTCTGCATCGAGTGCGGCAAATGCTTCGTTAATAAGATCCGTAGTTGGTGGTTCTGCCGCGTCCGCTTCCGTGTCCGGGTCCTCAGCTGTAGCGTCGAGCCGTTGCAGGAGGCGGGTCTTAGCCATCTCTATGTCAGCGGTTGATTCTGCTTGCTGCTGGGGTTCTTCGGATACTTCCCCGTCCTCCTCCGAGTCCGAATCAATCTGCATCTCGACATCTGAATCTCCTGTGGCTCCTTCCGCTGTGATATTCTTGATATTCGTGAAAGTCGCACCCGCAAGACCCTCGTCTTTAGTAAGAGTGTCAGCGTCGGCGTCGCCATCGACGTAATCAGAATCATAGAACTCCTCCGGGCTCGTCTCCTCGCTGACGCCTTCGACAACGTCTACTTCGGCCTCGCCCTGGCTTCCAGCGCTGCTGTCGCCAACCTCGTAGTGCTCTTTTAGAACTTCCATCTCGGCGAGGCTGACCATCATGAGAACAGCTCGCTTGCCTAACTCGCGGATATACCCAATTTCCTGGTAATCAAGCTCGCCGCGCTCGGGCAGGCGCGCGAGCAGGGCCCATATCCATCTGCTGGTGCGCTCGCGGAGTTGTTGGTTCTTGCGCAGGAACTTGCCGCCGAGGATGATGCGAAGGAGGCGAATGACGCCGTCCTTGTGCATCGCGGCAACTTGTGCGGGCAGCGGATCCGTGCCCCGGAGTCGACCGGACCATTTGGAGAAGGTATCTGATCTGGGACCGAATTCGCTTACTTCGGTTGGATTCGACCGCGGAAGAGAATATAGAAGATGGGTTGGCGGTTCTGTCTGTAGGGTTTGGCGTAGAGCTAGGTATTGGTTCGAAAGGGAGGTAAAGTACGCGTCGCGGATCTCGTCCGAGTTACTGTTGTGCGGTCGACCTTCACTAGAGTCGAAGCTGGATTCGTCCTCGTATGCTAATTCCGGATCTGCTTCGCCCTCTTCACCTTCCTCGTAGTTGTAGTCTTCGTCATAGTCTTCTTCTCCATTCTGCTCTCCATCCTCGTCTTCGTCGTCGAAGTAACCGGGTGGATAGGCAGTATAGGCGCCGTCGTGATAATACCCCCGAAAATCTCCTCTACCGTCTTTATATATGCTCCGGTCGATGTTGCCTTCTCCATTCTTTGAGTCGTCAAGGCCGTCCGTAGTCTGCGATGGAGCTTGGGGAGGTAGTTGTGGGCCGGCTTTACTAGCTACGAGGACGTGTGGTATCGCAGATGCTTGTGTTCTATACTCACCATATCAGTATTGATCACCTAAAGAAAGCCGGCGTACTGGTTTAGCCTTGCGAGTCTAGAGAGTGGAAGTAAAATGTAGGAAAGGGCAGCTTACCGAACAGATCTTAGATATGCTAGTGCTTCGGCGTCATCTTCGCAGTCCAGGTCACTATCTCCAGTTGGCACCGTCGTCAGACAGTCGCCAAATACCGCCCGTTGCCCGTAATTTGGATCTATGTTTGAGGTTGTCTTGGTGGATCTGGAATATGACGAATTCCGAGCTTTTTTACTTTCACTTCCTCCATGGTTTTCGGCTCTACGTTTGTTCGACCCCATGACGCTTGGTGGAATGATTATCGACGGTTGTGTATGTGGTTTCAATGTTGTTCTCGACAGAGAAACTGCGTAACTGTTTTTCGAGTTGGATTGTAAAGTTAAGCCTTAGATGGTTTATCGCATTTTTGTCTAATCGCTTAATCTACCACTATATCGGGACGTTGATGTGAATATCCACTTATTGAGGTAGACATCAGCATACTCACGCGTCACTGGAATTGACCAGAGTTAACAACATTGAACGCTCAACTTGCGACAACGTCAAACTTAATTCTTGTATGAAGTCATACACTATATTTCATATTTTAAAGCTAGCATGCTGCCCTGAATTATAAATGTTATCTCCAAGACTTTGAACATGCCCTTGGGTGCTCAAAGTTGAGCAAAGACATATACAGAGGATTTAGATGATGTCTTCTTTTTCTTAATAATTATTAGTTAACTTAAACTCATAAGTTCATTATAGTCCTTATATACTGAGGTAAGTAGGCAGCCAGAAGTTACTTCTTATTCAATTGTCTGCATTAAAGATGAATTGTAGGTTAGCCTTCTGATAAGGTTACATCACGCTAGATTCTCATTTGTTTGAAAAGATTCGATGCCGATGAAGTAGGACTTGTGTCCATATCATCCAGTCGAAAGGCTACACGTGTAAACTTTTCATTGATACCATTAGACTGATATGGCTAGGCATCAACATATATTAGTCTGTCACACTGTCCCTCATCTGAACCAGATACTTATAGGCGACAGTAGAGAAGTAACGTAGCGGATGTTACCCCTTACTAGTCGGTCGGCTCTTAAATTTCTAACACTATCTACATGTCTACAGTAACTCTTAATAGTGGATAAGTTTGCTATGATATTGATTTAAACTCATATATGCGGTGATTTTAGGTCTTCAGCAGCGGGTATGTAACATATTCGTACCTAACCTAGCGGGTGTTACAACTCCTGAATATATTACTGTACTGGCCGACAACTCTACGCTGAGGGTTCTTATCTCGCATATAATATAGTTCGCTGTCTTTATATTGCTACCTTTGCGTTCGACATTGATTCTTGAAGGGTTTCTCAGATAACGAGCCTAAAAGCTTCGGACCAAGCTGGGTGTTTTGATAAGTACCCTCGAGTAGCGGTGTGGACGCCTATGTCAGGAGAGGATGACCTCAATTTCCAACTTAGGTTCCTTTATATAAGACGCCTAAGGAAATGATGCGGAAATAATTCGCTTCTCAGAAGGCGAATATCCCGCGGTCTTAATCCCCCAAGACCCCAATGGAGTATTATCGACATGTCAGAAGTTGGCGTTCACAGATCTCCTGGCCGTTTCGGTCGCCCTCGCCAGCTGGGGGGTTTGGGGGCGGCGCGAGATGTAGTCTGTGAGCCAGCCGTCATACAGCATCGATGAATCCACACCCGAAATCTCGAGATGAAATGCTGACCAGTGGCCAAGCATCCTGCGAAAAGCAAAGACGCTGATCATCTTCAATAGGTGGGTAGCGGACGAACCAAACCGACCTTCATGCTTCAAGGTTCAACCGTCCTACCCCGGAAACTGGTGCACTGCCAAGGGTTGATCCTCTGTGTCATCGCATCAGTTAACCTGGTTGGGTCTTTTTCTGCCCCGAGTTCCGTCATACCAGTGGCAAGGCAGATTCCGGGGAAATGTTAATCGATTCCGACATGAGTTTAATCAGACGTCGTGTGCTTTTCTGTTCCTGACCTCCTGACATTCTTAACACTTGAGGTATGATGTACGCCGCAATTCACTTCTACTTCTTGAACACACTCTCCTTCCACAACTCTTTAGACTCATGTCTGATCCTAGGACACGTGGTTCTCGTCGGATCGGATGTTAATCTTCAGGTCCTCGTCCTATTTTCATAATTGATGGCTTCCTTAGAGAACCAGGAGTTGCTCAACGGCGGCAATGAACCTTCCCTCTTTTGTACTGCTCATAATGTATGGTTGCACAATCGCGCCATCGAGAGTGCTTCATCATAATTCCAAGAAAATCCCGATTTGAGATGAGCCGATGTTGCCGGCAACTTTTTGCCTGCTACAGAGATCGCATTCTGATATCGGGGATTTTCGTATCAATTGGTTGCGTTTCAGAGGCCACCATCCTTACAGTGGTGGCTATGCACAAATTCAACGAATCGCGGCATTTGAAGTCGTGGCTCGTACTATTTCAAGGGGTTGGCAATCCTTGGAATAAATTTTCATTTCTCTGATTTAAACATTAGCCCTTGAAGCCGGAGAAATAAAGTCTTCACACCTTTTCAGAAGATCTTGGAGTTGATCTGACGTGGGCTGTTAGTCATTACCACGTATCAGAGGAGTCCCATCAGGCCGAGCGGGATTGTTGCATAGGCAACCTACACGCTGCTGAAACATTTGCGGGATTTGCTGCTTAATATAGAACGGCTGGTCTCTATCTAAGGAATGCGAATGGGTATTAGCTTATGGGCTTTAGAAAATAACCGAAGTCATGTGCGATGATCAGCTGCAATAGCGCGTCTTACATCTACATACCTATTTGCTCCGGCATCGCTTAAGGGTTCAGCTTAGCTTGACCAGCTTAATAAGGTATACTAAGAGTGGCGACCTATATACACGGACTACTCTGAAGCTTTGGCTTGTATTTCCGGTGGCGGTTACTGGAATCGTCCTTATTGCGAGTGAAGAATTCGATTACTAGACGAATCTAAAAGCAATATCCCGTCTATCCTCACAAGCCATGTCCTCCTACACAGCAAGTTTTGACACATTAACATAGCCACACAGCGCCACCATCTATTCAAAACAAAGATAAAGATAACATGTCCATCATGGGAACAAGCTATCTAGGTTCAAGCAATCTTGTCGTCTTGCCTCAACTATTTGACCAGAGTTCACTGTGGGTAAATGAGAGACCCCTTGCTTACCTAATTGGGTTGATTCCCCCAGTCATAATGAGCAGAGCCCTCGATATCATCGTGCGCAGACGGAATATTGGTGTTATAGCCCCCAAGATTAAGATTCATGGAGCTCCATGGCGATGGCTCTTTCACGTACCCATCAAGGATATGTTGACTGAGGTCTTCCTCGTTTAATCGGGCCGGCTCTTCTGCATGGATGGTCTGGTCCGGTAGACTTAGACTGCTTCAGGGACGTTAGTCAATAACATTTCTTGGGTCCATGAAACAAGACTTACAGAACAGAGCCTTGATTGTTTTGTATGGACCACTGTTGTGAAGGGCGGCGGTGATTAGAGTCAGCTGACCCTCTCCGATATCCCTGATTGCCGTACGAGCCCTGTTCCTGATCTAAAACATGATGTTCCTCCAGGACACTGTCATCAATCGAGACCCCTAAGCTTAATGGTGAAGGGGTCTTTGATCTATCAAGGTTTCGTGGGCTTATATCCTCAATCTGGGTATAAGACGGCGACTGCGTGTACGAGCCTGCTTCACTATGTGTGAAGACAGCATTCGGATAGCTGTGACTAGCGGAGGAATAGGTTGGGTACGACCCACCCCAAGGGTCGATGCTCATGGTCGCCGCCGGGGGTGAGCTTAGCCTATCGAAACCCGAGTAATAGTCGGATGATCCGCTCGGCAAATGAGAATCGGAGTCGGTAGAGATTGGTTCGTACGTCGGCACCTCGGTGCTGACTTCCGCTTGCGATCCAGAAGGAAGCGAAACAGAAAAGGCCGCGTGGGTATACAAGGGGGTCGTTGGAGGCGCCGTCGTCAGAGTCGCCATCATGTTGACATTACTGTGAGCATATGTGGGATTGACCCCATCGGAATCTTGGTGTCCGTACGAGGATCCGTGAAACGAATTATATTCAATAGTCTCTCCATTCTCCTCTGGGATTGTACAGACATCGTTAGATCCTCGAGGGGTTTGACGATCCCGTTGACGAGACTGGGGGTTTCTACGAAGACGACTCGAAGACGACCTGTGGTGGGCCCTAGATCCGTGCCTGCGGCGATCGTCTGTCATGATTGAATAATCTCTGATAACTTCTCAAGAAAAAACGAATATGGCGCATGCTTTCGTCGAAGAGAAAAGACACCACAGAATTGGGGGTCATTTAAAAGGGGGGAAGGTAAGGCTTCGAGACGGGAGGACCCGTGTCGGGCGCGTCCTCTCTGCCTAGCTCGAATCTATCACGAGAAGGCGTCTAGTTCCAAGGGGATGGGAAGCCTTACCCAATCATCTTTGACTGTCCTAAAATGCCTTACCGTTGGCCGCGAACAGGACATCGAGAGCCGACGGCAGTGATGAGGGGGTGGATCGGGCAGGGGTTAGCACACCACGAAGATGACAGTAATCAACTAACAAAAGCGTGGTTTACAAATGGGGCCAACGTACGCGCACGAGGGCATTCCTTCAAGCATGACATCTTTCCTAAAGAGTATCCCAACGCCGTTGAGAGTCAGCGGCTGGGCACCGTGAGGTTTAGAACTACCAGCCATCGAAAGGCGCATTCCTGACAGTAGGCGGCACTTGGGCGAACGCTAGAACAATTGTCAATGTGGCTTAGCCGCTTCCAACAAAAGGGGGAGAGAGAAGCTCAGAACAACCCATGATGCGACTTTCACGGCCTCTATCTAGCATCTTTCAATACGTGCTAGGGCCGTCAACCGTGGCTTGGAGAAGTTGAAATAGATTTCCGGGGCCGACATACGAGGAGGAGGATCTTGTCAAGCCAAATTAGCTGTTTTCCTAGCCAATTGGGGATCCGGCAATACCTATATATGAGCCTAGGTACAGGTACATGAGCATTGCAGCAGCAGACTCAAGACGCCCCGGTACACCGGTTACTGGGCGAGCTACCCATCCCTGTAGGCACCTCAAAAGCGAGGTGTAAACTACAATTCATCGTTTCCATTTTATATCTTTTTGGACTAACGACTCTATTAATGTAGGACCAAGATCAACACCCTACGACAGCGATCTCAGTCACTCAAGATTAAACGCAGTGACCGGCCGACCAGATTAGATTGATCCTCCACCTACTTCTCAGGTTTCACATCTACTACCAACTTATGAGGGCCAACGGGACGTTTCCCTGCCTTGGCTCCCCGCATTCTACAACGGGCGACCACTCGCTGAGATGTCCAGTGCTTAAATATGTACACTACGGGACACTCGCACACTATCCCGCTTATCAAGGTTACCTAGCGAAGGGCGCAGTCTCTTCATGGTTGCTTTATCATCACCTGTCTCCCAATGAGAATAGGGGGTGCGACTCTGGAGTACATAGAATCGCATGTAATGGAACTCACACTCTCACACTTCCCACGTCCCGCGTCCCCAAAGTCACATTGCAGACCCGAGCAAGCACCGGCGATCAAGTCGGCTGATTTACTGCAGAATGTTTGTTCTACCATTCAGATGCACCGACCAATGGACATTACATCCTAAGGCGTCCGTGGCGTCGACCGGCATAATTAGACAGGTCGTATCTTTAGGCACAGCTTAAAAACGCCTCGTACGTACTTATAAGCAGAACAAACTTACAGCTTCTATTTAGAGCATTCAGCTTTAAGGTAGATCACCCGTGGGGGGGCTGGAGGTACATGCGAAACCATGTCTACTTGAGTGAGCGGCATCGATTCAGGTATTTCATGTATTTGAATGTAGTAGCATGCAGTCAGCTCCAAATCCTTAACAGCATCTGCAGCTAAAAATTACCTCTCCTGCTTGGTGAGATTTACGTTGATGCTGTCGATCTTCCGCTGCATCAATTCTTTCTTCAGCTTTGCTGCCTTGCGGCTGTCTGCGGTCTGCTCTACCCGGCTCTTGTATTCTTCGGAACGCTGCCCAACAAATGTCTCGACCATCCTTTCCCGCCGTACGGTGTGGCTCAGAGTTGCAAGACTGTTTTCTGTCAACATCGTGCTTCTCTTTCTCGTGGATAGTGTAGACTAGGCAATCATTGTTCAGCGAATAGCCGTGAATCCAGTTGGACACCATTTTGGCACGTACCTTCTAATCCTGGGCTCTAATCTGCAAAAGAGGATTTCTCACTGAAAGGGGCCGTCTTAGGATGTTGAGGGGGTTGCTGACAGTCCAATTCTGCTGCCTCGTCGGCTTTAGGGGTTTGGTGTAACGTGTAGGTATTGTCAAAGGTATGGTTTGTCTGGTTACTCCCGGGAATAGCAACGGAGACAGAGATCAAGAGGAGGATTCATTCCAATTTATGTTTCTACACATGTTGCAAAGCGACTATGGGGGCTTAGCTATCAATTTGGGTCTGGTCCGTACCGTCCGTTTGGGAGAATCTGCCTAGATGCCGTTGCCATCACTTAGTTGTGACATGAAACTTAAAAAAAACTTGGTTGTTTTGTTCAACATCCACCAATACAATGGCTGTGCTGTATTTAGTGGAAACCTGTTAATAGGTGTTAGACCTGTGATGCCGGACCTGAAACACTAGTCAACTTGGACTGCCTACAGTCACTCTTCCCCATATAGCTCTGTATCTGTCAGCTTACATTTTTATAGATATTGGAGCATGTGTGAACAGTGATGCCTCCAGTGGGGTAGTCCACGTCTAACGGTCCAGTGTTCGTATTGAGCGAGTTGTAATCATGTCAGATTCGTGCTACCTAAAGCAATTAATCGGCGCCGGGAAGGTCAACCGGCATAGCTTATGCCGTGATGGTGACAAATAAAAGATTGAGCCTCAATATTTGTCTTTCGTGTCAGCTGTCTACAGCGAATATGGGTAACTGCTAGTTTCGGAAGGGGACGGAGGTGCTGTCGGAAGGTCGAAAATAGGTAGACACTTGACGAATAGCGAAGCTTTCGCGACTGGGTGGATCAGGGAACGTGTGCTTTGAGCGGGCCTGACAACAGAAATAGACGGTTACAGACGGTACATATTTGACTACCCGCCAGATCTCAAGGAGTCATCAGCCAAAACAGTGGTAAAGGGGCGGTGTAAGATTGCGGGAGAGAAGCGGGAGAGAGATGCCAAGGGCGGATAGAGAAGAAATACTTTTTATCCATACCTCCCGGAGATATCGGGAGTAGATCAGGCAATAATGTCTAATGTCGAGTCTCATCTCTCTCGAATCATAAGGCCATTCTAGATAATTAGCTACCTATACAAGCAAGTTCTTCCCGAACGTTACATCCCATCTCGGGACTCCAGATTAACGGCAATCTCATCCTACATTTCCCCAGTCCGTTTACAACATAATATCGCGAAAAGAGTGCGATTCTGGGACGTGATAGTTCCCAACTAGAGCGTAGCGATGAGATGCGAAGCGGAAACTAGATTCATCCCACCTATCAGAACATGATATCACAGCGTACAAGGCGCTCTAAGCTTCTTCAAAGTTAGATCTTGTTGGAGATCACCTCCGTTCTAGGCATTTAGCATATATTAGCAACGCAGTAGCGTGATACTTGAGTCTCTATCTATCGATGCAGGTGAAACCGGCGAGATCTCATCAAAACTTTGGTAGCCCAAATTGATCAGTACAAGACGGCATATTGCTTTCTACATGGCTTCTGCTACGTCAGGGTGACAGTACGCCCACGCTCATAATAGAGAAGAGCTATTATATTACAAGGTATTTCCTTGATATGCCGGGGTCCCGTTCTAACTATTCTGAATGCGGCTCAGGAGTATCCAAACCAGGTCCAATTTACGTTTAACTCACTTACCCGTGTTACACAGCATGTACTTGAACGATTCTTACAAGCATCTTACAAGCATATTATAGCCCTCATTATAATATCTTCCTTTTTAAGATCATCCTGGTAAACGTCCCCTTCTTCGGTCACCCCGAAAACGCACCTTTTTGAACATAAATCGCGGCTGGAGTCGTGCAGCTATAGATAGCGCTTCCTTCACAACTTATAGCTCGTTGATGATTATAGCTAAATTTCTCTCGGAGATCGTACATGTCTCCTGTGGGTAGGTAGTAATATGGTCTTTGAGTCAGCGCGTCCCCCTTATTTTAGGTACTCATATTATAGGTACTTCTCCCCTTGCGAGTGATCGAACTTGGAGATCGGCGAATAGATGTCCCCTAGTTTTCTACAACTAATGAAGATAAGCTCCAGCTAGTGTCTGCATCTGACGGACCCTTGTCGACTCCCAAGAACACTATCCGAGCAATCAACGGCGTGTAGGTAGCTACACGCATAGAAAGAGACGTTCGGGCGGGGTTCTGAGATCATATCACGTCTTCTTCCCATATCCCAGCTTGCATATACCCAGTTTAATTTGGCCTAAATTGGATAGATCGCATCGTCTTACCATGGATATGTTAAGGAAGCTGGATAGGTTTTCGAATAGTGATTTATTTTTCACTCGCTAAGCTCGGATCCGAAGGCGAAGGTCCCCGGTTGGGTGGCGTCGACTACTTCTGCATGAGGGTTTCAATCACTCGCAAGGTGGGTTGAAAAGTATCCTATCAAGCTCGACCCCGATATGTGCCTGTCGGGAAGGTATTTAAGCGATGGTCTTGATTGTCACCAAGATACGGTCTAGGTTAATTAAAGATTTCGTCATCTATTCTTGAATACAACACAGGGGTTAATCTGCTCGCAGCAGCAGATAAAAAAAGAAATGGGATCAGCATGTGTTGTACCTTAAGGAACGGTATCACGACATCATACAGCTGTCAATCTTGGAACCGGTTCTTCCCCGCAAGTCGTTTTTTTGAACCCCCCATGCGAAGATTATGGCGTGTTGTGCCGAGACTAAGAGATTAGCGTGCCTATATAAGATCTTAATGTGTAACCCCGGGGGGGTTGGGAGACGGGTTGGTCACACAAGATAGCTGTTGGATCACTTCCAAGGTTCGTGCATAATAATCCGGGGCCTGATTTCCCCGGATTGCTAATAGTGACACTCCGTAGTCCAGGAGCGCCAATAATAATAGAACTTTCCAACGACCTTAGGTATATGTTCAAGAATGAGCCAGTCGAGAGTCGTGGGGAGCGGAAGCCATCCATCGCAGCAGATTGTGCTATTCCGTATTAGTTTCCTTACTGTAAGTGGCTCCAGCACGCACCCTCGTATCCAGGTGCTGAGAAAGCAAGCCATGATAACTAATCACAGCACCCAACGCCTTAGCAACGCCTCGTGACCTCTTGGGTTCCACGCCACAAGACATAGAGTACGAAATTTAACTACATCCAACGTACAGAGATAATCAATAGTAATAATTATGAGTCATTTTAACTTAGAAGCTGAAATATTGCGTGCATTCCAACCTCTCTATAGACCAGCAATGCTCATTCCAAGCTCTGCTTAGGAATCGGAATAGATTGTCGAGCTTTAGAGGGAGAACAACTGCTTCTCTTGATATCTACAGCTCATGATTCAAGGATCTAGATCTATCACTGTGATAAAGTTATAGGCCAAAAATATTTGCATTGGAAATTGAGTGATCGTCAACTTACTGATTAGTAAGCCTCTATATCTCAAAAACGATTGTTCTGATAGATGTATAAGGTATCTTAATTATAGTACGGACCAGATTTGCAATTGTGATAAAGCACTGTCGTGTCGCTTCTAAAATCCTGCTTAGATTATACCTCTCCTCGAGCAGTATTCTAACCCAGATCTGCTATTGCATCGACATGGGTACCTTAGGTATTTAATCATGCCAATGGCTTAGAACACTATTCAAACCATAATTTAGATTAACGATAAAGTTGTTTTCGAGATTTAATGAAGCTATGGAGGGAATAATGGGACTCGACTACTAGTCCTTACGAATGTTTGTTGAATTTGACACCTATCCGGCGTAAACGTAGGCGAGGTTCTAAGCGCCTAATATCTCTGACCCTAGCTTTTCACGTAGGTCTGTCATCTTCTACGTTATTCACTTGGTGAACAGGCTCTTGATTAATTAGGTCCGTCGTTTGGATTCAGTAACGGTTCGCATATATTAGTCAGAATATGATTCAGTATAATAGCGAATGACCAATGGGAAGTATAAGATATTGCTGAGCAAAACAAATACATCCTCCAAGGAAATCCGGGATTATATAGTAAGTAACTGTAGTGAAGGAGCTCAAGAAACCGATGCTAGATATAGTAGTGGTACTTTGATGAAATTTTGGGCAGGGACGTGAGACGGTCTGCGTTGGGGTTTTTTGGAGATTATACTTAGGCCTCCTAGAATGTATTCCCATATGACAAGGCCCCTTTTTCAAACTTCAGATACATCGAAAAAGACAATTAAATTATTATCACACCGTCTATCAGGCTGTCATAGAAAACCATGACGCCACCAATGACCAGGAGAAACCGAGTTACCTATACGACTTTGCTGGGGTTAATCACGTTTTAGCCCCTATTACTATCACCCCTATTCCCTTTGTACTCAATATTTCCCATTATTCTTCTGCCTATTAATTACAGTATCGTCCTTAGTGCTTCACCGATTGCTATTCACCGATTCATTATCCCCTATATTGACAAATACAAAGAGTATCCTATCCAGGCATTACACTTCTTTACCTGGTGTCCCTATCTTCAGATTAATTTTCATATGTATTGATCTTTCTAGGTACGTTTCCGGCTATCTGGAGGTAAGTCTTCTTTCCTTGGCCTCGATTTAAATATTTAGGTATAGAAAGCCCGTCATATTAATTAGTACCCCTATCAGTTAGTGGCGATTAGTTCCCACTTCCGAAGCAGTAGTTAGCTATTATAAGCCTAGACATTTCGATAACATACTACGGCACTTCATGGTCCCTACTAGCAATTGTTTATATTGCCTTGTACTCATGGCTTTCAAAACTCCCCCTCGTGATCGCGACGACATGATAGGGCCCTTATAAACTCTAGCGGTGGCAGTTATATAAACTCGTCTACGAATTATACGAACCTGATCTATCAAACCGATAACCTCTAAGCTATCTGTTATTACAGAGGTGGGAATACATAATGGCATTGAAATGCTCCCGCCGTATAAGAATATTGATAAACGTTGGATGTAATATAAGTCGGATCGTCGGTAAGGATAATAGTGCCAAATTTCCAGAGGCAATCGCAAAGATCGATGTCGAGCCATTAATTGCGAGTGCATAGAGAGGGACTCGGGTTCATAACGGCGAGGGAGGCCTTGCGGTATCTTGGGCCGGGCGGTAGGTCCGATCGGGTCTGGTATGCGGTTTCGAGGAGACATACATGTAGGCATATAAACGGATGCGCGTGTCTATCTTCCTGGATATTTCGTCTGCGCCATAGGAGTCTTTCCAATTGTCTCCTACTATTTTTGGTTCATTCCATTACTCTCGACCATCACGTACTGTGGTCATAGGGGGCGAGATCGTCGTCGATATGATATAGAAGAGTCGCATATGCCAATGAGGAAGGTATTTCCCTAGCACATCAGTGACTCGGTGTCTATACCACTGCTAATGCGGATCGACGTTGCTCAAGGTCTGTTGTTCGATGGTCTTCTGCCGTCGATAGAATCGTTGTCCCGTCCTGTGGCCAGTCATGGTGACTCAGTAAGGGATGGTACTGAAGGACTTCAGTCTCTAGATCTTGATGGAGTCGACGCGTCGAATAATGAATGAGCATTGTAACTAGTGGTATATTATGCTACGCATCGTGGCAGAAAGGAGGCGCCGCATTCGATCAAGGTATATTCGAATTAGGTATCGCCGTGGCTCCAACGAGTAGATAGGGCTACGATGGTTTATTGTCATGAATAAATCAGGTCTTCGAGACAATAGAGTTGTTGATGGCCACCGGTGCTCGGTGTTCGCAAATGGGAACGACTCGACGGCGTGGATTTTCGGCTTCGCGATGGTTTACACTCGTTGAAATGTGCTTTTGATGGAATGCTACCTGGTTAGATTAATTCCTATCATCAGTGGTCAATGAGACCTTGACCGAATCATCTCAGCAGCTATTGGACCTTCTCTCATGCAAGCAGTAGGGCATGAAGGATCGGGGAAAGGCTACGTGTACCAAAGCCCAAAGACCAATATACTTCGAGCGCGTCTAGTTCGGCTATAGCGAAGGGCGCGTGTTGAATACGGTGGCTTGATGATCCTGAGCGATGGATTGTCTTCATTTAGACATTAATTCGAAGATTGCCTTGAATTAATGATCCTTTTATCGCTATTTTTGCACCTATTCAGTTGGCAGGTCGGCTGAGAAAATTAGGCTGTGTCATCAGGGGAGAGGCCGCTAGATATTTAAAGGGGTCCAACGGACCCAATAGTCGATAGGTCACAACAAAGTGTCAGCATTTATGTTGCAGCTACTGAAATTGGTTCCTACTTGGTAAGTAAGGCTGAGATCCCCTCCTTAAAATTTTTACCGATGTGTTAGGGGTGGAGGCCGCACGTGTTTCTATGTTGGTATTATTCACCTTCTGGGTGGACTCGGTAGCTGTCGCGCGGTGAAGCGCCGAGGAACCAACAGCCAACCATTTGGTAGCAGATTAATCCCAGCCCAACGTTCAGCCAACGCGATGGGCTCGTTTATCATGCAACTCTAGCGGGCACGCCCCGAAGATCATTTGCCTCTTGATACGGTAGACAAGCGTCTCCTGGACCAGATACGTGACCCGAACGGTATGAACACTGATCTCAGCTCCTGGCTAAGTCATAGTCACAAATCAGCGGTCACGATGGGGGGTAGCTGCATTGTCTCATAGGAAAGCTGCATCTCAATATGAGCCGCAATTGTGCAAGGTCCCTCGATCATAGGCAGGTCTGTTTCCCAAACGGGCAGTGTAGGGGAAGACTATTCGACAATCTTAAGGCCATGTCCCTGATATAACTCGGTGTGAGATGTCATCTCACACTCCCCCCCTCCAATCAGTTCTTGAAGCTCCCAGGTGGGAGTGGGACCTTGTAGTAGCAATATGTATGTACATGGCTCGCGGCCAGCAAGGCGTCCGCTCCTACCTAGATCCGGGAGCTTGGGTCTGGGAGAACAGTAGGTCCCAGCGTCCATGTACTTTCCACAGTGTCGCTACTGTTGCTTGTAACTCGCTTAAAAGTAACTGCGACAGGCATTGTGAGATCACGTCTCTCGCCGCGACGACCCCACGACAGTAGAAGACAACAAAAATACTTTTACAGCTCATAGCAATTGATCTTACTTTCAACGGTAGAGGGAGCCAATGAGGCGTTACAGCCTTTATGTTGGTGCAGTGCGCAAATTGGACCCTTCAGGTAGCCTTTTTGAGAATGGCGGACCACCTTCCGTTGGCTGAAAGGCTTGAAACCGGTCTCTTCCAACAGACCGTATGCCGACACGAAGCCAGAGCGAATTAGAGTACCACATACGGACAAGGGATGTCGCAATCAGCTTAGAAGACATCGATCTGAGGTCACACTACTTCTAAGAAGAGGGAGGATGGGGGGAGTATCTGTGATTCTGACTGCAGCCCATTACCACCCTAGGAGCCCACGTTGCGGCTCAAAAGGATTGCGCGATGATGGCGAGAATCCCCGCTACTTTGGACGAGACTAACAAGAGACTAACAAGAGAATCCTTAGTGCTCCGCACGAGACAGGGAGGCTACGAGTCAAATCCGTTCATGTGCAGAACGCCACCGCTAAGACATAATAGGGGTAGATATGACTCTCAGTGTTCTCCTTAGTGCTATGCATCGGAAACAGGGGAGTGTGGCTAGCTGGCTTGCATAATATTGGCCAGTGACGTCTGTAATGTATCGTATTAATCGATTGCCGTTATCGCACACCCTTGACCTGCAATCCTCGCGATTCAATTCCGTTTTAGGGAGGGTGCGGAGAACAGGTTGAGGCTCTTAAGCTTAAAAGGGTTATGACAGGATAAAATTCCAGGTCGCTTCATATAAGAGACGTTGTTACTGGATGGTGGAATTTAAGGGACAGTAGTTCCGGACGAATGATAGAAGTGCGGATGCAGATGCATCTACAATGTAAATGTAAGGACGATACGGTTCGCGATGCAATGAGCCAGGGGGAGAGTTTGACAAGACCGGGAGTCGTCGCAATTTACTTAGGTGGGACCCATCTCTGGGGAAACGAGGACAAGGGCATTTCAGGTGCATTCAGTTGCTACCAATAGGCGGTTTGTGGGTACCTTAATTTGACTCTTTAGCGGTTGTGATTTGCTGCTGGGTCATCCCAATCGTACCGTCTGCATCCACTAAGAATTCCCCCACAGCTTCCCGCTCTTAGCGCTGATACCCACTAAAGATTGATCTCTACGGGGGTACCTATCACCCCGATTATTACATAAGTCCACATGTCATTGAAGACCGATGAGCCGCATCAAGGTGATTACACGTCAGGGAGAGACTGAAGAAATGCCGTAGCACCGGTTCAAGTGGCTAATTCTCCACATTCCGGCCGGTATATAAGTACTTCTCATCCGTCGACGGCGCCGGCTTCTGTGAACTGGGAGATCCGATCTCTCGGGTTCATGTCTCCATGCACCAAATTCCAGGTACAGATTTCCGTTGTGAACGGACTGATCAACTATCTACAAACATTCTTTTTAATAAAAATTTTACGCTATCATCAATATGTTATTCTAGACTCACTCATTCCCTCGCCAAATACTATTTTCCAGATTAATTTGCCGAGACAAATTCAGTCAGCATGAAAATCCGAGTTTCTTAACCAAGTACTCTGTTCCGGCTTCGAAACCCTCCTAAAGAGCTTCAAAAATGATCATCGAATCAATTCATATCATTTCAGAAGATATTTAATCCATGGTCTTCGATAAAAATCAAAAGCTTGAGTTCTCGTCCTAGTGGGCAGCTCTAAGCTCTCGTCAGAGCAACCACAATCACCATACCATATGAACCCAATATAAGACAAAGATTGATATTAATACAACACTATACGAGCCTCACATTCTATAAGACCGATATTCAGATGATTATTCTCTATCTTTGCTAACAATTTCCTTGTGTCGCTATTAGTGGGGTCAGAAAACTTGCTGTCGTTCTGCGCTTACCTATCCCTACCAAGACCATCACCTCACTTCATCTAGACAACCCTCGGACAATACTTCATTTCCATTCCCTCATAATTTTAGAGGAAAAGGAATTCTAGGTTTAGTTACGTGGGTAATCGGCGAATATCTTCCGGGAACAGCACGATGTAGTTGCGCCCCACGACCATCACCACCAACACCTTGGATCAGGGAGCTTGTAAGTGTTCCCGCCCAATACATCCTAAATCACGATCATATATGTGCATATACTCATAACTTCCGTTATAGATATAGGCACTAGCAGGTGATGTTTGAACGTGTGTATAATGTTATCATCGATCGATGAGTATAATTTCATGTAAGTTTAAGTTTCGTACCCCTTTACCTTATACGTTCCACTTTTCGTTCAACTTAACCCTGTAGACACATAAGAAATACTTGTCATAGTATACTACTAAGTTATACAAGATGCGATACTGTCAGTATACTCAGGCAGAGGAAACTAACTGTTGCGAGTTCAAGTGCCTGCTGTATGGATGACTACCTACCTAGTAGTCCTGGAGCTGGGAGCAGATGGCGAACGCAAAAAGTCGAAATCGACGTACTATTTATGTTATCTGAATGACTATGAACTTATAGGACCTATAGCATATCAATGATGCCCCATTCCCATCTCGAATTTATCAGACGCCACACCGTTCTGCAAACCCTCACTACTTCAATTCAGCACGGATCAGCGACATCTCCGAGGGCGATTTAAAGAAGGGCTGCTTAATTACAACACGATTCTAAGATCATGCCGGATATATTCCTCTCTACATAATCGACTATAAATGTTCTACTCATCGGTATCCTTGCCTATGAGGAATCACGCCAATCATGGTGATTGACATGATCTCTACGCACGTCAAGGTCATTAATAGGTCAAACATTCAGATACACCGTCGCATTCACACGCAAGACCCATTCCGGGATTGTAGCGATTAAAAGATCTCGAAATTCTCAGCCAAAGGATATATAGTAGGGAATCCACAGAATAGGGGTAATAGTGTAAGGGCCGACGTAGCCTGTTAACACGACAAAATGCTCCTTCAGATTGCTAATCCATCAAAATAGGTTAAAGTCAACGGATTAAAATTAATTCCAGTTATATGGAATTAAATCTAGGTTAGATGCCTGGACACCGAGGCCGCATATTGATCGCATGCCATGTCGCCCGACGCTTCAACCACAGCGCTTCGGAACTTCATAACCTAAGGCCTTCAAAATTGAAGGATATAACCCAAACGGTACTGAAAACTCACATGCATACTTCTATGAGTTATTTCTGACTTCTGTCCTTGTGGAACCCCAGTTTAGGACTTGAGTCGCATTGAGATCCAATTCTAGCAGTGACTTGCACTTAACATCACGACTTTGAACGCGCGATCACAAGGCAGCAGAAGTCCTTGAAGCAATTTCGTCAGTTCATACGTATTCACACGTACTACTCTAGAGGCGAACTGGAAACTTCGGGGTTCCTGTACGCTGTCGGCTCTTCGGTTGAGAGCGGTGTATGCCAGGCTCCCTCCTATAGACGTCCGCCTTGCCTAGGCGTGAGAGTCATCGAGTCATCGACGCCCGTGAATTGAGTACAGTATATGAAACAGGCCCAGTACGCGGTGTTCGAAAAACGCGTATCTCCATGTTTTTCCTTGATACCTACTCCAACGTCAAGTCCTACTGCGCCCTGAGCAGGTAGGAATAGTTGGTGAGTAAGAATGACACATACCTACCCAATACCTCGTTTCTCCCCCAATCCTTTCCCAAATTCCGTATTCAGCCGCCCAAGGCAACGGTTTCGAATATTTCTATTCATGTAAACATCGCCAAAATCCCAGAGGAGTCATCTCAAGCGAGTGTCGCACACCCCCGAGGGAATATGCAACACAGAGATCGCGATTCTTCCGCCTTTTTCTCCCAACTGTACCACCGAATCCAACATCAAATTTTCGCGATTACCGAATATTCCTGTACATTTCGTGTGTGACGGAAATCCTATTTAATTTCGCTTCTTCACCGTTATTTTGATATCAGTAAAAAATTCTCTCTCTTTTTCCCTCATAAGCGGCAGGCTAGCAATGCGCCGCATTACTACGCGGTTGCCTCTCCAGGATGCTCTCCTTCTCGCATAGGAAGTATCGGTGAAGATATATCGCACTGTCAACTCGATATACGATTGTCCTTCGGCTTGGTGATGTTATTTTCTCGGCCGTATAACTGATCTCGAGAGAAGAGCGCGGCTAGCTGAGGCATCGAGAAGGCTGAAAACAGCCGAGTGTGGTGGTTGGTAATCTACCAAGGCAATATCGTTTGCCTACCTCTAGCAGCCTTACTTGAGCACATTTAGGTACCTAGCCGGGTCATCTTGCTTATCTTAAACCTCTTCCCTTATGTCCCCTGCTTTCTCACCCACACCTGATGTTTCTTGTGGGGGCTGGCTCACCGAAAAATTATTACATCATTTATTGACCAATATAGATAGGTACAGGTAGGCATCATGAATCCAATTGTTGCATTTGTTCTTAATCGCACACAGAGGTCGTATCCCTTACTGAATCGGTACTCCGTACTGTATTGTAGTATAGTTAACACAGTGTTGTCATCAGAAGCAATTGAAACCCCGACCCCACCCCCTTTTCGAACTTGAAGGTAGCGTGGCGTTCTCGTGGGATAGTGGGGTAACATGGCCGGGTATACCCACCATCATGTGTCTCACGAACGGGTATTTACCAAGAATTTCCATCTAGCTGACCACCAGGTTATTCACGGCTGGTCCAGTATTATATAATTATGACTCGGGCTATAACATCATCGATCTGGAATGTTTTTAGCACGAGGGTAGTTTGTTTAGATCCTGCTGGTTAGCAATCGGCCATACAAGGCAACATAAAGGCAAACAACTTGTTGCATCTTTGACGCACACATTTGTCAAGCTACACCAACATGCCATGGTAGAGCATCCAACAACTCCCTTGATTTATGCTTTTTCGGAGTGCAAATGAGACACATCCGGGGAGACACATCTTGCAGGATCCGGACCAACCCAAGCGTACACATTTTCCGGGGGTAATCACAATTATAGGCTGCCTTGCTAGTTCTGTCGTTCGGCTCATCTTCCTTCACACCCCAACGTAGGATCCGCTTGCCGTTCTTCCATACCGGAATAACTCTAGGGGAAAGATAATAGCACTGCAGGTGACGCACTGTCTTTCGCGGCTTGAGAGGCTTTGCTTTGGAGATCGCATATCATGCGGGAAATCCCCAAAAGCCGAAGTGATTGCCTACTTCACATTCTTCGGTGGGGTTGCGTAAGTGTGATGCCAGGTAGCAGTTCAACAACTCAACATGGTAAACCGCCTGTTCCGGAGAATGGGGTGAAACGATAATGGCATGTAGGTCATCCTATCTCGCTATTTGAGAATCGCGGTTGAGACATCATCTCGAATCAAGGCCACTTCTAGAATCTGACACACCTACCTACCTACATAATTGCCTTTTGGGAGTCACAAGGTTAGAAAGTTCATGTCCTACGGGTGAACTGTTCGTCAGCACGATAGGCCAATTCATCTGTAGGGACATTCCATGTAATAGTTAGGCTTTTAACACATAATAAATAAGCCCGTACATAGAGCTGCAGTCAGATTCCCGATGCGATTGCGACATTAAAAGATGCATGTATGAACGCGTGTCAGGCAGCCCCTGGCGCTTACTGTTTTGTCGGGTATCATATAGCGCTCCCAATTCAAAGTATGTAGGTATATATTCGACGTTGATTAACCGCGACTCAATGCCTACGGATGTGGTCCTTAATTTCTAGAGAGTCACTCCCACCTACCCTAAGGGGTTCCGGTCAAATATCTGCAAGCTGCTCTATTCGGATGTCTGTTTTGAGGACAACCTGCCTCTCCTAGTGCCATTCGGCCGATTGCCGCTTCAATGGGGTAGGTAATAGCTCGGTTCGAGGCGCTTGTGATGACATGCAGCCATGCGGGGGCAGGAACCAAGAATCAATAAAAAGATAAGCCGGATATAGGTATACTGGCAGTATTCTCTGTAACCTTATAAGATGCAGTTGTCAATACTAAGGGATGTCATCTTACATAGTTACACACAGCCTGCATTCGGAGATATTCATCGGCGGGACGAACCATTAGTACCTGATAGCCTCATTGTTGACCTATCCTCGCAAAGCAGAGACATCTAGGCCTATGTTGTTTCACGAAATAAATCTAATACGTGTTATAGTGCAACATGACTCGCAAGTAACTGCTATTACTATTAGGGGGCCGCAGGTATTGCCCAGACTATAGACCTAATGATGATGCAATTGGAACGCCAATATCTAAACCGCGGGGGAATGCGACGAATGGGTGTCTTATTCTCGTAAACATATACGAAGGGAGTATTGACATCTTGCGCCAGTAGAAGTCCTTCAATTCCATATCTACCTGCTGTGACTGAAGTTTCGGAGCTGAACCCGTGTAATCCGAGCCTCATTCATTTCGTTTACTCTTGCGCGTCGAAAGGCGCCCGGCTAATGAGGATTGGAAGGCTCGAAGTATCATCGTGGCTGTGTTCTGTCTATTTTTGGTCGAAGTGGCGGCTTGATCCCAGCTAACTCACCATTAAGGTGAGATTATGATTGTCGTCTAGTCGCCGGTGAAGTTGGGTAGAGTAGTAGCCATTGATCAATCCAGTTGACACGAAGGTTGCCTACCTACCCCTAGTTTCAGTCCTGGAAGCCAATTGAGTCGCAAGTTGTCACCCCAACTGATTTTAACTGAACGTCACATCCATGCCTTTTTCAGGTCAGCCCCTTACGTTTTCGGGTTTTCGGGTCTAGACAGCCCTATTCATTGCTGACATGAGCGATCATATGCTCAAGAGAGATTGCCTTGCTGACATAATATCGGGAAATGCACAGTGACTGTAGGAAAAGCTGTCACTCTAGACCGACTGAATTCGTCAGAAAATGAACTCATTTTTAGGAAGTGATATACCAAGTAAAATATGAACTGAAAAATGAAGATGGTCTACCAACCTTCTCGTCGAAGAGTCAAGCTGGATTCACGGCATCCATGGCCCCATGCCATTGTTGATATGTAGCCCTAGAGTAGTCTCAGAGAAGGGGATAGTAGATGTATCGAATGCCTTGGATGGGTTGGCTTAGGTATCGAACAAGGTTAGATGGCTAGGGAAAATGACCCCGTATTGCAAGCGAAGTCCTAATCTGCAAAGACAGTTTTCACAAGGCCATAAAAGTGTTGAGGCCATTGGCGTGTAACCTGCCATTTCTCTGGCTAGCACCTTGGCTTTGATTATTGACGAATTATGGGTTTATATCCTAGAGCCTCATCAACATCAATCATATCCTCATCATCTTTCTCAGACGCGGTGGCCCCCATGGTAGTTACTGAATCAAACGTAGAGCTGCGAGAGACGGATTCAGCGCTCTCTGAAACGTTCATCATGTCAGAGTCTTTGGCCACATTATCTATCTCCTTCTCATAGGCGGGCACGACACCGAACTGGCGTAACGTTTCATCGTATGTAAGCCACTTGCCTAGCTTTGCAATGCGGCAGGCAACCCATAGAATCCTCTCTTTGCGGTAATCCGTCATGGACGGCACCTCGAAATATTTCTCATCGTCATCTATTTTGTCGTTGGAGAACCAGTCGTTGGGGTAGTACTTGTCCACCCAAACCAGACCCTTCATTGCGAAGTCCTCAGGCAACGGGCGAGGGGCAAACTCCTTGTCCTGTCTAGGAAACTGCTCATCGTGAATTCGATGATGTTCTCGGTAAGAAAGAAGCAACGAATTGAGCTGTAGAGAGACAAGTTTCCAGGGAAATCTTCTCTCGATGTAGAACATTGCAGTAGGGAAGTGAGTAAGATGGAATATAAAAACCAGCACCACGTGTAGAAATGGGAGGGTCTGCGGTTAGATCAAATCAGCTTCAGCTTTTGCTGACGGCATATGACTCAGAAGAGCAACTTACATTAAGATCACCAAGCCTGCGCAAGACCACATCGCACGTGCCTTCAAAGAGGTTAATGGAGCCTTCTTCTGTTCTACTCGGCTTATACTCGGACATAACCTTGTCATAATCCGGACTCGGCTCGGCTGTTTCCTCTGAATGTTGGGGGCGAATTGCCTTCAAAATGACATTATCGTCTTGACCGTAAGATAAGAGGCCACAGCAGTTTGAAATAGCAATGTAGTACCTGTTTCAATCTTAGTACGGCGGGAAATGTTTGAGAGAGCAGCCAAGGGTGAAAACATACCCTGACTCCATCCACTTCCTCGTAGTTCGGCCAATGTGATTGTCTAGCATGCTACAAAACTTCTTAACAGTTGGGAGGAAGTCATCAGGAAACTTGTTGCTAAATAGAATGCCGTGCGCTTTTACAAAAGCCACATCGATAGCAATCAATCGAGCATGCTGTGCACTGTTCGGGTCAAGGATAGGGTCAAACAGAGTCATAATAGACTCTCGTGCTGAACTAAAGGGAATGGGGACACAGAGAGACTTCGTGTAATAGTAGAGCTGTTGCAGGGGATTCGGGCGTGCTAAAATTGCAAGATGATGATACAGCCGCCCTGTAGTAGGCGCCTTATCGGACGCCTTTGAATACCAATGTCGCGACACAGAAGTCCAAACTTCTCTATCCCGGATATCGTCGTCCTCGATGGCCATTCTACGTATATTGTGAGCCTCATGTGATAAACCTCGTCCTCTGTCCACTAACCTGTATCTCCCTAGATCTCCTAGGCACTCTATCCATGTATCTTCGAAAGCTGGCACTGTCTCATACAGGAGAGCCATCATCGAGTAGGCCAAATAAATAAAGGTAAGCATGTGTTCTAAAGAGTGTGGTAACCTGTGGCGCAATAATTCAAGAAATGAGTGAATGCCATGGCGCCACATCCTGGCGGGCATAGCGTATTTGGACGCTAATCGCCGGAGAGCCTGGCTTGCGGAAGGGTGTTGTGAGGCAAGGAAAAAGTCATGGTGCTCGTGGAGCAATGTTCTGTGTAAAGCTATCAACGCTTGCCACTGCTCGTTATTTAACTGCGTCTCATTCTGGGTCGATTGCGCGTTGTCAACCTCGATACACTTCGATTCGACCATGACGAGTCCTGCATAGATCCCTTTGACCTCAGCAATTAGCTGTTCCTGGCTGATTGGGCGAGTTTCAGGTTGTTTAATCAGCCTAGTGGATTCACTTTCGTCTTCGACAATGTCTGGCCGACTCTTGGGTTGACTGATATTCCTTGACGGCCTAGATGGCTGCTGTGGGCGTGGGCGTGGAGAGGAGGAAGAAGCGGCCTCGTCCGGCGACCAAAGTTTCCCTAGTTGTGGGGCTCTCCGAAAGTCAGGATCATTGGCGGTACTTGACGTAACCCGAGCTCTTGATCTTCTGAGTGGGCTTGCGGATCTAGGTCTACCCTTTATCGACGAGACCGGGGATTTACGCCTTTTATATGGGCTAACATCATTCCCTTCATCTTTAGCTCCCGGAGAATCTGTCTGCCCGCCCCCTGGATCCATTGTCCTTCGCCGGTGTCAGCTAGCTTCAGATAGCTGATAAACGTATCAAGACTTACTTAAGGGGTATCCCCCTTTTAACATCTTGAACAAGCTTGGTAATATCCTGGCCTTGCAACAACTCTGGGTGGCTTGATTGTAAGTGTGTTCGTATCCGGTCATCAATATCAGGGAATTCATCATTACAATCCTGGACCGAACAGTGCAGCTTAGAGGCCTTCCGAAGATAATTCGTGAAGGACGCTGCAACATCCTTTTGAGGCATGTTGATAGACTTTTTGAGTTTTTACTCCCTAGAGGACTGTAAGGACCAAGCTAATGTGAAACTTGAGAATAGGGAAACGTACCTACCTTCAATATCACTTTCAGGGGATGGAACAGGTATGCTGATCCGGGGGTCGATCAGAATAGAAGACTCGTCTCTTATCTATTAGAAGTATTATCAAGGACACACTCATAAGGTCTGCCAAATGTGTGGCAGCTTTAGTCACCTGCAGGTGAAACACATGAAAGCGTTGAAAACCACAGCTACCCTACGCAGAGATCATCGCGTGGTGACTCGAGGGGCGACTGTTAATTCATATGCTGGGGCTTCGAGTCAGCTTGACGTCTTGTGGCACGTGGTGAATGGTGAATGGTGATGAAACATCAAGATGGGATTAACAGGCGATTGGGCTTACTTAATTGAAAATGGCCGTGGAACTGAATTTCTATCCGACGACAACTCATCTGGCTCAGAAAGAAGTGAGGCCTGGAGCGAGATCAATGATGACGAAATCAGCTAGAGGAGAAGTTGGAGAAATCCAGAAGAGCTCGACATTAGAGGTTTTGTAGGCTAGGTCGCTATTTCAATCTCATTGAGCTAATCATTTGGTGAGTTGGAGTGCAATACGTGAAAGTTATGTCCACAGCCTTGTAATTTGGTGATAGGGGACAACTTTCAAATTAAAACAATAAGAAGAGCTGGCTGTCTCATATTTATCATGTGCTGAAGCTGTCAGTATGGAAGAAAGAGGTGCGCGCACGACTGGAGCCCAGGGCTCTAAAGGTAGATGTACTAGCTTTAGTGGGGAACTAAGTGATCCTTACTGTGTATGGGTATACTGTATACATGTACATATTTCGGCGAAATTGGGCAAGTTGCCTTATATGGTTCGCATGGTTCGCCTCCAATCAGCAGAGCCGCATTTCGTACCTTCTAGGGCTCCCCATCCACTGAGCTCTTTGCTAGAACCTTTATTTTCTCTCCAAGGCTGTCTTTCAACTTCAACCCACTGATCTATCAATCCCTTAGGCATCTTTGTTCTTTCACCCGTTTTCTCCATTTGCGCTGTCGCCAACAGCAAATCAATCATTAAGCAACTCAGTCGACCCCTCACGACCTCTAGTTAACGTACCAGCGCAATCGCCAGCCTCCTTGTAGCAGACAAACATTCCAGCATCCATGGATGCGCCCCCATAAACGAGTTCGGTAAGGATGGGAGAAAGGCAAGCGTATACACAGGTCGACGCACCGGGCGACAAGGCTTCTGGCCGTGAATCAGACATCACATTTGTAGAGCGGGTGTATCGTACCGAGTAGTCATCGTCCTCGAATTGCGCAAAGTTTGTGGTCGCGAAATATCGCCCGATCGACGTAGATTAGGCAGGCTCCGTTCACTATAATACAGATACAAGAACTTCACGACAACTAGCTACAAATCAGTAGGACTGATGAATGTGATTAGCTTGACTTCAGGTCGGTTAGGCAGAGAAGTGATGACAAAATCGAGTCGTACCAAAGACTCCCGGTAAGCAGGTGGATAGACAACACAAGACATAATGGAAAGTAGTAATTGTTCACCGAAATCCATGTGTGATATATAAATAATCATTTTTTACACAAGTAGTCGCTAGACGGCGCGGAACTGCACCGTTCTGTGCATCTCTAGATGGTAATATAGGAATGCCTCTTACGCGGGGCGTAAGTGTGGGCTTGTTCGAACTGGGGGGAAAGCTGGAGAGATAAATACCCATTCGGTATGTCATACAGGTACCTACATGGGTTAGGCTATATTTTGGGCTGTAGGACTTTCCAATTCACCTCCAGGGTTCTCTCTTAGTAAGCCGCATTGGATGCCCTTCAGTAAACCTACCTAGGGCTACTAGTAGCCCGCGTGCAGTAGCAGGCTTAGGTAAGTGTGTGTGTACGCTGTGAGTGGGGCTTCATTATGTACGCGGATGGCCCCCAATCCATCTAATGGATACTGGACCTTATCTCTTTTGAGCCTCATGTCTTTTCCGAACTTCACAGTTGAATTTGCATGTCTATACAGCTAGGCACGCTGGAGGAATCATTTAGCACTCATTTAATACGAATACCACCTTGATCGCCGGGCCTTTAGTCACATGAATCTTGCTCATCACGCCTCTGTCGAGTTCCTCCTAACGAGAGTTGTTCAGGTTTAAAGAATCTGCGAAAAGACACGATATTGACGCTGAGTTGAAGGAGAGGCGAGGAGAAAGTTGATACTAGATATGAACTGCCGAAGCATAGTCGTCCGACCACGTGGCGAGTATGACGACTACTTTTAAGCCCAGAAATTTTTCATTGCCGTCGAAAGGTCCATTCGCCTCCCTCAATTCCTCGGCATGGCACACGACGTCAAACGACGCCTCTCACCCAAGCTACGGATCTTAGATGCCATAATCTTGGCCCATTTTTCTCGATTCAGATTCATTCAATCTTCGTATCTACCCGAAGTCATTACATTACGATTGAGCCACTCTGTAGTACAGACAGTACCTCTCTTGCGATTCGATTACATAATTGTATACAACGTGTTCCCTCGCTCCGACAGTATCTCGGTTATTCTACCCAATATTGCTATCGGTGTTACCTCCAACTATCAATTGCCACGGCCTTGGAAATCATACTTGGGGCAATACCGAGCATATTCTTTTTATCGGCCACTCCGGCTGTTCAAATGTTCCCGGATCGGCAAATACCGTCACACGAATCACCGCCCAATCCGGTTCCAGCTGCTTTTGTATGACCGAATCTTTCTTGAGACATACATCTATACCACCTCGATTGCCATAATTTTTATAATCGAATTGAAAGACGAGAAACACTCTCTAAACTTACCCCAACCGAAATTTAAGAAGCGATTGTTTGGCTCGCAAATATAACAAAGCATGCGACATATACATAGGAAATCTTCGAAATCCGACACAGCCCCAGATGAGGCAAATATGGCCAACCCTCCAACTTGCGCTTCAGCTCTGGCTATCTTCCATGGGAATACCCTCTTTGAGTGGCAAGTGGCGGCAGTGAATATGGACACGAAAGGATTGCCTCGTCGTCTTACATGCCTTGAAAATTTGCTCGGCTTCATCATGTTCTCCGAGGTTGTGATGATGAGTTATAGCTAACATCTATTTCATAGGAACAACACGCCGCCCGCTCACCGCTTACACGTAGGCAACTAGCAATACATATTGCTTACTCAGTCGAAATCTTGTGTCTTTGATGGAAATATCTCATTGGAGGTTCAGATGAGTCTTCAAGATTATATCCACATTGATTGGGTCTAGCTCGGTAACTAGTTTCGGATACATCGCCGCAGCATTACATGAGATCCAGTTATTTCAGACGCCGTGGAATTTCTTGTGGGTTACAACAGGCCAGCCGTTCAATGGGCGAGCGTCAATGACTATGACTATGCCTGTCTTCAGGCCTTCGCCGCGTCGCTGCCTACGTGTGCAACCAGTCATCTAAGCAGGTTTTGACGAAAAGGCAGAGATTATTCCGCATTACAGGTTTAGTCCGGGTGCTTACAGAGGTAGGTAGCCAGTAGGCAACCGCCTTTCTTTTTTACAGGGGTAGACAAGGTCATCCATCATCTTGGACGGTGAGCTTGTGAGAACGCCGTCCCGAGAAAGCGCCACCTATCAAATTCAAAAGCAGCCATACACATAGCTGAAGATCCATGGTGTTATACCTACCGGTGCCTATATACTTAGGACATATCGACGGGCAGGTGCTCCTCTATTCAAGACAGCTGGAAGTATGAGTACAGAGAAGAGGGCACACAGTGATCCGAGTGCCTAACGGGGATCTGCCTAGTTTCTGGGGCTGCGGTTAGGAGCTCTACCGGCCAATGAATATTAGTGGATCGCGAGCGACCTGTCGAGTCTCGATATGAATGTTTCAACAAACAGCCAGCTGCCTCGAAGTTATTTGGCCATTTGAAATCTATTAGTGCGGCTTCGTTGCATCTTATCCTCACTATATGGCGAGTCCAAACGGCCTAATATTGGGAGAACCTAGCCACAACAAAACAAGGATGGTCTTACGGGTAATTATTCTATTCGTGTATCGAAGCTTCCTTTGTCCCTTGTTTTGCTGGATGCCTAAGTGGTTTACCGTGTACCGTAGCCGCTACATCTTTAATGAATATTCGGTTACAATCACAAGATTAGGTGGCCTTAATGGTTTAAACTGTATTATATATTTATTTGACTTATTGTCGTCGAATCTATATCACTAATTGGTGTATGCCTAGCCTCCAATATGTTTATTATTGCATTGCATTTAGATAAGTCAATATATGGGGGCGAAGATGTTGTGTAGCAACAACTAAACCTTGATTTCAGAATTAAAGATGTCGTCCGGCGTCCGGGATTAATTAAACCGTATTTCTTTTGATGTATATAGGTCGCGTTGGTCGCGAGCTTGGTCTGCTGATGGCCATACGGGGTCGCGCCATTGTCACCTGAATTGATCATGATATTGCTAATACGATACAGCTAGTTGCCTAAGTCTTCCAGGACTTCTGCCTACGAACCTTCCACCAGCTTCATCTTCAAAGGAATATCTTAAGCAAGATACCTAATCAATCAAAGGCTTCGGCAAGACGCCTCAGGGATGACCGGGCGAGGCGCATACGTCACGCCAACCTCCTACGTTACAGTAATATATTTCAAGGCAAAGAGTAAGGCTGAACGATTTTAGCTCTCCTAGAACACTCCACGTGTTTGAACATGGAAGTTCACGTGCCATTGCCTTTCCGCCTCCCTTTTTTTTTCCCTGGCATCCCTCTGGTCTGGTGCGGGCCGCTGCTCGGAAGGGATTAAATAACAGCCACTCGAATACCACCATTCGCTACACAACGACGTCGCATCCTTTCATTAATAGGTGCCTATCTATCAAACGTGTCGTAGGACTTTTTCCCCGAAAGCGGGCCCCTTTAACCGATCTGTGAATTAAGGTTAAATCAGACAGATCAAACTGCCAGGCATGGTCCTAGATAGCAACCCTGGATCTTATAGATCTGAAAGAGTGGAGATGTGACAATCAACCTGACTGCAAAGCAAGGGATGTTGATCAATCAGCTGGCGCCTCGCTGTCTCTGCCCGCTGTCGCTAATGCTAGCAGTAAGGCAACCTAGATCCCTTCCTTTCAAGCCGCTTTGTTCATCTTACTTCTTTCATGGAACGTTCATAACGCCATACCTCGCAGCCTGTCCCTATAGTCCTTCAGACTTTTACACCGGTAGACCGGTTCTAAATACACCTAAAACTAACATTACTTGTTTCATGCATTAAGCCCTCGCTCGGTACAAGTTGTCTTGCAGCTTCAAACAACACGGATAGGCCACATGTCAGACCCCCACGGAGGCATACCTATTACAGATATGTGAGTGACTACATAGATGCATCCCCCAGATACATAGGTAGAATTGCACCTTCAATTCACACTCATATATCAGGAAGTAAGACCCGCTAGGAGCTTGCTCTAATAGGTAAGAGTATCGGCACCATACCTAGATGCATATGCTACTAGCCGCTCCTATAATGATATATCATATGTGACCAATGAAAGCTGCCAATAGGATCCATCTTGATTTACTCTTATATACATTAGGTGGCTTGTAATTGTGGCAATGGCTTGAACTTTTGAAAGATTTCGTCAGGTACATGGTCCGCTTCCTCCTGATCCTAATATACAAGTCTTCGGGATACCACATCTCCGACATCAGGGCCGACCCGTGAGGTTTTGAAATGCAGACACCTAATTGCCAACCGTCCCGCTCTGTGGTGTAACCTTAGGTACTTTAGGTAGTATACAACACGCAATAATACCCATTGCTCTATGACAGGCACATCAGGTATTTCATAGGTTGCAATACAGACCGGTTGTTGTGTTACTTTGTGAGCAGCACACCGGGTCAGGAACTTGAGGAGGTCAATGCTTAGACAGTTCACCCCACACTGGTGTCTTCGCAAGAACTGACATAAATTGATATTGTAGCGACATCAGAGCAACAACAATCAACGTCGAGTTTGATTCAACATTTGTCTGATGTTGAAGAGGATACAACTTTGAGTGACGCTTGTCAATCGGCAGACCGCGCCGGGGTTCCAGCACGCCTGTCTTCTCGAAACGCATGAAAGCATATCAGCATTTTCCAGTCAAACGAACCACCCCGTCAATGCATGTGCTAGCTAGCAAAGTGCAATTGAGGCTGACAACGAAGATCAGGAAGCTTCTAGCCTCAGTATCCTCAGTATATACCGGGTTGATGCTTGCAGCTTCTGTCCTTTTGTGTGGTGGTCCAACATATGATAAGGGGCATCGCGGCAGTCCACACTGTTCTCGACCGAAAATCGCTATTGTGCCATACAGTTTTGATTCCTTCCTGCTCCCACCTTATACAATCAGGCAGACTATATCGCGACAGGCAGGATCAGTTACCTTTTACATGCCTACATTCGCAAGCCTTTTCGTCTGACTGACGCCCCTCGTACCTGGACGACGCTGCTCTAGTCCTGCCAAGACATATATGGGGGGTCGTGCATTGATCTTCACGGTGGGGTATTTTCCGAAGTCAGGTAGCCTTTACCATACAGCAATGGTAAATCCAACTCACATACTACGCAGAAACAGGCTTCGATAAGGCAGCCAGAAAATCCTAATGGATTCACTGTTACAGTATGTAGGCTCGAATACCCATTCCTCCGATGGCGGTGTACATAGTAAAGGATTGACGCCGCTAGTGCAGGAGCATGGAACTAGGGCTATGAACCCCAATCGGAGGATGCACTGTTCAGTCTACGCAAGCCTAGGTAATGCAAGGAAGAGGGCGTTACTATATATTATCTCTAAAATACCACGAGCTCGTATCGAGAGCAAACCATAGGGGTCACCCATCCAGAGAGTTACTGACGTGAGAACTAACCATCAAGGCATTGGTATGACAATCAACGAATACACTATAGGCAGGGTGCAATCGGAATGTCTCTACCGAAAGTCCAGGAATTCGGGTCCTCGACCCGTGGACCCTGAGTTGTCGTTGTGGGGATATGCTGGTGCCCAGGTTGCCTTACCGGGTAAGGGATGGCATTGTCGACTCGAGAAATGAGGAATTGGATTCGGTGGTAGTATTCGTCCGGGTCGCTCTTCGATACTATTACAACTAGATAGAGATGCTAGAGAACTAGTGGATTACATGCAGTATCACATGCTGTAGTGCGAGGCAATCCGTTTCATAACCTCCACTAAGCATACTCGTGGAGCTTGACGTCTTCGAAACATGGTTCAGACACAGTGTTACCGTACGTGGCTTAATCGGACGGCAATAATCTTAAGACATTTCGGTAAGCGTGGTAGCTAGTTCATAGCAAGACGGAGAATCTCAGCCCCGAATTCTTTTTTCGTCGACGATCCGAGAAGAAGGTTACGAGATTAGGTCTAGCTAGTTGCCGTGTGTAAGTTTCCACAACTCCCGAGTGTTTGGTAGACCACACTTCGTCGACTTCTCAACGTCAGTGCCCATTGTATCGTGTTAATCTCTGCTTTGAGGTTGTGATTTACGCCCAAACTAGCTTTCAATAGGCTGGCAACATCCGACGGTTCATATTAAACGGCTACTATGAATGGGGCCTTTATTTAGCCCAGCGGTTTCGGTGGGCCCTTTGGACGCCTAGATACTAAATATTGACAATCAAAAAGGACTTGACCTCATCACAGCATAGTTGCACCCGTCGCCCGGCACTTGGGGAGCAAGATGAAGTTACCTAGGTCACTAGGCCTTCCGAGTTCGAAGATCACTGCAGGAGCTCCAACCACCTTGTACGCCTACCTGGGGTATCAGGCGTCGAGGGATGTCCTCCCCCGGGTTCTAGAAAATCCACCTGAGAATCCATTGGGGGCTTTATGCATCTGCAGTGCGAAGGAAAACGCGACGACCAAGTTTCAGCGGATTGGCATTTCTCCAATAGTACAACGTTGGGGCGTGAATATCGCATCCCCTATACGTTGATACTGCCATCTTGTGATTATGTTGGGCATCCTTGCAGCGGGGCTATTTCTCGAGGGATGAAGATGCGACGAATTTCATTGATCCCGAATGAGTATTCGTGACCATTAATGTGTAACAGTAAGGCGATATCATAGGTAGGCTCTAATTAACGTAAACCAGATAGGCTAATTTGTGACCGGAAGGCTGGAGACACGAAGCTGAAAGCGGAATCGTTGGTAGGTTCCAATATATAACGAAGCAAGGCGACCCAGCCTACCTAGACAGGCGAGGGTACAATGCGGGCATTGGTCGTCAACAGCATCAATAATCACATCACAGTCGTCACACCTGGTAATATTAGCCAAACACGTTGTCAATATATCAAATCCCCTCTCAAATATCCGATAAACGGCTCGAAACATCCAATGCAGCCTACTTCTCGAGGCGTACTGTATAGATACATGTTGATGATACTGCTTCAATATTCCATACTTCTCCTCAGGGCGTGAGGAGAAATGGCAAGTAATAGCGGAGGAGAGTTACGTAGAAACGAGGCTGGTAAATCAGTTATTCGTTGCCAGCCCGTTCTCTTCCAAGGTGAGTTGCCTTAGACCGCCTCTGGATCCCTTTTGCTCCAGGCTTGGACTTTTTCTGTGCGAGTCCAGAGCCAAATATCTCTGCATTCAACTTTATTTTCAAATTTTGCTTGGACTTCCAGTGCTTCTAAATAGCTTGGACCAAAGCCATTGGCCTTCAATAGTCTAAAAACGCCCATGACTTGAATGGAGCCGGGTATGGGTAGGCTCGGTGCTATGTCCTAGGTTTCCTGTAAAATCGCTGATACAACTCGTTGATGTGCAATCATGCTTGATATGACTATAGAATTGTCTATAACTTTACAATAAGATAGCAATTAAGGGTTAGCTCGTTGCCCCTACGACGAGCATGCTTTAGTCAGCAAATAGGTCTAAAAGGGGAAAGAATGTCATGATAAGCTAAGCTTTATGTTCGAAGTAGCATAGTATTCAATTCAGACCAATCTTAGACGCCGGCCAGTCTAAAGTAGTTACCAAGTTGTTCTACGACTGTTCCTCGAAGGTATGTTGTCACGATGTTTTGCAATATTCTGATCGTATTCTTACCTGGAGCGGATGAGGTCCCCGTAGTTCATACCGGGAATTTAAAATGCCAAAGTCAGCCCTATGAACTTCATAGAGTCCACCGGGGGCCGCAACGTTTATTCGGATGGCAGTTATTCCCTATAGTTTTTACCCCCAGATGGGGAGTTGCGCCACTTGTCTTACCACCGTTCTCGAACTAACCTCGATACAATAAGCCATAGTTATCTCATAGAAAGCGGTTGAAACCAGCTGGCTCGAATGAATAAATCTAGAATGGAAGCCAGAAGAGAAGAGCTAAACATATATTTGCACAATACGAGTCTCGGAACATCGTAGCGACTTTTAGACTCTTATTTCCATCATTGCAGGAACAATGGTATTTTCGCGCATGTATCCGGTGTCAGACTCCGGACCCCGAATGCGGCAGTCGCGGAAACGGCGGCAAAGTTATTGTTGGAAGTCGGTCATGATCGGCGGAGCAGTCGGCATCGGGGGAGCACAACGGGTGCGCTTGCCGTAATATTCGCTAGTCGTGGGGGGTGAACGGAAGGAGTTTCTTCCTATGTATTGTCGGTCGGGATGAAGAAGCCGCAGGCTAGATCGTCGGCAATTACACGAGAGTGCGTCCGGTACAACGATTGGGTTCGGCAGGGGCGATCTGCCATTAGTAAAGGGGTCGGATCGAGTCTGTGCCGGCGAAGATTGTCATCCTGCTGTGCTGTCAGGGGATCTTGTCGCTCAAGCGTAGGGACTTACAAGTCGCAAAACACCCACGCTCCGGAACTATATGAATTCCCGAAACGAAATGAAGCAAAAAGCAAACACGGATCTTACCAACTTGGGAAGCATGGATATAAAAGAGGACCTTGGCAAGTATTTCTACTTACTCTATTGATCGTGCTGCTGAACGCGTTTCTGGAGTCAGGCATGGAGTCTTGGTAGTCAACTCCGGCGTGTACGCGTCGCGCGTCCCCGATCTTGCTCTGAAAAAGTCTCGAGCCATAATCCGTATCAAGCTACCTCATGCCCCTACTACCCGGGGTACGTGCCCATAGGCATTGCGGAAAATGGTAGACTCCCCTTGTTGCTGAAGACATTGTTGACTTGGGTTGTGAACCCTTCGCTTTTGCACGTCGGGATTGGCTCTGGAGAATTCGGACAGCGTGTCTCTCGTTTCGGGCTTCGCCGAGGAGATTCCCGACACGTAGCATAAAGGCGACGGTGAGAAGTACAGACGGCATCGGAATGCCGGAGGATATAGATAGAGATTGATAGTGGCGCTCAAAGGGTGAGCAGAGGCAGCGATACGATATGTATCCATTAGAAAGGGGGTATAGCAAGCTTCGCCAGAATGGACTGCGGAAGATCAGTCAGCATGCTGCCACCCTGTTGACCGAGGTCAAGGCCGGTAGGAGATTTGAGGACTGTTTCTGATCCATGCTGCCACTTGCTCTCAAACAGTCAGCCCAGGGCTGGTAATTCGTGGCTTGGTAATGTAATATGATGTATCTCTTGTCATTATCTGCTCCGCGGAATAGTAAGTTAACTAGAATATTTAGCAGCTATCAGAAAGTTGGCCATGAACAAAGCCTACCACCATCAAAACATTGATACAAAATCGTGGGCATACATTAGGTAGGGAAGCACATGCGACCAGTCGGTAATCCTTGATGAATCCGGATTAGTACATGGCATGTCAGCTATCGAGTCTAGATTCTAGACCAGCAACATCTGCCATCCAATTTGCGATCGCTCCTCACCTCTACCAACCATTCATTTTGATCCTCGCGTCCCGATTGGCTAGTGCCAAATAATATGACCCTCTCTTGGCTTTTCTAATGGTAGGTTATAGCGAGATCGTCGTCAGATCAGAAATGATGAAGGTAGAGGGGCCCTCATAGTTCTCAGTTTGAACGGATCCGTGGTCTTCAAGTACGATATCCGAATCGGGGATGTCGTATGTGCCCGTTAGGTTGTGTTCGGGAGTCAGTGCCGAAACCATAGTTAATGCGTGGTGTCCATTGCTCCCGAAGGAGAACGACACATTCGGATCACGGCAGCCTGAAAGCTGGACTTGGGGTAGCCGGTCGGGGCCGGGGCCCCAGAAAGAGCATTCGACACTCGGTGCTCCTGGCGAAGTCTTAACGTCGAAGTCTATCCTACGAACAGATTATTTTCGAAGCCAAATACCTCGCGTCCCGCTTGAGACTGCTAGGTCAAACTAACGCGCAGAAAATGCTATGCGGGATACAGCTTGCCTATAGGAATGTGTTTAGTACTTCGCAGGATGCTCTTGGAAGAGCTGGATAGCTAGGTACCTAGGTATGCTTACAGTGAAATTGTATATAGTGAAGCGTGAACCACAGGCGTCAGTACTCCGAATCACAGCCCCTAGAGCCACTGTTGGGATAAGACCCATGAGTATAGTAGAGATATGCATATTCTCGGTTGAACCGTGGATTCAATTGATAGTAATTATCCTGGAAGTGAATGAATGACGGTCCTACACGGAAATCTCTCGAGTGACGCCCGCCATGGCCTGAGCAGTATGATATAGATGTTTTCAAGCCTTAAGTCGAATTAGATGATTGAAGGCCCTCAAAACAGTGTCACGTTGTGAATGCCACCTTCTGTGCATGTGTACTGCAGGACCGATCTATGAGCGACGCATTAGTCGTGTCGTCGCTCAGGAGATTGTCCTAGAATAGATGTCTATGAACAACTTGAAAAGTTGATCAAGACCTTTTCCACCATATATTTCAAACAATGGGCTCAGGACACAAGCGTTTCACATACCGAGACATACCAGGTTTGTGGTGGTATCGTACGAGAACTCCTTTACTATAAGCACGTAGAAAATAAAATCTCCAAGACCAATGGGGGAGGACGGATCAGGCAGGTGCATTTAATTCTATCCCTGGTACCCAAGCTATCCATCTACCGTGGTGGGGATATCCCATCCCAAATTCACTATTTCAGGGGTACGACCCACTACAGGTAGGTTAACCTTGGAAGGACTTGAAGTTCACGAGCAAACTAGCGCTAAATTCACAGTGTTTGCATAGATTCCCCTGGAATATGAAATATGGTAGGTCATGCTAATGCGTCCTCTAACGTAATCGGTAGGTATGGTGGTATGCAACTTTTAAACAAGTCCGGATGGATTTAGGTTTCTCCCCTCTTCCATATCCATACTTCAACATCTTGAGAAATCACGACAACTCCACAGTAAGAGTCATCGGAGATGGAGAAAATAGCCAGATTAAATGCGATAAATCAAAATCATCACGAATTATGTACAACGATCCGAGGAATTTGCCCAGTCGAACTTCGCCGAATGACTCATTCTCCTACAAATCCCGCTGGCTGTGTGTGACATGTTTTAAATGGACAATGGCGAAGCGTTCAAGCGGCATTTTTACTCTTGCGAGATATTAACAATCACGACCTGTAAGCCTACTAATCTAGTCTCACAGAATGGAACACAGTACGAAGCCAAAGAAATCTTTACAATTGGATGGCCGGACTGGTGAAGGTGGCGGTCAGCTTGTGCGAATCGCCTGCGCTTTAGCAGCAGTCACATCACGACCTATCCGCATCGATAATGTAAGAGGGAATCGGCGAGATAATCGGGGTGGCGGTCAGCTTTTCTTCCGATTTCGAAGAGTCATCTGTCTAATCAGCTTGGTGTAGGCCTGAAAGCCCAACATGTGTCAGCTGTTCAGTGGCTCGTGGACGCAACGGGAGCTGAGGTCGACGGTCTGGCGGTGGGCAGTCATTCGCTCGAGTTCAGACCATCTTTGCCTCCTACAGCTCTCAAAGACCGGAAATTCAAAATCATAGCAGGCAACAGCGCCTCGAGTACATTGCTTATTTTTCAGGCAATTTTCCCTTTCCTCGTGTTCGCTGGCAACGAAAGCGGAGATCCAATCGAGCTCGAAATTGATGGTGGGACAAATGTATCATTTTCACTGTCGTACGAATACCTCGATCAGGTGCTGTTACCAGTCTTGCAGGATAAATTCGGTATCACGGTCGAGAGGCAGCTGAAGAAGCGGGCTTGGGCAGTTGGACCCCAGTCCAGGGGTTGTATTTGGCTCAGGTTCCAACCGCTTACGCCAGGGCAGTCATTGAAGCCACGAGACTCGTGGGACAAGCCTATTATCGCGGAGAACTTCGAACTCAGGCATATCAATATCAGCATATTGGTACCATCCGCACTCCGAGAGCCCCTTCAGAACACCCTTACCAGTGGCCTCGGTCAATTATTTCCCGATGTGGACATCAACTTCGTGGTAACCGAAGATAGCGGACATGACGCTCGAATGTACACTTTGCTGGTAGCTCATTCGCAGACGGGTCTCCGATGGGGTCGTGACTACATGTACAACAAGGCCTGGAAGAAGAAGAATCCCGAGACCTTGAGCGCTGAGATATCGCGGAAAGTCTGCCGAGATCTTTTCGAAGAAATTTCAACCCGCGGAGTTGTTGACGAGTACCTGCAAGACCAGCTAATCATCTTTCAAGCTTTGGCAGACGGTCGAACGAGTTTCCCCCGAGGCGTTGAGCCGCCAGATGCTCACACAGAAAGTAGTGTCCCTGACGATTTAGATGGCTTGGACAGTTCTTTCAAGGACCTGAAACTCGAGGATAGGATCAGGAGGGACAAGATGCACGAGCCTTTTGGGGAAGGTTCCACGCACACTACCACGGCTCGGTGGGTAGTGAGTGAGTTACTACCCACAGTGCGATGGTTTAACAAGGGAACCATCTGCGATGGTGCTGCCTTGTCGTTCCCCTGATTACCTGAAGCGTTGCATTTGTTACTACGTCACCGAGCCTTACCGAAACCATGACGAGTCATGTGATATTATTAACATGAATGATAGAGGTGGAGAGCTTTGCCATTCGCTGTGGGTTCCATATGACGATCAGCGGCCTTGGATCATGTAGACTTATTCTACGGTATATGTTAGGTAGGGAGATACGTCACTAGAAGTCACAAGGAGATGCTCACCTGATATTTACTTTTGAACATTGCGCGGAGAATTTCGGAAATACGGCCTCGATTCGGTGTTGAATCGCAGATATCCAATTCCTACCTAGATTGAAAATCACAAAATACGCACACTTCATTCGGTGTGAAATATGTACCTAAGGTATTTAATGCATATATGTCGCTAGAGCCGTTGATAGTTATGCCCGTTTTTATCTTCAACCGTATAATATTAAATGTTAGTGAGGTGGATAGTGGGGTGACACCTCGACTAAGATGTCGTGATTGCGTGTTGGTTAACATGATGCCGATTCGAACAGTTAGGTGGACTAGTGATCATTATTTCGAATATTGTATACGAAATATGTATTTGAATGTGAACATTCAATCAATTTCTGCTAGATTGAGCTCCTCACTAGACCCTCAACATCGAAAACAACGCCTTGGCAGTTCGTGAAGAACTCGCTATTACTGAAGCTTTTCGAATATTTCTAGACTTTACTTGTCGATCCTTAAGTGCAGCTATATCTGGATATCTTCTACATATATGATACCAAACTTGTCGTTCCAGCGATTTGATCGAAATAAACATATCGATAGAAGGGTTGAGTATTTAACTACCGCGGCTTTGTATCTCCCGAAGGGTACTCGGGGGTTTAAAACAGGTAGTATTACCCTGGAAACCATTACTAATGTTTCTACATCTATAAGGAGTCGATAATCATTGTTCGTATACCTGCCCCCTATCGTGACACAAGCTTACCCATGTATCGATATAATATTACTAAACTCAACCCACGAAACTAAAACGAAGACATACCAAGGAACAAGTAAAACGGAAAGCTACATTTACATTTTGCCTAAATGAACAGAGTCAATCAATCAGATATCGCACCAATTGAAGAGATGCACATATCCAAACCCCCCACACTCCCTTGATAGATCTGGGGAAGAAGTTGGAGAAGCGGAGCCCTTAAAAGATCCTACGACTCCAGTGTTTCGGTAACTTCTCCACAGCTCGGGATGTTCTTTTCCTCCCAGTTTCCTACAACTTCAGGTCCATGCCGAGCTCAAAATGGACGTAACGCTCGCGTCTCAGGGTGCGCGGCCACGCGTCTGGGATACCAGGATAGGCTCTTCCAAGTCAACATTACTCGGCTTTTCTGTGCCATAGCGAGGATATCCTGGTGCTCGAAATGATGCTGGTTTCGATAATATTCACCCCCCTGCTTTATCTATTAACCTTTGGGCAAGGTTTACGCGTACCTCCCCGAGATGTCCATTCCAAGGTTGAGCCCAGAGACCAGTTAGAGGGGCTGGTAAGAGAATTGCAGGCCGTCTTTTTCTCGTTGCTGAACATGTGTTAGGTTGAATGGGACTAGTACTCCATGATCATTCGAGGAGAACGCATGTTTATCTTCTCCGGAGGGTTCCATCCCTGGCGCCTGCCGAGCCCCAGGCCCATGGCTCGACATCTTCCAGAAGATCAAGGCCTTGAGCTTTAACGTGGTATCATTTTATACCCACTGGGGCCTTGTGGAAGGTACACAGGAAAAAGTGCGCTTCGATGTGGTCTTCGCCCTCGATGAATTTTTCAACGCCGCGGTAGAAGCTGGTATTTATCTGATAGCCAGACCCGGTCCGTACATCAATGCGGAAACAGCTCTAGGTGGCTACCCGGGTTGGACGGCACGGATCAATGCACCTCTGCGTGGAGATGACCCGGAATTCGTCAACGCCGCTGAACTATACGCTGCTACCGTGGGCAAGTTGATTGCCCACGCTCAAATTACTAATGGCGGCCCGGTCGTCATGGTGCAGCCAGAGAACGAATATGACGCATGGCCAGACGTGAATGATACTGATTTTCCAACTCAACTGAACAGAAATTATATGGAGCACGTCAAGATACAGTTTAAGGATTTTTAAGGACGCCGGGAACATGGTACCACAGATGGTAAACGATCACCTTTGTCAAGGCAATTGGGCCCCTGGCAGTGGACTGGGTGAGACAGAAACGTAGGTGTTTACCTTGGAGGCCAACGAGGCTTCGTATCTAACAAACGGGGTCTAGTCTATGGGATTGACGCCTACCTCTCCAAGATTCACGTAGTCGATTATGATGCGGCTGGAATTAACTTGGTATACTGAACAGCAGAGATACTCACATGGGCACAGGACTCATCGGGCAAGAGGACAATCATCCTCTATGGTGATGCTGGAGAGCTTCATGAATTTGCTATCGACCTAACGACTTTTACAACGTCCCCTCACATTGTTCCCAATGACGCCACCGTGAAGACCCGTGTTATTGGTTCAAACATATTGGTCGTTCAGTGGGAAGTTTCCCCAGACAGGAAAATCTTGAAACTCGGCAATGAACTTGAGATCCTCTTGCTTTGACGCAATGATGCGTACAACTACTGGGCTACGGAACTACCAGCCGAAGCACCGATCGCGAATTATTCTTCTCCGTCTAAATCCACCGTCGTCGTAAAAGGACCCTATCTAGTCCGCACGGCAACCTTGGACGACGAAGTGCTACATCTTACCGGCGACATTAACAGCACAACTGATGTTGAGCTTATCTACGAACCTACCGGAAAAGTAAAAGCTATATCGTTCAACAATAAACCCCCAAGTGGAACGCGCAATGGAGATGGAAAACTCACCATGCGACTGGACTTCCAAGCCCCCGACTTAAGGCTCCCCAACTTCGCTTTGGAATGGAAGTACATCGACTCCCTACCCGAGGTTCAGCCTTCCTACGATGATTCGGAATGGGTCGTATGTGCGAACCCTTTGACCAGTAATCCGCTACCGCTTCTCACACCTGCCTTTCTTTACGCAAGCGACTATGGCTTCCACAGTGGATCACTAATATACCGCGGCCATTTCACGACGAATGGGAACGAGTCATCGCTGTTCCTCAATCTGACTGGCGGGAACGATTTTGGTTACTCACTCCGGCTCGACAATTCGTTCGTGGCGTCCTGGGGCGGAACGGGTCCCGGTGGTGGAGAGCCATCACACAACGACTCCATCCCACTCGCCTCACACTCCCTTGAGAGCGGCAGACCATACGTCTTCACGTTGTTAATCGACCACATGGGCCAAGGTGAAGAAGCGCCTGGGACTGACGAGATCAAGTCGCCCATGGGACTTATCGACTTCGACCTAGCTGGACACGCGCAATCGGACGTGACGTGGAAGCTGAGAGGCAACCTCGGCGGCGACTCGTACCACGATCTAGAGCCGGGGCCCCGCAACGAATCTGCCATGTTCGCGGAGCGTATGGGTTACCATCAACCCTTGCCGCCGCATCAAAACTAGGAGAGCTCAAACCCCATCACAGATGGAATCAAGTCCGCTGGCGTCGGTTTCTTCACCACCACATTCGAGCTCGATGTCGCCGCGGGATACGACGTACTCATGAGCTTCGTGTTCGCGAACTCCACTTCTCCTTCTGTCTCCACATCCCCATCTACGGTACAGTATCGAGAAACCACCGAGTCCAGCTTTTCGTAAATGGATGGCAGTTCGGCAAGCTCGTCGCGAACATAGGCTCACAGACGTCGTTCCTCGTGTCGGAGGGCATACTAAACCACAACGGCTTGAATACGGTTGCGCTCATGCTGTGGTCGCTCGATGGGGGCGGGGCGAGGCTCGATGGCTTTTCGCTGGAGCCGGAGATGCCGCTGTGGTCTGGTACAGGAAGCCGTGGCCAGCGCCTCAGCCGGCATGGCGGGAGCGAAAGGGGGGCGTATTAGGGGGGACTTCGGACGCGTTCGTGTGGCGTATGATGGAACATCGCGGGTCGCCTGCTGCAGTTGGGGGCTGGGGGCTCTGGCTGGTCAGTTCGTTGACTTCACGCTGACATCGCGCTAAGTCGAGAGAGAGAGGCGGTGTCGCCTGACAGCATGAAATGTATTCGGCCCAGCGTCGGGCTACTGTGTCGTTCTCAAATGATCCCTCGGAGAGTCCTCCGTCGCGATGTCGCGAAGTTGCCTACCAAAGTAGTTACCCCGTTACCAAGAAGTGATAAGTCGTATCCGTGAGTCGAGACCGCCTATGTTATTCCACCCTGGCTAGCTAGACTGCAGCCCAACGCAGCCCAACCGCCAATCCTATTATAAGTGAGAGGGGACAATTCCCCTCTTGTATGTCGTGAATCTCCGTGAAGAGTGGTGGAGGACCTTGTCGGTTAAGCTGCCGCACCATTCTCACCTAGGAAGTTGGCTAGCAATGCTCTAACTTCCCGTTCATGCCATTCGCCCGCTCCTTGTAAATTTACAGCTGTGATATTCAAGGACCTCTTACACAATGATTAGACATCACAGACCCCAACTTTCATGTTAGGGGGGAAAAGACCCTGAGATGGCCTGTGATTACCCTGCTAGTTGCCTGCCCACTTCTTGCTTGCTTGCCTGCCGGCCCATCCGCACAGACGGTAAAAACAAGGCAAGCTCTCGCTGTACCTACACTGGAAGCGGGTCGATCATGTACCACAAATTAACAAGCCCTAACGTAGTTCGGGCCGTGCTCTGACGTTCTGGTCCGCATCATTGAAGCCCTATGCTCGGGAAATATCAAAGAGGTCAGACCCGAGCGGTTGGTTCGTTTAACAAGGGGTCCTTGAATGATAAAACATAAACTCTGAATGGACAACTCCACGATATTTTCGGTTTTCGCTTGAGCAGGAAATATCGGTATCATAGGAGTTTTCATAAACCGTTTCGTATTTACGAGTATTACAAGTCTATCATGTTCAATCTGAGGTGAGACGCGTAATTAGAAGCATGACAATCTTCATGATCTTTGTACATGGGCTCCAGCCGCTCCCGTGTACGAGTTACGAGCTACTTGTAAGCATCTGCCGTGTTCATGCTATTCTTGTACGCCCGTGTATTGTTCGTACTTCTCACACGGTATGGAGGTAATCTGATATAACAGGTCTAGGACTTTGTCACCTTGTACAAATCCTATAAGCAATTACGCGGGGAGGCGGTTGGATATAAGGGGCGGGCCACAAGCAATTTCCCCTACAAGTTGGCGGCCCCCTGATATGTATCAGCTCTGGAGGAAACCAAGATCTGAGCTACAAAAGCTGGTACTCGGTCTGGCCGTGACCCCGGCACCTCGTACCATTGGTCTCCTACTCGGTGTATCTTCATCCATGCCCCCGAGTGACGAAAATTGGTCGGGTCTACACCGAGCGTGTCTACAATGTAAATGAGCCCGAAATCCTTATTTGTATTTCTCCTTGGCTGAATTGCCTCTTTTTTTGAACCAACCATATTCTTAGCCATATTCCGGGGAATTTCAAGAGCCCGTGCCATCGTTGTACGTGGCCAAGATTACGTTACAACTACGTCGCCACTCCTAAGAAGCTCGCCCGAAATCGAATGATTATGCATCGTTTTAGTTGCCTCGTTTGCTGCTTCAACCTCTCTTTGTCCGTATTGGTTCGACTTAACAATAGTGTATGGGCGTTGGTGAAATTCATACATTGGGAAGGACCGTGCTACGCTACTGTCCGCCTATCAATCGCCTGGCGTTCGGAGGAGCGCCGCGCGGCTTCACACTTGATATTCAGCTCGGGATATTCGGATACAACTTTGGGTTCTCGAATCTTACAGAGCCTCTTCGTTCGTCCTAAACCTGGGCAGGTATTTAGGTAGTTTTATATAAACCAAGACAAATGTGTATTTGTCATTACCCCAATTCATTTGATCTTGGATGGGATAGGTATCTTATCAGTACCTACTCAAGGTCGGCACTGTCCAGATATAGATACTAGCTTCTAGTTAACCTAGCCGTAATGGTAGTTCTCCGTCTTTTGGAAATAGGATAAGACGCCTGAAAGTGATTCGTCTGCTCGGATCAAGAGGCTTTCGTGATTAGGCTAATTGAAGCTGAGCTGTTTCAAACACGGTCTGCTGATAGCTTCCTGGGAAAATCTCCGATCCCACGGCGTTGAACTTCATGATATATGTAAATTCTGTTTCTTCCTCCATGCCCTTTTAAGCTTGTATCTGCCACGGTTGCAGACGCATACAAGGACCATAAGAGCCATAAGAGCTCTAAGATATCGTGCTTGGCGAAGAGAGCATTATATGTGAGCAACTCTGGGCTCGGTTCTCAATGTAAGTGAATGGACACCTTTAAGTTGCTTAGTACTACGTCCAAAATAGTTTTGTTAAATGTCAACCCGAAGGTACATATTATAAGGCAATATGTTTTCGTCCCCTTCTCAGTCTCCTTTTAGGATTTTGGAAATGCTACTTTATTCTCACACACTTATAAATAGTTATAATGAGCTGTATGGTTAAAGTTAAATCACGCATATCGCCAACGCCGTGTGTGATACATTGCAGGAAGAGTCATACATAAAACTTTTACAAAACTCTCTTGGGGGGTTGATATGAGTACGAATATCGAGTAAGCACTCATATTTGAATTGAATTGCGTTCTATTAAGCTGCTCGGGTAGGTGTGACAAGAAATACGACGTCGGCTTCATAGTGTGCAGGTTGTTTTCTTCCAGATAGGTACCTAATCTTGAATTTGCGTACGTCCTTATGTTGAATAAGATTTTGCTGGCTGAATGTGCTACCTCGCACATTGCCACCTTTGAGAACAAGACTATTCAAAGCCTTATCATTCGACGAGAGGAATTACACCAGTAACGTCGGCCATGTTGGATTAGTAAACTCAAATCCTTCTTCCGAAATTCTAGAAGGCCGGTGAAGTGCCTTGCGCAAGGCGTCTCATTTTGGGATATCTCTCCGAGACATAGATTTTCACCAGCAGGTAGGGGCTGTATCCGGCGCCGCGTGGCGCCTCATGGGAGATAGGTATGGTGGAATCCATCAGTCACCCAGCTATTTCGGCTTCGGTAGAACTACTAAGAGATATGATCATTCCGTGATACCCAATGCTGACTAAGCGGGATATATTAGCCACCCAGCGTCTAGAATTAGGAAAATTTCAGCGAGGTATTTACCCCCTAGCCCTTGGCCCTAAGGAGAGAACAATGTTTGGGCAACGTGAAATTTCTGCACCAACACAGGTATCAAATTTTTGAATGGCAAGCTGACCTGACAGATTGGATGCCTGATGGAACATCATAGGAGCCAAGCTGTTTGTTGACCAAAGAGAGGAAGGAAATAGCCCTGTGTCCGTTATAACCCTCTGCGCCGTTATTATGCTTACTTCACATTAACCTGATAGGAGAGGCATCGGGCGGCATAAAATGTCGGTATTCGCTTGTGATCGATGATAAGGATGACGATGCCATATTTGGAATTGTAACCCTCCCGCAGAATCTAGTCGCAGATGACTACCTTTTTGTGTAACGACCGAATGTAACTGTAACGAAAATCAGCCTTGCCCGGGCCACTGGTCGAAACGTAGGAGTACGAGCCATTTGCGCAAGGCTGTCCACGCCGTATCTCACTTGAACTGGGGAACGCATTTCGGAGGTGCCATTGACATCAGGGTTGCAGTTGCATCCCCAGGGGAAAATATGGGAGAGACATGTTATAATCAGCCCGGCCCGTTGTGGTGCTTCCGAAAGGATTCGTGTGATCAGTCAGTCACCAAAGCGATGCTCTGACCGACGTGCCGCTCACCGGTGGGTTGGATGTGTGTGAATTTGGAAGAGATTGGCCTGCTGAGAGGAACGCGCATACGTTCCTGCAGGTCGACCGGAGAGTCTCAACATACGGCAATTAATAGCGCGAGAAAAGCCTGGACCGCAGGCGCTATTGACGCAGCTCAGCTTATGAGCGCTCGAAGAAAGGCTCAGTAAATTCTCCGCGCGTTCTCGACGACCAATCCCTTATATTTGCATAAAGAGCGTATTCTTTAACGCTGCGCGCAAAGCAATCAACTTAGACGAGCAAATGCTATTTGATCACTGAGCCTCGTGGCCGGACTCCGATTCGCTTGAACCAATCGGGAGAACGAAATCGGCGGTTTCCTAAAGAGGAAGCCTCAGAACGACTTTAACCCTAATAGACTGGGTACCTAGGCATGATTTGGATACTGTTCATATGAAGCTGAAATTTACAGCTCAATAATGCCCAGGAGAAATAGGCGACGAGAATATGAATTCAATCCAATCTCAGATACGCATTTGTAAAAGAGGCGGCCGCGTGGCTTACTAGAACCTTGGGAAGACTTGGGTCCTCTGGGCAATAAACCGCATTCCAAAATCCGAGGCAAACCCGTTTGAAGCTTTTGGCCATAGATTCGTCAACACATCATCGCGTATCACATGAGAGTTCAGCTCCCGTCAATGGAGGCAGAGTGAGGCAGTCGGTGTGAGGGTCTGTGCAAACTGCACATGGCTTCTGCCGAAACGTGGAGTTACTCTCTGTATGCTTGTTGATTCTTCTTGGACCCTTTTCTCCAGTGAGCCCTGTAGGGTGCTGTAGATCGGTGAGTACTTTTCGCGTGAAAGGCGGGGGAGTAGAGACTTATTAACCATCAACCGAATGTGACCCCTCTACGAAGGATGCTTAATTCGACCCCGGCCTAGGGATTATAATAGGTCCTTCAGAACTCGAAAACCGATAAGGCCAATTGTCGCCAGCAGTTCTCTCCGCGAGGAGGTCACGGGGATTGCTTTCGTGATACTTGTGCGTTACATTTTGGCCAATAGTTGACGACTGGATTTACGAGAAGCGCCGTAGTTGACCAGGTCACACGACCTTGGATTCCCCCCGCAAGGGGCAGATCTCAAGGCCGGAGATGAGGAACAACCTCCAAAAGGAAATGAAAGGTATCAATGGTGCAATTGAAACAGAAGAGCCGGGCTCTGCGCAGATAGAAACCGGCAACTAGTCTCTAGGTAACTAACTAGACGTAGATTAGCAGCTATTAGCAGCTCCTCGTGTCGCTTGACAATACCTACAACGGGAAATTCCCGTTGCGACCAAAAGCTTGGTGCTTCGAACTTGACACCTTTCAATATCTCTCAAATATAGCGCGATGTCTAGTGGACCAGTAAGTTCAGCAGCATCATCCACCGCTCTGGGATTGGCTTGTTATTTGAGCTGAGGTAGCGGTGTGCGAACAGCATATAAATGATAGTAGAATATAGTGCACGCCCCGTGGTGCCCGTACTGATCCACTCAAGCCTAACCTGATGCCTTGTAGCTACCTAAGGGATGCTGCGCTTTGATTTTCAGCTCGTCATCGTCTTGAAGGCATATTAGATAATATGAAGGAAGCTCGGATAATGATAAAGTACCGGCTTATGATGGAAGGTGAGAAGACTGTCGATCTTGCTAGATAGTGACGACATTCGGGTCAAGTGACAGGGCGACATGGTCCTGATAAGTTACGTCGCCCTTGAGGAAGCTAGCTGCGTTTTCTGCTGTCGTTTTCGCGTCATAATTTTCCGCCAGGATAACTACCTAGGTAGGTACTCGGCCTAATTCACGTGGTGGGAATGCGTAGACCGGGGGTGTTTTCCGCCAGGCCAGCGATGAGACGCTCGAAGGAAGACCCCTGACTGAGAAATGTATTCTAAGCATTCTAGAACGCTGGGCAATTTCTAGTAGCTGGGTCCGCTGAAAAACGTGGGGGAAGACGAGTCGACTGCAAAGCCCTCATTTTTAGCTTGGACAAGCTACACACCTACACTTGTACGTACGAGAAATATCGGAATCCTTCTAAGACGAGGGCGGCACGTAGAATTCGAAGCATCCCAGGTATTTGCGCGAGCCACAGTTACAACGGGTTATCTGACCGTGGTCAGAGAAGAAATGGCAGCTTCCTTCTTGATGACGATATGGACCGTACTTACGATCAAACCAACTAAGCTGCGGCAGGATCTGAACATGTACTATTCCTCCATCAGACGCAGTGATTTCTTCCAAGGACTAATAAGGGTTGCTTATAAGTGCGCGCGACCCGGTTCCGCGAAACCGGTCCACCACTAATCTTTCTTGGTGATCTAGTCTTCAAAGTCAAGGATTAAGGTGGACGATGATAAACCATGTCATGAGGCTTGTCCGAGTTTCTGGGTCCAAGCCAACTAGATTAGGTACTTAGACGGAGGCTAAGATGACTCTATTGTGATAGGGCGTCTGAGCCAAGTGGTTAATGTGAGGTCCCCTGTGAAATTATCTCAGGATAGTCCAGGTAATGCATTGTGGACAGCGGCCTAATAGACGATGCCTGAGAGGGGGGGATTTCAACGGGGGGCAAGAGGACGGACGGAGATAGAATGGAGAAAGCGAAGGCAAAAAAAAGCCGAGGGATGCTGGAGGGATGCTGGACATTTCATAAGGTCTGCCTAGGGTCCATTGATCTTTAGCGGGTCGTACCCACCATAGACCCTAAAACGTTAGTGCTTGATTTCTACCGAAGCAGCTAAAAATCTGCTCCCTGCTCCCTGCTTTTGCTGTTGGATTTCAGGTTGTAACTGCCCTGGCTGGTATTTGTAACTGGTATTGTACCTAATGCCCTATGCCAACTACATGCTACTACATGGCTTATACCTGGGTTAATAATACACAGCCCAAGGTGGAAGGCACTTCGCGGCTCCAGAAAGCTAAACAGAGGGAAATAGCAGCATACCTAAGAGCAAGGCGAGTAGGTAGTACCGCAACGGGTACATGTACCTTCCCATAGCCATCCCTTGAGAGGCAGGTAGGGGCAGGTAGAGGCAGGTACATTGATACACACCTGACCTTGCTAATTTTCCCATCTTCGAAGCTTGTGAAATCATGGACTACTTCTTCTTTTACAACTCTACCACAAGTCCCAAATTACACTCACTCATCTACTACACCTCATATTTATTTCCCACCATACGCCTACATCATCTTGCTAGCTTTGACAAAATTTGTCAACGACGGCCTACTAATGTTTATCCTAAATATTGCCAACAACTAAGCTATATCTTTCTCTTCCAAGTTGTCACGTTATTTTCCCTCCCCAAAGTCGAATCTCCCCTTTGGCGCTGGCATCTACTTCGTCTTGAAGGAGAGACTTAACTCCGGCGAAATTGCTCAGTCCGTTTGCGTATCTACCTACCTTACTTACCAATGTAGCCATTTTGTAGTTACATTTCGATTTTGACGACTCTTCCTGTCGGCCATTTTTCTAGGTTCATCAGACGGGCCCGTGGCTCTGCGGAACGATCTGGATTTTCCAGTATCCAATTGCTCGCCGTCTAGAGCTGTTGATGTGTCACCTTGGGCGGGCAAACAGATGACCAGGTCCCGACTGCTCTTTTCGTGTCTCAGCATTCCACCAAGATTTCAGCGTGTTTGCTGACTACCGGTCAACTTGGACGGGTCCGGAAAAGGCTTCCTGTTCTAGGCTACTCGATGCATTAGAGTGAGACCATTTGTGTGGAGCAGTATCCATCCTCGGACAAGCTGAATTGCTCAGCGAGGAATAGCTTGGCCAACACTGGCGGCAACTTCCACGGCGGCTCCAAGCTGATGAGGCGGTCGAATCAGCCCTACCTGTCCAAGTTCTAGACGTGCCAACTATGAATTGCAGAGTCCGAAGGACTACAGATCGCGATATTCTTATCATTCGTCACTACTGGAAGCTCACAGCAGAGGCGAGCTTCCAGGTTGGCGATAACCTGTGCAGGTGTAATCGGTCAAAATGGCGGACATGATCCTACCAAAGGGCATTGTGTTCAATAGAAACGATATTTACGCGGAGATAGCAAAGTACGACATCGTTCCACTAGAGCAAATTCATGCGGCTTGCCATGGTCAAGACAATTCCTAGCCACACCCGGTGTAATCAATACTAATTGAACTGCAGTATTCTCCACAACATCCCGGGAACTTTTCGATCCAACAGCGAGACGTCTCGAAAACTTCTGGACTCGTGTGCTAGGCGGTGACCGTCGTTATCTTCCAGGATATGTTATTGCACGACTCTTTAGGAGTATTTCCGAGGAGGAAAGCTTCGTCAAATTACGAGGGCCACCAAATCGATATGAGCCGGTAGGTTTTGCGACGCTGGGCCGCTATTCTTACTAACCTTTCACTCAAAGCCTTCACCTGACTCTAAAACCGAATCTCCTCCTAAAGTCCAAAGCACTCCCGGGACATCTGGAGAAACTCCTTCTGAATCGAGCTCAAAAGACAAGGCGAAGGCTACGAAACCCGCGTCATCATCTTCCACGAAACAGCCGCACCCCATTTTGAAGAAGCCTAGGGGACCTTCAAGTTCCGGACCACGGCCCACAGCTCGATTTGTCTCGCCGCCAGGATCTGAAGATGAGGGAAACGATGGCAAAGATAGCGAACTTGCGTCGTCCGGGAGCACGGCGGTGAATCACAGTGGCGATTCCAAAGGATCTACTAGTTCAACAGCCAAAGAGGAAAGAAGGAAAACGGCCAATACCACGCCCAAGAAAAAGGGCACTGCATTTGTAGCCTCTACGGCTTCCAGGCGTAGACCCGCTATGCCTCGACGCGTTAGTTCCCAGTCTTCCAGCGCTGTTAGTGGGACTGAGGCTGGATCTAAAGAAGGTGGCTCTTCGGTCGGCTCAAAACATTCTGGGTCGCAAAGTTCGGTTCCAACTATCCCAGAAAAGTCGGGCAAGGGAGCGTCCTCGACGAAAGAAAGTGGTGAGCGGCTAAGTACTAAAGCAGCAGGGAAACGAACAGCCACTCGGTCGTCCCCCGAAAAATCTAGCACACCGAAATCCGGCGATTCGCAGACCGGTGTGACCCATACCCGGCAGCCAGTGGATCAGGATGAGGGTACCAATGTGACGCAGTCAGTCTCAGCAGCGGATGGCACGAATAAATCCGTTGTGGAGGATACTAACCGTGCAAAAGCGGGCCAAGGTGGGACAGCCCATAGGCGAAGCGACACACCAGAGAGACCACGCCCAGATGTTGCCCCTCTTATGGTTCGGTCAAGGTCAGACGTGGGCTCTCCACGGCGTAGCTCACAAGATCTAGCTGGTGGTGGTCTTGCTCCAGCCAAAAGCTTGATATCACCAAGCACGACGACAATATCTAACACCACGGCTCAAGGGACCATTATTGAATTTGACGAGAACCCATCGATCGACGAAATGGTTGCGAATGCGATACAGAGACAAGAAGAGGAGGCCGAGACTGGTTCCCGAAAATCTGGAAGTTCTGTACTCGATTCGCGGTTTACTCCTACCCAACCAAGCCCAACGCCAGCCGTACCGCTCGGTCGATCCAAAAGTCAACTTACCCTACTACTCGAGCGCCAAAACGAGAAGAAATCTCGTCGATGATTTTTATTGTTATACAAATTCAAAATTCTATGGCTACGATTATCCCTTTAAAAAAAATTCTATACAGGATGATTACAGCGGGTTAGAAAAGTTACAGATACAAGTGTATATTTTACTTGGGAACCACGTTTCTTTAGAGGGTTCCTACAGGACATAAAAGGGGGAAAAGGTCGGAGGACTGTACAGAAGCATTGGCATTTACATACAATGCATTGTATCGGCGTTACAATCATCCATATCAGCGTCAAGGAGCGTCTTTGCTTTCAGACATACGGAATAGTTCGAGTTATGGTATGGAATGTACATGTTCCTAAAATACATATTCATATTCAGGTCGTTAGGGTCATTTAGGTTGGGCGGAGGTTGTTCACATGTGACTCTACGGTACTTGATGTCGGTCGCACCTCGTCGAATATGGCTCCAGAAGTTACAATACCTCCTATGTACGTCATCTTTGCGTCGCAAGCACCATCTGGGCGAGCTCGATTAGTCGATAAAGGAAGCTGAGCTCAATCCCACCACAAACCTTCTTTTCTCGCTCTATTTTATCCTTATCAGTGCCGGGATACTGTCAATGGTAGGTCGGTCGAGGGCCTCAGTAAAAAGGCGCTCTATGACTTGGCTCCATTTTCGAGAGTACCCTACCCTTGCGTGGTCCAGAACCCCCGCCAGCGAGCGGACAGGCTCTTTTTCGGGTCATAAGATCAGACTAATGGAGCCCTCAATTGGATCCCGAATCGCACATACAGCGGCTTGCTTGGCTGCTAACGAGGCTGCAAGGGCGGAGTGCCGCCGCAAACCGATGGGAAACGTGGGAACAAAATTCGCGAACATGGCCCTATAAGGATAAAGTTAATTTGACCTGCCGGGTCTAGAAATCTTCCTTTCTTCCATGGACGGCGGGTTCCGTTGGCTCTGCCCCAAGCTGACGCGCCTCACCTAGGTAGGTCGCAAGTTAGGTAGCAGCGAGCTCTGACTTTGCACCGAATCCACGCCGAAGGAACGAGGATTATTTTCACCGATATCTCCTAAACAACCCGAACTTCCCGATATCCGTTCACATGGATAGAGGTCGAAGGGGGATGTAAGGGTCCTGCGGATGAACGGTAGGGAAAACCAGATAACAGGGTCACTGAGTTACAGGGGTCGGCGATCCCAAGCCAAGCTTGGAAAAGAGAAGTTTACAGCAGTCGAATAATACTTACTACACCAAAATTCTATCTATAGCGTAATATTTGGACATATTAAAGCATGTGGCAATGTCTATGACTTTTGGTTGCATCCCAAAACTACGGCGCCATGTGTGTACAAATACATCTATCCACCCATCCAATCCATCCACATGCATCCAAAACAGACAAAATATATGGAGCAATCTCTAAACCTTGATGGATGGGTGCGTAGGTGGTACATATCGCAATCTATCTAGGTCGTCTATGTGCCCTATATTAGTACTACAGTACACTTATTATAGGGTACCATGCTACGGGCTCAAAATGCCAAGTCCTTCCAGAACCAAAAGAAACCCCTCCCTCCCTTCCCCCCACGCACGCGCGCGGGACTTGTTCCCCCCTCTACGGTCCTGCGGCTACCCGAATGCGTTCACCGGAACAGGTACAAGGGCTCTCCTCCTTCTCTTTTCCCGGTCGAAAAAAGTAAAAAAGATTGGGGGTGTATAGTGGGCGACGCTTGCTGCAAGACCCTGAAGGGAAGGGCGCACAAAACCAACCTACCCCAGCCCGGAGCCGCGCAACGTGATGGTGCTAAGCGCACATGTCGAGTCGCCGGTGGATTTGGGGGGAGCGCACACCCACATGCATAAACTTGAATGTATGTATGTAGGTATGTACCTACGCTGTTTGCGCGTATAGTGGCATTGGCATTATATGGCATTATATGATGCTATCCTCTAATGGTCTCCTAATGAGATTTAAAAAAAAAACGGCCACGCAATGATGATGAGCACACACTATGTACATTGGCGCATTAATAAAATTTATTAGATGCGGAAACATCCCACGAACCCCGTCGGCACTGGAGTTGCTCGTATGTATAATGGACGGGTATCGACCTACCGCCACTTTTTCGTCTGGCCTCCAGAAGGCGTATACGCCTCGATCATCGTTGGTGTCGGTGTTTGTGGAAAGTTAGCCACGGCGGAGTCCGGAGGCGCCGATGTTTACATATGGCCACCTGATATTACTCCGGATGTTTCTTATAGGAGTATCAGGTAGTCATGTAGCGACGAAAAATCGAGGCAACCAATTTTTTTTTTTTTTTTTTTTTTTTTTTTTTGCCTCTTCTAATCCTCTTCCACGACAATATAGCATAACGAGGCATAGCCAAGATCCGTTGGTAACGTATGAAGCTACCTACCTAAGTACCCTATCTTCTCACATAAGTTGGAACATACCTGTATGTACGGCGCAGGGGAACCAAATGACCATCGACCGGATCGTCGTCCCCGCCGAGCGGGCCGGGTGGCGGTAAGTGCCAACAAGAAATACAAGAAAAGAAAAATCTTTTTTCCCCTTCATATCCTCTTTTTTCATGTCTATAGAGGCTTTTAGTAAGATCTGTGCCCTGTGTCGAGTTGTAGACCTCCTATATTATGTACCTGTCAAGATGTGGCGGGGCTGATAAGGCGGAATCCTACCAAAGATTCAGGCAACGCAGATGCTGGTGCATTATTCGTCGGTTTCTTAACTAGGAGGATCGATCGAAGTATTCAGGAACGGCGGGCGTCATCTTTAAGCCCATCTTACTGATTAATGTTGCTAGCACCATTTACTGATTGAGGGTTTGTCAGGAACCCACGCGCGCATCATAGTTTTTTTGCTGTTGCTGTTGCTCCGTCGTCATCTGTCAGCTTACACCGCATACCGCATACCGCATACCGCTACACACACCGTAACGCAAGTGTGTCGAGGCGCGGATGTTGCCTAGCGAGAGAGATCCGGGGGCGTTTTTATGTAAGATCCGCAAGTTTTGGCGCATGAGATATGATACGTCGGCTCTAACTCTAAGGCTAAGGTGAGGCTGCAACCATTCTAAGATGCCCAGGTACATAACATATCGACGTATAATCGACGTATCATCAGTCATCGCCTCGTCCGGAAGCGTTGGTAGAGGGAACTCGAGCAGCATTCCAACGCTGCGGGATGACCCGCAATAAACCCCACGTCGTGCGAATTTGTGTAACAAAACTCCAGTTTATATGTGAGGTACTTAGGTACAGTGTGTATAAGACGATAGATGCTCACATCCAAGTATACACCGACTAGCTGCTAACTATCACATACTGTATTATACATACGGGTAAGTAGCCTGGAGGCAACCACGATAATCTTGGAATTCGTGCCGGTACCCCGGTCCTTGGAAGAGAAGTTTTCATGCCTAGGTACCTATCCTTCATTTGGGAACCCGATGGACCCGGATGAGCAAGGGATGCGTGATTGTGCTGGGAACTCGCTTAACTCGTACTTTGACGGCTACGCACATACACGATGTCTATGAATATTACTATGTAGGTGGGCTGGAAATACCGACCCCATGGTATCCTACGGGATGGTCGAGGGCCTACGGGCCGTGAAAATACGAGAATACGATTTAATGAAAGATGTTATTGTGGCTGTCGACAAGAGTTAGCATGAAACGATTAGTATCGTGAAGGTTAGCTTTGCATATAAGCTTCATTAGGACTATTGGTTGAGACTTAGACGTTATCCTTCACATTACAAGGGAAAACCTTGATGAGCAGAGCCCTAACACCCATAATAAGGCAAGTCATTGGGTAGGTCTTTTATTCAGGGATTCGAGGCGGTCAAGTTCAGAGGTTTCAGCCTCTACACCGCTTAAATTATCGCGCCTCACGTGTATCACAGGTAACTTAGAAGCCGTAGCTTATTCCGTAGATTCTAGTCCCTTGCCTACCGGCAAGTAGCCTATGCATACGAATTTATCGGATCGGGTACGATTGTTACATCCGGAAGACCCCAAATCTAGTACCACCGGGCTGGATATCGTTCCTACCCGACAGTGCGGCTCTCAGCCCCAGGCCAAGATAACGCCTCGTATGTTGTGGCGGGATAACACCATCATCCTATATAGAAATCCAAGTTAGTAGGCGGTACAAGCAAACAATAAACAATAACGGGGAATGGGTCCGGAATGAATAGACAGGCCGTCTTCCATGGTCATAATCACTCACCCATAATCTAGCGGAAGAATACACAGCATCGCTCTCCCTATCAATCCTGTCCCTCAACTCCGGATCCGCCTTCTGTCCCACCGTCTCCATGACACTAGCTAGCTGCTCTCCTCCCATCACACCGATGCGGGCGTTAGGCCACATCCAAAGGAACCTGGGGCTATACGCACGTCCACACATGCCATAGTTTCCGGCTCCATAGCTTCCTCCCACCACAACCGTGAACTTGGGCACGTCAGCACACGCGACAGCCGTGACTAGCTTAGCGCCGTGCTTTGCGATACCATCACGCTCGGCTTGAGCGCCAACCATGAAGCCGCTGATATTCTGCAGGAATATGAGTGGGATACCGCGCTGGGCGCACAACTCAATAAAATGCGCCCCTTTCTGGGCGGATGTCCCGAACAGGATCCCATTGTTAGCCACAATGCCCACGCGATGTCCGTAGATGCTAGCGAAGCCCGTGACGAGCGTAGGCCCGAAATCTCTCTTGAATTCCGCGAAGTGCGACCCATCAACGATGCGCGCGATCACCTCATGGATAGGGAGGGGCTTGCGAAGGTTGGTCGATGCTATTCCTAGAAGTTCCGAGGCCGGGTATAGGGGCTCGGAGTAGCTTGTTGAGGGAGGCGAAGCCTTGTGCGGCCAGTTTAAGTTGCTGATGCACCTCCGCGCGAGCACGATGGCGTGGGCATCATCAACAGCTAGGTAATCTGACACGCCAGACACAGAGGTGTGCATGGCGCCGCCACCAAGTTCTTCGGCAGAAACCTCTTCGCCTGTAGCGGCCTTGACAAGAGGCGGGCCGGCTAGGAAGATGTGTCCTTGTCCCTCGACAATGATGTTCTCGTCGCTCATCGCAGGGACATACGCCCCTCCTGCTGTACATAGACCCATTACAACAGAAATCTGAGGAATTCCTTGAGAGCTCATCCTTGCCTGGTTGTAGAAGATGCGGCCAAAATGCTCACGGTCTGGGAAGACATCTGACTGGTGAGGCAGGTTTGCGCCGCCTGAATCTACCAAGTATATGCAGCTATTCGTTTTGTTAGACTAGATTTGACCTTACGATGCCATGTTGAGTTTAGTTATAATTTGACTTACGGCAGCTTATTCTCCTGAGCTACAGCCTGGGCTCTTAGGTGCTTCTTTACGGTGATAGGATAATAGGTGCCGCCTTTGACCGTGCTATCGTTCGCTACAATCACACACGTAACGCCCTCTACGACTCCAACACCCGTAATGATGCCTCCGGCCGGGACGTCTGCCTCGGGGTAAAGCTCGTGACCCGCCAATGGCGACAATTCCATAAACGTCGTGCCCGGGTCTACCAAAGCTGCCACTCGGTCTCGTGGGAGCATCTTCTTCCTAGCAATGTGCTTCTCCCTCGCTTTGGCAGGCCCGCCTTGTTGCGCGGTGCGCGTCAACTGCTCTAGGCGGGCCATTGCCTCCTCCATGAGCCGTTGATTTTCCTTGAACTCATCAGACGTCGAGTCTACATTGCTCTGTATTACGGAAATGGCATTCGCTTGATACGGGGCCGTGTAAGAAGCAATGGCTCGCGCGGGTAGTCGGGCAAGGTGAGGGGGTCGACGGGGGCGTTGAGCGCATTGTCGGGTCAATTGGCGGGAGAAACCCAGCAGGTCCCTAGAGCATCTGTGTATGGACATTTTGGAGTGCGGTTTGATTTCTGCTACATAGTGTTATGAGAGTCAATTTGGGAGGAGGAAGATACATAAGTTAGCTAGGGATGTTTGGAATGCATTGGGGAATTGAAGCTCAAAGGGAGCTCAACGGGAGCTGACGTTGAGAATCTGGGGAAGCTGGGGAAGCGGACCACCGCTAATAGCCGCTATGCCGAGGTTGTTAGCGCCTACTTACGGCAACTCCTTTGCGAAGACAAAGAACAATCTAAGCCGAATATCGTCAGCAATTGCTCTGTAATACAAGATACTTCATGAAATTTAATGATACTTTCCATTTTCTAACCTCTCAATATTATTTACATACACACAGTTCACCACAATGGCAAGTATCAAGGCATTAAGAGCCCTAAGCCGCCCCGCGCTCGGGCAATCCCTCCCCTCATACATCAAGACCCCAGTAGTCCTCTCCCCACAGCTACTACGTCACTACGCCTCCTCCTCCAAACACCCAAAGGACTTCACACCCCCCTCCCCCGCCGACCTCTCCGAGCTGCGCGAGCGCATGCAAGAATTCACGCGGCGCGAGATAACGGAGGAAGTAGCAGCGCGCACGGACAAAACCAACGCCTTCCCGGCGGAAATGTGGCCCAAACTAGGCGAGGCCGGGTTTCTGGGGATGACGGCGGACGAGGACGTGGGGGGGCTGGGGCTGGGGTACCAGGCGCACTGCGTGGTGATGGAGGAGCTGTCGCGGGCGAGCGGCAGCATCGCGCTGAGCTACGCCGCGCATAGCCAGCTCTGCGTCAACCAGCTGCAGCTCAACGGGTCGCCGGCCCAGAAGCAGAAGTACTTGCCTGGTCTGATCGCGGGGACGAAGGTGGGGGCTCTGGCTATGAGTGAGTCGGGTGCTGGGAGTGATGTGGTGAGTATGCGTACCGCGGCGAAGAAGGTGGATGGTGGGTTCTTGCTTAATGGCACCAAGATGTGGATTACGAATGGCCCTGACGCGGATGTGGTGGTTGTGTATGCGAAGACGGAGCCGGATAAGGGGTCTAAAGGAATCACCGCCTTCATTGTCGAAACACAGACCGAAGGCTTCAGCTGCGCGCGCAAGTTGGACAAGATGGGCATGCGCGGGTCCAACACCGGCGAGCTGGTTTTCGAGAACGTCTTCGTGCCGGACGAAAATGTGCTTGGCGACGTCAATGGTGGCGTGAAGGTCCTAATGGAGGGCCTAGACCTCGAGCGTCTGGTCCTCAGCGCGGGGCCCCTGGGTCTCATGCAAGCAGCGCTGGACGTAGCGCTGCCGTTCACACATCAGCGGAAACAGTTTGGCCAGCCCATCGCGCACAACCAGTTCGTGCAGGGCCGCCTCGCCGACATGTACACCAAGCTACAAGCTTCACGCGCGTACACGTACGCCACGGCCAAAGCTGTCGACGAGGAGGGCGTGATCCGGACCCAAGACTGCGCCGGCGCGATCCTGTACGCGGCTGAACGGGCCACCGAGTCGGCGCTCGACTGCATACAGTTGCTGGGCGGCATGGGCTACGTGGAGGAGATGCCGGCGTCGAGGATACTACGGGAGTGAGTTTCAAGATCCCCTTCAACCTTTCCCCACCTGTGCTGTTAAGTTGCTAACGATCTGTCTAGTGCCAAATTGTACGAGATAGGGGCGGGCACGTCGGAGATTCGCCGCATGGTTATTGGGAGAGCATTCAATAAGGAGTATGCTCATCTCGCGGCGTGATTTGGATTAGATCATTTAACCAATGCATTAAAAACGGCGTTTGGGAAATGTACTTCAGAGTAGCATACTTTTATGAATGAGAGCTCAGCGAAACAACGTTGAAAGATCGTAATTAGGAATTAATGGTGTAATGATTTTCCCTAATACTATATCTACTGTGAATGGAATAGGGGATTGTCTAACGCCGAAAAAATATGCTACCTATTAGGCCACCTTCAGGTTATCTAATATATAAATCACCGTCCGTATCATGACTCCCCGAAGCCGTATATGCGTCTTCTTTAGTTTCCCGTGTTTTTGGTGCCCTCCTGAGAAGAGAGCCCGACTGCTCTCTTAGCTCTATTATAGAGGCCCGAACAAGGAAGTGTAACCTGTTACCTGCTGCCTCTCCAGCCTCAGTGTTTGGGTCCTCTCGTTCCAAGATTAACTCGATATCATAGTCCCCGATCGTAGCACGCGTCCTAGCTATCTCGCCATACATCTCCGAGTAATTTCCTCGGTGTGTTGAAGGATCTGCTGGTAAAAAGAGTTTGGTCCATAACTCCTCGAACCCCCTTTGCTCTAATTTTTGTTCTCGCGTTTTCAGTTTATCTAGCTCGCTCCAATACTTGAAGGCGAGAAACTTTGGCATCTCAAGTATGCTTGGTTTGAGGCTGAAGTGGATATATTCCTTATTCCAGGCGATCAGAAGATTGTACGGTTCTTCTATATTAGAGGACGTTCCTATGCCGAAGATGACGAAGAATGGCGGTTCTAGTGACCATCGAGGGAGAAACTGAAACTCGAACTTGACGCAGCCGTAGATTGGAGACCATGTTATCCCCGCGTTCGTATTTGGAGGGACACCGGCGTTCAGGTCGCGAAGTTCATCTGCTAGCCCGGAATATAAAACGGACTTTATTTCCAGGTCATGATCCGGGTCACTGTCTTGTATCTTTTTATACAGTGGGGAGAGACGTTCCCCAATAGGGATATTCTGTAAATGGACGCCGCCTTGTCCGAATCGATCCTGCTCCCAGTCGAAAAGGTGTTTGTGGATATATATAAGTTCAACCTTGTTTTCCACTTCCTCTATGATATCCGTGTAGTGCTTATCTATGCTTATTCGTCCGAGTGCGGGTGTAGCCAATCTTGCGTATCTGTTAACCGACTGCGAATGACCCCTTGAAACCTGCGGTGACCTGACAAGTACTATTGACATCTGGTTGATGTAAATGTCTCGACCTGGTTCGCATTCTGCCGCATTTAGCTCGGCATCGTAAATGAAGCACGCGACGTTTCTGTGGTAAAGATGAGACCTTTCATCATAGTGCCGTCTTGTGAGGTTAAGGCGAATCTGCAGCCCTCTATTGGTAACCGCAGAGGGGATGCCTGAGTCAAACAGATGCCCCTTGATGTCGCCCGATTGTGCAAAATCGTCGGGAGACGTTGCGAACACACTCTGGAGTGTCCATGCTCTATCACTCGACTTTGGAACGGTCCAACATAGGAGTGAATGGTCATCCGTCTCTTTGAGAATCTCCTCCTGCAATCGGATGAAAGCTTTTCTAGCGCCCTCACCGTATAGGAGAGGCATGTTGATATCGAATAGCCCTAGAAGTGAGTACGCTATGTCTTCGGGTCGTGTGGATCGTCTATAGGATGCCCAGGACATTTTCTGCGCAGCACTATATTTTGATAAAGGTAAATCGCCCAGTATTAAAGGCTGCGGGATTCTCGTAACGATGGAGACGATGCCCGCAATTGTTCCATCACACCGGCCTATGTCTTTCCATCCGCGATCATAGAAATTGATCCGGGACGGGGCGATCAATTCCTGTAATGTCCAGGCCCGACTGAACCATTTAGAGACTTGCCGCTCATCATGACCACCTATCGAAGACACGTAGGGGAATTCATTCTGTGGGGTGTCAGTTGGGCTGATCCGTTAATCTCGTATCAGTCTTTCTTAATTGTCATACCGCATCCACATCCGAAAGATAGGCATAACAGAGCGCCGAGTATTGATACCACCGATACATCGAGTTTATAGCTTCGCTGAGTTCAGCGCTGCTCGTTTTATCGATACAGCATGTGTCTATCCAAGCCCATATGAAGCCATCGTGATGCGCCTGCTTGCAGGTAAAGGTAATCTTCTCGTACCCTTGCTTGGAGGGACCTCTCCCGGCTTTCAAATCTTGAAGGCTCACTTCACCTTCGCCCCAAATGTGCGAGAGGATGGCGTACTTGAATAGCGGGATGTCATCGCCCTGAAATTCATGTAATTCGTATGTCTCGACATTGAGCAAGTACATTGCGACCGCATATTAGACTTCGGGGGTCTGTGTGAAGGAAGAGATTTGCCGTAAGCAGAGCCTCTTCCATCATCCCGCTGTTCCATCGGCATTTGGCCCCCAATTCCATGGACAACTTACAAGGCGCGACCAGAAAAGCGCTTATAACCACAACTTACCAACTGGGAGCCAGCTGCTGTCAGCAGAAGGGGGAAGAGAAGTCGAGATCCCGAGAGCCATAACAATCAACATTACTTGCAACTATCGTGTAATTGGCCCACCAGCTCTCAATCGCCACTACTTATGCGGGGTAGCTGGATGATTTCGCTATGATTGGTGTAAGATATTCAGTAGAAGCAAGAAATTAATTGATTGGACTACTAGTAATAAGTGCATATTTTGAGAGTGGGAAGAAGGGAGAAGTGAAAGCCTCATGTCGGGCTACCCGTTGTCCTTTCGAATGTCATGAAAATTATTGTTAGGCGTCGCCGACTCGGCAACGTCGCAATATGCCAATAGATAGGGTCGTATGACGTGAGTATTTGCCAGCACGTCTTCCGAGTCCCAAGTCTGGTAACTGGTGTGTTGTACAATCTGAAGGCGAAGGAAAACTTTCTGGATATTGGATAAATTGATGCAGATCGTAGATTAGACGAACCATCATGTGACCTGTGTTACGGTATAAACGCATCTGGTTACCTTCCCAGGTAGATACCTACTTATCCGAATCCGACGCAATTTTAATTCTTCAGCTTATTCGATTTGTTTTTGCTCATCTTATCATTTCCTTCTGACCTGGTCCTATGAGTCCTCAAACTCCGAAAGGACCCGCAGACCAAGCCTTTGGTAAGTTCGGGCTTGACATATGCAAAGTGTTCCTTCAGTTTGCTTGACGATGCGTCGGTGTAAGGGGGTCATATGCCCAGAAAACGTGCCGAGGATGGATTGGCCATCTTTGAGCCTCCGCACCACGAAACTTGCCCACCGGCCAGCTCGTTGGGTTAAGCGCGTCTACACTGCCTGCCACTAGGAGCGATTCCTGCTTTCCCAGAAATCTCGAAACCCCATAGGAATTAAGGATATATCGTTGACCAACTATAGGACCGCATGCGCAAAACGTTATCTACCTGCCATCTTGGATTTGCGCTTGGGTCGGCAATACAAATCTTTCATGCGGCATGCCGTGGCAAAGGACTAACATAGTCGGTCAGGAGCAGGGCAGCTGGGGGAAACTAGACGGGATTAAGTGAGATCGTCAGTTTGCCCGATTGTTGTTTGCATCGGCAAGTAAAACGTCCACGATACTGGACAAAAATGCTAGCACGTGTCCGGGGTACGGTTCACCGGCCCTCACGATGCTGTGGTACCTGAAGGGAGCACAATCCAGCCGTCACTGACCGGTGTGAAAGTTCGCATTCCCTAGTTATGTAGTTCATATGAAGATCGTGGGTTGTGGTCCTGATATTGCGATCGGTTGTACGTTGCCGCGAGGCGGGCGTTGAGAGCTACCCAGGTAGATTCGCCAGCGCTCTGTGGCTTTGCTTTTTGTTCGGTAAGTACCCCAGATTGGCGTCGGAGCTAGTTCCGATACATGAGCGATTGGATACACGCATATGCTATATGAGGATCTTCAGATTCCTATATGAAGATCTCGAGGAAGTAATCGAAAATTCGATATCACGAACTTTTCCAGTGTTGTGTTGTGGTTTTTGCTTCTGAAAAAGGGGTGCGGCTACGGTTTCTATTCCTCGACTAGCGCGAATCCCTCGTGTCAGCTTGACCAGTTGAAGTTAGGCATGTATGCTGGTGAGCTAAGGGTCCTACCAGGGTCCATTCCAGGGTACCTCGTCCACGCAGTTGGAGAACGTTTCGTTGCAATTGCAGTAGTTCCAGCGTTACAGTTCCGCAGCAAGGGCACGGTGTGAAGTAGATTATCACATTGTAAGATAACCATAAACGAATTTCTTCGGTAGTATATGCAAGCTGTCTTACATGATCCGGGATGACGGTGTCCTGACGAAGTAATAAAGCGGATAAAAATGACTGGACTGGCTAATATAAACGGCCTTGAAGCTGCCATGAGTTATGATCACCCCTGCTTAATGATGCCGCCTACATCGCACAACAGTGTCCTACAAAGATGGGATTTCTTACATTCCCATAAGGTCGTTTATCTCATCCCGCTGCCGCGTGGTGGTAACACACTTGTTGACGCTTCAGTACTTTGACATCCTCGCCTTGTACAACGTGGCCTGCGTAGGGGAGACGACATGTCACCGTGTGGACCAACCGGGCGTCGAATAGGGGTTCATAGTTTCCTTATCTTCCGACTCGGTCAGGGTCCCCTGGGAACATTGTTCTGGAAGCGATGGCGACACTAGGCGTTTTCTCTCCTGCATGTGGGGTGTCAGCGACGGGGAGATGCTAGCTTGGAGATACACATGTCTTAGAGGTGTCCCGCAAGTTGCTTTCCCTTACGTACAGGTGGATAATGGCCACGAGCTGCTTCTCAGCGCATCGATTTAGACCGGTAATCGCAGATCTGAGTCACCCGAAACTCTCGACCCGTTTATGCAGGAAGCATGCATGACGTTGATGGCATAGATCCCACGCAGAAAATACTGTCCTCGAGAGAAGGTTGGACAACGTTCATTTGGGGGCTTCAGTCTCCACGAATGAGATATTGGATTTGTCCCAAGACCTTGGTCGATGAAGCCTCGGGCTTGAGGTTAAACCAGGTGATGCTTGCTTCAGATTAAAAATCCTGCTTTAGTTTGTCCTACGAGGGAAAAAGAGGTGATCTATTTGATTTCTGACCAAAATTTGCAGATCAGTAAGATAGGAGGCTGGTGGAAGTACGAGTCTAATGTCCCGATTGAGAACATAATCCCAAGGCAATACACAGATATTGTTACGTTCACCGGCAGATGGATTTGGTGCGCGGACCATATCAAAGATGACCAATTCTCGTGAGCTGAGTGGGAAAGACTTAGTAGGATAGACTGCCCCTAGGGATATTAAGGGAATTGAATTTTGTTATATCTCTCCCTGTTGCGCCTGTCATGGAATCATCTGTAAATCTATCAACGGTTCCTGAAAGACCACAGGCAGCCAATTAGACCACTCTTTAAAAGAACGCCATCAATCTCAGCAGTTACATATGGCCCAGGGATCACTCGAAAAGCCCGCTCGACCAATGGCTAAAAAGATTACGGCAACCCGGCCAGTTAAAGCCGAACCTAAGGGGGCCACGGAGATTGTGAGAAAGTTCAAGGAGTTAACACGACGAGAACTCTGGACCAAGGAGGACCTTGACCACCGTGTTGACTGGACTGACGACGGAGTTTGGGAGAAGATCAAAAGCGAAGGTTGCTATCACCGAGCTGATGAGATGCTGGTCAGTTGTGGAACAGTGACCGTCGACCAAGCAGACTCCCAACAACCAATGGTGTTAATGGTCTATAATAAGAACATCGGTATCTACCAACTGCCCAAAGGACGTAAGAGTTTTGGTGAGGGATACCTTGAAGCGGCCCTCCGCGAGACAGCAGAGGAGACCGGAGTCGCCGTCAGACCACTGCGACTACGATTTGGGTCCAGATCGACGCCACCCAAGTTGGTTCAGGTCCAGACTCAGGCCAGAGAAACCATTTACGGTATTGAAGACAAGCTCACAGGTATCACAGAGTGTCTCAACAATGAGAGCATCGGCGTTAGTGAATGGTATGTTAGATAGTGTCCCTCCACACTGTATTTTGACCCCCCTGTAATTGGTTTGACCTAGCTAACCCTACCATCGGCAGTATGTCCCGAAGATTTCATCATTACTTCATTGCATTTGCATACCTTCCCCCCTATCACTTCAAAGACTTCGCAATCTCAAGCAGAATACCAATACATATTAGATCCCGATCCCGCTACTGGGGCCTGGAGGCATATCTACTGGTTTGCTGCGAAGCCCCTCGGAGACATCGGACGTGATGAGAGTAGAATGACGGAGGAAGAAGATCGCCAGAAATTTTCGACTTTCTGGTTTTCTGAGACAGACGCACTCTCACTACTTAAGCTCGAAGACGAAAAATTCAGTAAGCAAACTCCAACGTTGTACCTTACCGCTGTTTTCTTGAATCTACCTGAGGTGCCCACTCCGTTCTAGGATCCAATTTCCTTCAGCAGGCATGCTGAGGGTATTGAATTAACTCACAAGTCTTCTTTCTCCAACTCCCCCATAACACAGGGCAAACTTCTCATCTTCTCTCACAAAGTGGTTCGAATTACGTTCGCGTACCTCCGCAACATGTCAGCAAGCGACTGGGTGAGCAACCGAGAACAAGAATCAGAGAACAATGCGGAAACCTCAGGAGATGACAACAACTGCGTCTAGGCACGTTGCATTATAGCGGTATAATACGGGCATGGCAGAGTAAAGATTCAACATCGTAGCTGGTAGGGCCAAAAGGGGGCCATAGCTGAGACCGAGACGGAAGAAGATGCAACAAGGTTGGGATGAAATGCAAGGTACAGACAAGTATGCACTTTGTAGCCTGGTTCAATGAAAATGATTTCCTGATGAAGACCGAATTTCCGAACTTGTCAACAATAATGGACTAATAGGGCTTGCTTTCCAATTTATTGACTACCAACTTAGGTAGGCGGTAAGAAGATGAGGCCGCCTCCAGATTCCGATAGTAGCATGGACGTAACACATCTACAATATACCTTCCAATACATAAGATCAGCGTTGTCGTGATATATTATCCGAGAACGGACCTACCGTTTTCCAGCCAACCTCCTCGAAAAAGGGGTCAGCCCTATGGTTCGTGCTGTAAGAGTTAAGTTCAACGCTAGGATACTCTGGGAACAAATGCTAGCCTATTTTTGGTATAGATCTTTACTAGCCGACGGCCACTTCCGATTGGCACCTACCTACCTGCTAATGTATGACATCAGGGCGGTATCATAACGTTTACCCCACGTCTTTCTAAGCATCATCGGTTTCGAAGCTACCCCTCACAAATCCCCTCACAAGTTTTTTAAGAAAAAGGTCCGATACGTTGATTATTATCGGTAACTTCAAAGATATCTCTACCAACATTGAATAAATGCAATTTTCAGAGAACAATTGCTTGTATATAGAGGCTAATTGTAAATTATTCGAATAAGTTGTAGTCTACCCAAGTAGCTCTGCATATGTGACATTCATAGTTGCGGTAGAAAACAATCAGACTAACCGACAAACTTGAGTACCTAGCTACCCACCTCTGTAACATTTCGGTAACCTTCTATTGTATGTCTCTTTCAAGGCACTTTTCCGGATCCCGAAGAGCTGCTGCCGTAGCATCAGGTCTCGTAGCTCCACCGGCAACTACTTCACAAACTCACCCTCCATTATCTCTTTCCAATTCCAATTCTAATTCTAATCCCTCAACTTCAATTACGCAACCATTCGTACAATCCAGACATCTCACCTCGCAATCAAATCGAAACCAAGACCTTTTCCAGCAGTTGACGCCACAAAACACTTGCAAGATGTCGACTATGCCAGCTCAACACGGCCACTCCGAGGCTTGCTGCAACATTCCACCCGTAGTCGCAAAGGGCTACAACCCGAAGGGCACCTACGAGGAGATCGGAGGCTACAAGTCATGTAAGCGACCACATACTCCCAACTACCACATCCATCCCATGACTAAACACTTCGCTCTTAAGACGTCACCGGCCCAAAGGAAGCCACCAAAGGCATAATCGAGATCTTCGACATCTTCGGATTCTTCCCACAGACGCTTCAAGGCGCCGATATCCTCGCGACCTCCGACCATTCGCAGAAATACAAAGTCTTCATCCCGGACTGGTTTAAGGGCGAGCCCTGCCCCATCGAGTGGTTCCCTCCCGACACGCCGGAGAAGCAGAAGAATCTCGGCGCCTTCTTCCAGAAGAACCCGCCTCCCAGCGTAGCCGCCAAGGTCCCGGACTACGTCAAGGCCGTCCAGGAAAAGTACCCCGAGATCAAGAGCTGGGCCATCATTGGGGTACGTCAATTCCTCCTCCCATACACTCCCATATACTCCATATACTCCATATACTCCCATATCTTCATAGAGCCATATGTCAAACTAACACCACCCTTACAGTTCTGCTGGGGCGGCAAAGTCGTCTCCCTCGTGACCTCGAACCCAGACACCGTCTTCAAAGCAGCCGTGGAATGCCACCCGGCCATGGTCGACCCCTCCGACGCCGAGAAAATCAAAGTACCCCTCGCCCTCCTCGCGTCCAAGGACGAGTCGCCCGAGGACGTCAAGAAGTTCGAGGCGAACCTCAAGGTGCCCAAGCACGTCGAGACCTTTAGCGACCAGATCCACGGCTGGATGGCGGCGCGCTCCGACCTCGAGAACGAGCGCGTTAGGGCTGAATATGTTCGTGGGTACGAGACCGTGCTGAAGTTTCTGGCTAAGCACGTGTAAGGCGTGGTTTCGATTTGGGGGATGGGAGTAGTAATGAGTGGTCGGGTATCTGGACCAAAATCTAATGAAGAGCGCTTCGTGTTCAAAATGAAGAATGATGATATGTACCTAAGGTAGATAGGAATTAGTTCTTCCAAAGTTTACGATTATCACGACACCAAATTTTATCTACAGGCAGGTATAGTTACTCGATCACATCCGAATTAAACCAAGACGAGCATAGGGGATGACAGTGTGTTGATTAGAATCATAGCCAGTTTTGATTGTACCTGTAGGTAGGACGAGCTATCTACTTCTAGCCATTTTCTGTCATTGATTCCGTGAATTGACTACTCGTAACCGCAACGCCTGCCATGCATCATGATCATGTCTCATCCTTTTTTAAGCGCCTAGACAAACGCCATGCAATGCAACAGTGTAAAAAGGGAGACAACCCCATAGGGGTACACCTTCATAAAACCGCACACAACTCTTCCATTAGGCAGCGATTGCTCCAGTCGACGGGGCAGCGTTCTCCTGTGCTGGTGTCTGGTGCGAGTCTTCCTGCTCGGGCTTGACGTGAGCGACATCATGATGCTTGTCCGATCCTTCAGTCTGGCTAGCTTCTGCAACGGTTCCAGTCAGGTCTCCGGAAGCTCCCTTGTCGGGTTCAGCAGTTGCTCCTGTCTTTGCCTCCTCGTCCTCAACTCGCATCTTCGAAAGCTGAGCGGTAACGGTACCTTGCAGAGACGCGTCTGCCTCAGTTGCTGCATCAACCTTCATTACTGGCTTCTCCCCGGGGTTCTCTCCATTCACCCCGTTCTGTCCTTGGCCCTCACCTGCACCAGCAGCCTGAATCTGAACCTGCTGCTGACCCTCGGCCTCATGTTCGGCGTTGGCACGGCGCTCAGGTAGTTTCTCGATAGCCGGAGCAGCAGGCGCATCAGGGCCCTCAAGCTTCTCGAATTTGACAACAGCCCACTCGGTACGGAGAGCAGCATTCCAGGCAGCGGCGTCGCGGGCCTTGGTCGAGCTAGCGTTACCGTAGCGATCGCGACGTTCCCACTTCTGCTGCTGCATGCGCACGAGCTCGGCGGAATGGGGCGCCAGGATGTTGATGCGCGCGACCTTGTACCAGCCGACGAAGGCGAATCGCGAGGGGGTGTTGTAGTAGTATGAGCGGCGCTCTTCGAAGACGGCGATGGCGGTGTGCGGGCCTGGGATGTAGTCGATGGGCTCGATAGCGGGGAAGACGGGGTCTTGCTGTTGTTGCTGTTGCTGCTGTCGAGCAAGACGTTGCTGTCGCTGTTCCTCTTCCAGGCGCTGTAGCTCTTCGGGGGGCAAGTTGCGGATGTCGCTGAAGGACATGCGGCCGCTGGGAACGGGCGAGGGCTGCTTTGTAGGCTGTGCTGCTTCGTCGCCCTGGGTGGCGTCGGTAGGAGTGGTAACTTCAGTCTTATCCTCCTTAGTAGCGGCCTCGGCGATGACAGCAGTTGAAGCTGAACCAGCTTCGTCACCCTGAGTAGCGGGCTTTGCGGCGTCTGCGCCAACGACATCATCAGTCTCACGAGCCTGGGTAGGTTGAGTCTGAATCTCTTCATCCTTGGCGACAGCATCAGTTGCCTTGGGAATCTGCCACTCGCCATGCTCTTCCTTCTTGGCGGCGTACTCGGGTAACATCTTCAGGTTGGACTTGGCAAAGACGATGTGATCGGGGGCCCAACGGGGATTGGCGCCGGTGAAGAGCTGCACATAGGCGAGTTCACCTGGGCGCGTCTGAGAGTCGTGGAAGGTCGAACTATGGCTTCCGCTGGCCTCTTCATCCTTACCCCAGAAGTAATTCTCGATGTCGCGATTGTGATAGAGTTCCGGGCCATCTGAAGGCTGATCCTGTTGTTGCTGGCCGTTGCGACGTCCTTGGAAGAAGGTGTTGCTGTAGCCACCACGGCCACGACCACGACCATAACCGTTGTCATAACCACGGCTACGACCACCGCGATAACCATTACCATAATTGCCACGATCTCCGCCGTAACCGTAGCCTCCGCGACCGTTAGAGCCTCCGTGGCCGTTAAAGTCTCCGTGATCATTGAAGCCTCCACGGGCAGCATAGCCGCCTCGACCACCATAGTTGGTTCCACGAGCAACAAAGCCTTGGCCGCGCATGTTGCCTCTACCACCTCGGTTGTTGGCGCGCTGAGTTGAGGATTGACCGTGATAGTCGGACGGCATGGCGTTGTTCTCTGTGAAGTCAGAGGCGCCACCGGGTGCCTGGTGTCGACGAAAGGGGGGCTTGTAACTTCCGTAGTCAGTCATGGTGAATGACGTATGGATGTTCCACAGAAAAAGAGTGGATGTTTAGAGAGGGAAGTAAGACGGGAGAAAGAATGGAATGAGTTTTGATTTCACGTGAGAAAGGGTTCGGTGTTAGGAAATGTCAACCCTATTGAAGGAAGCAATAAAACGCGAATTCAGTTGGCTAGTCGCGTCGGGTGATTGTACCTGGATGCTTCTTTCCAGAACTTGCAGTTACGGCGGGGTCAATAATGGTCTGCGGCGGAAGGTGCAAATGTTGCACAGAAGGTGCACACTTCGGCACCTACCACACAATATTCTCAACCGCGTAGCTGCATGCAATTGCCTTTTAGGAGGTACTTATCAGGCTTACTTCATTTGCATTACTGATTTGACATTGTGTCTTTAAGTATCCGAAACATACGTTTATGCGGAAGGCTCTAAATATTAGATGTAATGTTTCTTATTTAACTGGCAAGCTTTTGCCAAACTTAACCCGTTAGCAATGGGAATGGTAGATCTTAAAGATCTGACTCTTCAGTGATATTTTAACACGCTCTTTGAATCATACGTTATATTGAGTCTCAAAAAGGATCTATCACAAGGTCAGTAACTAGGTGTCTACACTTTCTAGAAATGAAGTCATCGATTCTGGTGGAATACTTTGTGATTTGTGACTGATATATTGTTTTGTATTACTACATGTACTCGTATTTGCCGGGCACTCTCATCTAACATGTAATATTATGTACTATCATACAAGTCGGAATCTGCTGCTTGTATGAAGGCACAAACCAATCTATGTAGGAACATACCCACTACTAGTAGAATGAACAAAGAGGTCACCTAAGTAACACAGACTTTACTGGTATAATGGTATAGTAATAAATCGAGGAGCCGATGAGCCATTGGTCAGCTAGGCTACAATACTATACATATGGTATTTTGATTTTACGCTCTTCTCCTTAACTGATCTACCTACGCCCAGTACCACTCACAAGCAGCACCACGCTCCCTAGCTGGCGTCTGAGGTCTTCCTTCTCAACATCATGTGTATCCTCCACCTCTCCCCATTTCTCTGTCTGCCAATCAACCTCAATATTCGCCAGCTTTGCCGCTTCCTCAACACCAAACCTCTTCTCACCAGGAGTCGCACCACTCGCGCCGTCCCCTATTCCCGCTCCCACAAACCCTTCGCTCCACTCAACGAGCAACCTCACAGCGCCCAGCAACCCCTTCCCCGCCAGCACCCCCCGTTCCAAACCCGCCAGCTCCCAGGGACTCAACCCCATAATCCACCCCTGAATAATCTGCCTCGTAAACTCCGGATGGCTGCGCGGCATAATACTCTCTCCATCAAGCACCGGCTCAATCTCAACCCCCGGCCAAACACGACTAGTCAAGAACCCGACAACCTCCTCCGCAGCCCTCTTCTGCCGATCCCTCAAACTCTCCTCCCCTTCAGCCGGTAAATCATATTCCCCCGGCGGCGGCGCCCAGCAAAGCAGCGAATCCGTATCCAAGTACCTCAACAACAACCTCGCAATCCCTTCCCTCAAACCCTCCCCCCTCGCCCCCTTCTCATCATCATCCGCGATATCCAAGGCGCGGCAGACCAAACTCGTCAGCGGGATCAGGTGCTGCCGTGTCGCCTGCTGCGCGCTAAGCAGCATATCCCACTCGATAGCCAGCGCCGTCGCCAACAACGGCTTGCTCAACGGCACCCTCACGATGTCCTTCGTATTCGGTCTCCGAAGCGGGCGTTGGTCCAGATGCACTTCCCAAGCGCCGTCCACCTCGCGCACATGCACGTCCTTCCAGAAGCGCTTGCGCAGCGCATTGTCTCTTGCTTTCTTCCCTGTGACTTTCGGGCCGGAGGAGGAGGATGGGTCCGATTGCTGGCGGATCTCCTGTGCTTTTTCGAGGAGCTCGGCTTGCTTGCGGCGGCGCTCGAGGCGCGAGGTGGTGCTGTCGGGGGCGGGGGTGGGTGGCTCGGGGGGAGGACCGGTGCCGTGGATGGGGGAGACGGTTGCGGGAGTGGAGGGCGTGGTGTGGATTTGGAGGTGTCGTTGGCGGGTTAGTAAGGGGAGGGTTGTCGGGGTTGGGTTTGTGCATTGGAATTGATGGCGTATCGCCGATCGCAATGCTATTCGAGCTGGTGGCTTCATCTTGATGTATGTGTGCGCTTCGATTGAGAGGTGCGAAGGTCACCGAAGAAATGGCAATTGCCTCGATAAATTTACGCAGTTTTCGTTATCGATTATGCAGCAGCTTTGGCAGCACCTTGACCAATCATAGCTTGAATACCTATGTACAGCTGCTCAAATAGTACCCACTTACACTTTAGACAGCGCTGAGGCGAATAGGAGATAGACGCAGTGCCTTGATCTCCGGACAACATACAATATCTCGGGAGTAAATAACTGCAAGATATTCACAATGGAAAAGTTATAAATTCCATACATTTCCAAGATTCGTTTTTCGCTTTTTATTTATATTCTCTCTTCTATGCTAAGCAGCCAGCCTACACGCCGGCCGACCAAAACCCAAGCAAACGCACTAACCACGCTGAACGCAAGAAGAAGCTGACACAGGAACAAAGCCAAAGCAGACGTGTAATATATACAATCATATGTGTAGAATAAGGTAGAGTTGCCCCGCGTAGTAGTCTTTCTTTTTTCTTTCCCGCAAAGTGCCCGTTTTTCCTCCTCTTTTGTATGTAGCTAAGCCCTTCCGTAGATACTCCCTAGCGTGAATAGTATACATCAACTCGCGAAGACCAACATGCTGTTCACCTCTTGAAAACTACCATTACGAATCGGAGTTCGATTCTCTTACTCCCACACAACCCAAAGAAAAAGTTTGGAGACATATGAGCGTTGTTGTTGCAGTGTAAACTGTCAGTAAGGGGGTTTGGTTAGATTTCCAATCGTGTTCTGCTTAGACTTGCTGTCGATTCCCTTGAGCATTGCTTGTAGGTCCATGCTAGCTGAGCCAGCATTAGCAAAGCTGCTCGAGAGGATGCTATCGCCCCCTCGACTTCCAATATTCCTCTTAGGAGTCCTGGTGGCATGGTCTTGGCTTGAAACCTTGCCAAGTTTAACTTCAGGTGAAGGCGATTTTCCCACTAGTGATGCTGGTAGTGGGGGGACTGGAGGAACTTCTTCTCCATCTTCACCAGTTTCCTCTGTAGGATGAGATGTTAGGGGACCACCTAAGTCTCCAGATGCCTTTCGCTCCCGGGACTTTGATCTCGATCGTGTTACAGCCGCGTCATGAGCGTCAACACCATCAGCCGGGTTAGGATTGAACGAAAGCTCTGATGGCGTAAAGTCGTAGCTTGCCATGCTCTCGCTGCTATCGTCATCTTCCCTTAATGTGTGGAATGTAGCTGGCCTAACTGGCTCTCCGCTCAGCACCGACTTGAGCTGATCGACGGAAGCGACAAAGCCTCGACTAGACGAACTCTTCCCTGAGCCGTGGCTTTGTATGCTAGAGTTTCGTAAAGCAGCAACTTGGCTAGCATGTGACACAGGACGTAGGTTGGTTTGGCGAGCATAAGCCGATTCCGGTCTACTTGAAGGGTACCCATTAGCCAAAGGGCCATTGACAGTAAGATGATTTCCTTTAGTAGCAGTCGTGCCAGTTTTGGATCCATTGAGTGAAGCCGTCTTGCTCTCCGCTTGGAGTGCATTGACGACTGCCTCACGGTTCCACTCAGCCAACATTTCTTCTCTAAACTTCTCAGGAAGTTCATGCTCGTCATCAGCCGGCGGAATAGTGCTCAATGTAGAGCTCAGAATTGGGTGCGTGAAAACGCGACTTGGAGATGTGGCGGGGCTCGCGGGAGGTGAGATGGTTCTCACTTTATAATTTGCGCAGATACACTCTACCATCGCGAGGCGGTCATCAAAGGGCAGTAGTGCTTCCGACTCGATTTCAGGCGTAACCATCTTCGATTCTGATCTGGCGGTACCGGGAGTTCCCAGCAGTTCTAAGGGTGGTGTCGGAACATGCACACCCTCGACCCAGAATTGTTTGCTTCTTCGTCGAACAATTTCGTTGTGAATTGCGCGGCCAACAGGCGATGCTTCAAACTCAAAATGCTCACTCAGGGCCCAGAAGTAGCCGTGGCAAAGGCATCCAAGGTGGACTTTCGCTGAAGGCGTTTCCACTTCCAAGATGTCCTCCTGGAGTCGGAAAATCATAGGAACGCCATATCTAGCAGCATTAACTCCAAGCTTATTGACTAATTTAGTCAACAAAACATGTAGAAGAGCAATGTCCGCCTCATACTCGACGAATTGCAATGCGTTGTCGTAAATAGCGAGATGTAAGAGTTGTAAAAAGTGGGATCGGGGGACTCTGGCAGACTTCTCCCGATTAGAAGCACTCGACACAGCTCGGCGAGCAACACTGGCTGGTGGAATTTCTCTATTCGCTCGTGATGGTTTTTGTCCCATATCATCGCGTGCTCCCAAGTCAGATTTGGTGGTTTCCCGATCCAGCCAAGTGGTGAGGGCATCAACATACGCCTTTCGGACCTGTCCATCCGGATCACGTAAGAGCCAGTGGGTGCCCTCCCAGACTTGTATCGGGACCCTATTCCTAGTAAGGCTAACATTCCCACTAACTTTCGTCTCTGGGTTGGCAACGAGGAAAATGGACTTGATAGCTTCAAGCGCAATAGTCTTGGCCAAGTCCAGCGCAAAGAAGCTATCAAGATGAGACTGGTCGTCTGAGAAGTTTCCAGACGAAGCTCCAGGTAAAGCATCGGCCTTCTCTGCCGGAGACGAATTTGCGGCACTCGGGTGAGGCTTAAGCCGCATGAGAATGGAAGAAACCATGTCAGAAATTTGATCCGCGTAGTAGACATGGGTGGCGAGGTGACCAATGCATTGCTGGATGCGGCTCAAGAGTTCCCTATAAGGGGCTGAGATGTGTTGGGAAGGATCGGCAATCGAAGAGGGTTTCTCGTCTCCTGAGCCTGTACCGGAACCACCGCTCCCTCTCGAACTCCCGGAGTGCTTCAGAACTCGCTTTATATGTTGTATGAACCCTAAAAGAACATCCATAACACTTAAACCGATCAAGTTGATGTCGGAGCTTAGTAGAGACCCGATGATGGCGGTTAGTACAATTTGTTCAGCTACGTTCTCGTCGGTTGGCGGAGTCTTTAGAAGTGTATCTGTAGTGGTGATCATAATGACATAACGGTCTTGCACCGGAGCCCATCTCGCAACGAACTCGAAGATTTTGATCGCCCAGCCGTGGTCGCGCCCGTTGTCAGCTTGTGCTACCACAGCCTCCTTCTGCTGAACCCGTTCTCTGATGAACCGTAGTAAGGCCGTCGTCGCCCCATTTATCTGTGCCCTATTAGGTATAACAAATATTTTCTTTAGGCACTGCATAGCCAAAACGCCGGTATCTTCTTCAGCTAGCTTGTCGATGTCGACAGACGTGCCCGAAATAGCTATGGGGTTCGCGTCGCCTCCTGTGTCGGCGGTTCTAACCGTGGAGATACTCGCCCTGTGTCGTAACAGGGCATTGGAATCGACCTTCTCTTCTAGCTGCACACGCTGTAACAAGACGTCAAGAAATTCTTCGTTGTCGGTCCACAGATTCTCTAGGATCATAGGCACTATGACATCCAGCTGACGGCCTGCGACAGACGACAACGCGTCGGACTCGGCAATGCTTTTGATTGCTTCTAAACCTGCATTCCTCCATCTCAGGGCAACAGACTTGCTCGCCGTGCCTTTACCCGGTACTTTGCGTGTTGACGCGAATGCGGCATAACCACGGACGACTTGCTCGTATTGATGGAGGTAAGCCTGGTCGGCAAAAAGCGATGAGACATCGTGGTGTTCGCAGAAGGTTTGAAAGGTAGGCAGCGAGGCTTCGACCATAGTAATGTCATTGGACCGGAGGACGAGGTCCAGAATCTTGAGGACATTCTGTGCGAATAGGGGGAGGTCTTTCGGGGCTTTCTCGATTAGAGCAGCGAGTATTTGTAAGGTGACCTGAACATTTCTAAATGTGATACGTTAGTTCCCGTTGAATAACCCGTTGGAGTGGCGTCTAGATCATGGGGCTGGGTATATATATGATATATGTAGTAGGAATAGGCAGACGTACCCAATGCGCACCCTCCACACGTCGCTAGCCGTCTTCTTCTCAAGGAATTGGCCGACTTTTTGTATTTTAGATCGTCGCGACGTAGCGTAGAACAGGAGATAACTCAGTTCGCTCGAATTCGGTTTGACATCGACGGCTCCCTTTGTGGTGCGTGGATAGCACTTGAGAACCAAGACTTGGTGTTTCGGGCGACATTTTTGCTGTATGGCATTCATTGCGCCCGGCGGTGCGCAAGCAGCCTAGCCAGCTAAAGGGGAAGGGGGAAGACGTCGGACGCCGAGGATATTGAAGACAACAACGGGTGGACTAGATTGTCATGGAAAAAAAAGAAATCCGCGTTGTCTGTATGGTTAGAGGTGTGTAATTTGTTGGCGTTCCAGCCGAGTTGATGAGTGGTGTATGTGGTGTTGTGTTGCGTCGTGTCGTTCTCAGCCAGCGAAACAAAATTACCGTAATAATTTAGACCCCCCGTAGATACATTGGCGTACACGTACCATCTGGGCGGATCTGCTGGTACCAGCAACTTTATCCCTGAATAGTGCACCGGCACTTAGGCTGTGATCGGTAACTTTCTTATTTTTCTCTTAAAAAAGTGGGGGCTACAAACGGCTGCATAATTTTTTTGCAGGGGTTCGAATTGTACCCTCCGATCCCCCCTGACATTGAACTAAACTGCTTTGGGACATTCTACAGGGGCCTTTTGTTGATTTTTTTGCAAAACATTCTCGTCAGATTTATCTTCTTCATCTTCTTCTTCAATCAGTCAGTCAGTCAGTCAGTCAGTCAGTCAGTCAGTCAGTCAGTCAGTCAGTCTGTCAGTCAGTCAGTCAGTCAGTCAGTCAGTCAGTCAGTCAGTCTGTCAGTCAGTCTGTCAGTCAGTCAGTCTGTCAGTCTGTCAGTCAGTCAATCAGTCTGTCAGTCAGTCAGTCAGTCAGTCAGTCAGTCTGTCAGTCAGTCAGTCTGTCAGTCAGTCAGTCAGTCAGTCAGTCTGTCAGTCTGTCAGTCAATCCGTCAATTAAGTAATTAGTCAATTGAAGCTATTTTGATTGATAAGAACGATAAGAAATAAGAAATAAAAGCCATTTTCAAATCGATTTAAAATAAGAGGGTGTTTTTGTGGGTTTTGTGGGGCGCTAAACCCTTTTAGGCCCGGATTATTACCCTTGTCAGAGAGGTACATTGCATAAACTGCTTCTTGGCGAATGACAGGGTCTTAGAGAGTTATGCAGCAGAAAATAGTGCCGGTTTTGGTTAGATTTAATTTTTAGCGTATTTTGAATTTTTTTATGCAAGAAGACCCACCCGTGTAAGAGGATTTTTAAGAAAATTTCAGTTACCGATCAGGGCCTTATTAATCATACAGTACATACTACTCCCTGTCAGAATTAAAACACTTGCATGAAAAGAATGTAGGTATGTTAAGTAATAAGAGCATTTGGGAATCTACTGCGTAGGAAATGCAGAGGGGTATTATATCAAATTTCGAAATGTTTGCCTACCTCACAGCCCTGAGATGTGCTGTCTTTACGGGATGGAATCTTTTGTTTCGTCATCCAAAGTACTGAGTACCAATAGGAGACAGCCAGCCTGTAGGCTGCGTCATAAGGTGCACATGGTATCCAACCTTCATGTTACTTGAAATCTAGGGGTCCTAACTAGAATCGTATTAGGGGCAATTGTTCAACTTATGGCGCTTTTCCTACTTCGTTCCAAGCCAGCATCCTTCCTTCCAAAAACCGAAAGGCGTCTTTACAGATAGCAAGCAAGTACGTGGTGATGACAATTTCAATGAGATTTCGCAAGTTACATAAACATTATTAAAGAGAGGCCTTTACCGACAGGAAATGTTACGTAATCCGAGCTATGAAGTAAACTTCAACGATCTCCGACCGTCAAATCCGAACTCTCGGAATACCACTTTCCCAACGGTCACGAGCTTAATATTAAGTCACAGGAGCTAGTAACGCGACAAAAAGTCTAATATATTCCGATAATAAGCCTCTTCAGCCGACCAGCTCTCGCGGCAATAATATAACTGTTAAAGACCAGAACCTTCATTGTCAGGCCTTCGCTTCATAAACCTGATGCCCTTTAGTTAGCCTTCGCAGAGTAATCCACGTCTCCTCCTTAGACCTCTTGAACACACCTGGCCGTCATTTGATCTTTTGATCTAATATAACCTCCTTCGATTTCTGCTATTGATGTACCTATATATGTACTCGAATACATGAGCCGTGTCACCTCAGATGTGTTCATGCTACACAACTGCAACTTAGCGTCTACATATGCCTAAACGCAGCATCAGTTTGCTATAGGTACACTCAGATATACATAAGTCCCATGTACTTGTAGTGCATGTATAGTCCATTCGGAGCCGGTACGCATGTCCTTCAGATGATTCCCATGTCAAGCTCGGCCTGCCCAATCAGAGACACGCTAGTTAACCTCTACATTGATAACGAAATACAGGTAAATGTATAATAGAATTCTAGTATAGGACAGTTAAAAAAAGGTCATCACGAACTACATTGTGACCTCTTCATACAGTTGAACAACCGAAAACCAAGTACCCAGAGTCTTAACCCCTTATACTATGCCTCAGAAACTGCTGCCGTCTTCGGAGCCGAGATATGCTCGAGTAACTTCACAATCGTTTTCACATGCAGAACGTGCAGTAGCATAGATATGTCGACTTCTATGTCTTTACTTTATTTTACCCACTGCATGAGTCGTCCGTAAAAGCTAGCGCACTCGATAGTGTTCTGAGATCTGCGGCTTATCCGCCGTATATGGGGACTGCCTGAGTCAAAATGCTTGGATTTTCTCATTGATAATTATTGCATGTACATATAACCAGATAGGTTACTTATTATAGACCAACTAGGACAATCCTAAAACAGGTGTACGCCAGTTTTCAGGTGGGCTATCACAGATCAGCGGGAAGTGGGACTGAGAATCAAGAATCAGGGACTACCGGCCCATAAAAACAACATGGCAGGCTTCTAGCGGGAGGTACCAGAGTCTGTGCGGACGCTCCGAGGCTCAAGCGGGATTCGGAGAACAGGGCCTGAGAAGGAATTATCGTGGCAGGTTGAAACTTGAGACCAAGACATACTATGTAGAACATGGACCAGGAATTCGGTTGTTTGCGAGCAGGGATCGCAATATTATAGAGTAAGCAGCGCTCGTCTGGACTTATACACGTTACGTTAAAGACCAACATCATCCAAGGAGCGATATGGGTGGGGAGCTCTCGTCGTGTTCTAGGCTTCCCGGCATTGGGTTATTGTACGTCTACGGTACGGGCCGGATTTGTTACTTCGTTACAAGGACCTCTTCCACTTGCGAATACTCCAGATCGAGAGTAGCACACGAATAGCGCCATTATAAAGATCCTGTGAACGTGACACACACTTCGTCACCCTACGTTTCCACCACGCGGATCACGATAACCTGGACCCATGTGTCCCCATCAAACTATTTACAAGTCCCTATGAGGGTGGAGAGAAACGTACAAAAAATGGTACATAATCGGCACTTGCGTAAAAACTTGGAAGTAACCCTCTTAGACATAGTGCCTTTGCCACTATTTCAGCTCCCAGTCTCTGAGGTTCACCTATACGCTTTAATAACACTACCGTATTAAGCCGTTCATCGCATATACCTGTCTCTATACACTATATCTACACTATAATAGTACGGGTGTAAGATAAAAAGAGTCCATCGGGTAAAATCAAAGGTAAAGTAAGTTCATATTCTCGTCCGCGATAGTCATCATAGCCCATCAGTCAGCCATCCGCCCAACGAAAGACCTACCATGCCAACCTAGTACGACGCAGACGGCTCTAGAAATATGCAAGATAACTCTGTCCGTTGTATTTAGCATTTATTGTAGCGCTTTCTCCATTTCAGCTAGTGGTATTAGTCGATCGATCAGAAATTCAAGTATCAGAATTCTGACAGCTTTCATACTTTGAGACTCCCGGTCTAGCCACCCAACGCGAACCCTTGGTGTGATATCGAAAGATTGTTTAATAATAGTCCTCTAGTGGAGCTAAGGTAGATATATGCCTAAGGAAACCCAGAGTTTACATTACCTCCAAGTACATTAGCCACCCCCTTTCATACCTTCCCCTTTGTCCACCCAGATTACTTAGATTTACAAGCCAATTCCAAGGATATAAAAGAGGCAGGAATATATTTTCCGTGATACAATATAAAATCATGCCTCGAATTCAGTATCTAAGGAGACTACTGTGAACTAAAGCACATATCAATGTGCTAGAACAAGACGCCTCTCTTAGGTAGATATGGTCCATTGAAAACATGTATGTTACTTATACCTCCATCACAACCATCCTTTAACCTTCCGCATTCTTCTTTAGTCCTATGACTTGTCACTGAGGCGCACTCAACGTAGGAGACCCGAGCACTATCCCATCGCCCCCAACAGCCAGCGTAATCTAAGGCTGTTTGCTAACGCAGTTGCCTGAGTTAAACTGATATCCCCAAGTAATGATGAAAACCTCACAATAACAAGTGGCCTAATGACCAAATGTGTGGGTGGGATGGAATAAATTTACCTCAAGGTAGATGGTTCAATCCCAACGCATACAGGGCAGTCTTGATTCGAAATGATGATTACTAGTATTATTCGTCATCTTATCGCACAGATGGCATGTCAAGTGGTATGCCGAAGAAGATACAAACCTACATCTGATCGAATCATAGACTAGCTCTTCTTTTTTTTCCCTTTATATATTTTTACTTCTATCTTCAGAATGAGGATATTTCTGCTTGTATTCTCCGTTACTCCTGTCTTTCTTGCGCCTCCTGTTGCCCCCGTATTACTTTCTTGTCAAGTTTAAATCTCGGTTTTTGTGTCGAGTAGTTCCAACGTTTCCACCAGCCTAGAACATATATAGTTGTCTTCGTCCTTGCTTATGCAAGTAACATTATCGCTTCTGTAATAGAACATCCGGATGGTTACCGGAATAATCGTATCCGTGGATTATTGTTTAATCCGTCTACCATTAGCAAAATCTAAACATTCCCATATAATGATTCCATTGCTGCCTATTTGTTTGCTATATTCTGATTATAACCTAGTCAAAACACTAAGGAATCCTTCTAATATATGAAGAACCGGAGTGCCAAGAAAATCCCATAGAACGAGAGGGGACAAGAAACTCGTTACCAATGTTACGTAGTAATCTTACAATTTATGGTTGCAATGCACACATATTATCCTTTATATGAGACAAAGTTTGGGCGGTATGATCTGCTCCATATAGCAAGAGATCATGTGGAGCGTTCAAGGTTTATGTGAAGTCTTCAGGCATCGTACATATACGTGGAGGAGCTAGGGGAGGCTGATATAAGAATGATTATTTCGTATTCTTTGGGGTAGATATTCCTCCTTGTTCTTGGCGGTCATTTAAACGAGCAACTCATGGGATAAGATTATACGCATCCTATAGGCTACTCGGCTGTCCGGCTACATCAAGGCGTTGTCGAGTTGGATATGTGAGATATGGTCGAACATAACACCAATGAAATGTTGGGGGTGAAATAGGGGACCCTAGCACCGTAATGTTGTACCTTGTAGTGTGTAGACGTGGTGTTCAGCTGATGAGGCGGCGATGGATGGGCGGAGTGGGGGCTGGACGGTCGCTAATCCGATATCAGCATTGGATGAACCAAATTAGTGGCGTATAGGGTCATTGCGCTAAACGTGGCCACTGAAGAATTGGGGAATGGAAACCTTGAGGTACATAAATTTTATCCATGGATGTAGAAGCCCGGAAGTATGTATGTACCTTAATGCATGACCTTAATGCACTGCATGGATGGATCCAGCACTGTAGCACTGGGACGAGGTTTCCCCAAAGATTACGGTCCTGGAAAGACGGGAGAGAACGCATCATAGATCGTGGCAATATAAGGTTAAAGCTGCATGTGGGAAGAGGATGTACCGTGGTCTTTTAAGCAAGCACGCTTTGGTACCTTGTACGACGGTTAGGCAGTTCATTTGTTGTTCGATTTAATTCCACTTGGTCCCTGGCATGCCCTGGCATGTTGCTCCATACTCAAACAAGATGATTTTACTATACCACCTACCTATCTGATACGGCCACAGGGGAAAAAAACCTTCAAAGAAACTAAAATCTACCTTGGTTATCGCCATCCTATGTAAAGCCCGCCGTCTTGGCAGTCGAAAAATGTCGATCTTAGGTCTGGCACACGAACCATCTTGGCATTCTTCTTGGCAAAAGAACGGAAGAAACGGCATCATGTTGCATCTCTAGATAAAAATAAGGGGCCCGTCTTCCTTTTCATATGTTTGATGTTTCTTCTCCCTCCTGTACGCCCCAACCTTAGCCTTGCGAGTACGTCCACCCACCTTCTTTAATACCACCTACCTCTATATTCCGTACGAGAGATGGGCTTTGGTTGTACCTGTGTGTGATAGTGCGATACCTGTTTCTTTTCTCTCTTTCTCTCGTTCGTACCCTCATTTGGCCGTATTAATATTTTGTGATCCTGCTCTCCTTATTTTAATTATTTGAGACGGGGGGCTTACGCGTACATACGACATTGCTAATCGCATTGTGGGGTAGTGGGCAATTGGATTAATTTTTGAGGATTCATCTGTCGCGCGCGCGTGCAACAACACAGAAAGGAAACGAAGGGTCAGTACTGATGATTATGGACAAATTTCCTCGTCAATTTTCGACGAGCCCATACGTTTCCATGGTCTTGGCACGACGGCGCTCGCTCATACTCTTGGGCTTGCCGTTATTTCTCATAGGTGTGTATCTCATGTTTTATCGTGATGCCTTGAATTTCATACATGGGTATCTAGGTACCTTTATGCGACCGACTAACAACTCCATAGTTATCCTCTTTTCTGGCACTGTTAACGTCGACAATGAATGGGGCCGCAAGTTAGATAGCATAGGAGACAACTTTAAGGCTGGTGTCACCTATGTAACTGGCAACGGTACCGTTCAAGTATCCTATCCTTCGACCAATGCCCCATCAAATACCTCGTCGTCATTCAACCCTTTCCCCAGTGAACTCTCCAGTGGTGCCACCAGCAATACCGTGAAAACCAAGCCGTATGCCCGACCAGGATACGAGCTGCCACTTGCAAATGGAATTCCGCTTCGCATCATGGCGCTTGGCGCCTCAACTACCCGTGGCGACAGTCCCGAAGAGGGTATTGATAACAACGGTTTCCGCCGCCCTCTCCGTGAGAAGTTGACGAACATTGGAAACAAAGTTAATTTTGTCGGCACACAGCGCCTGGGAAACATGACCGATAACGATATCGAGGCTTATCCTGGTGTAACTACTGCGACCATTCACGGAAACGCTCAGAAGGCCGTTCCTAAGTCGAAGCCCAACCTTTTTCTCATCAATGCTGGCTCCAATGATTGCTTCCAGCACGTCGACATTGACAACTTCTACAAGCGGTACGACGCCTTAGTCCAATACCTTCTCGAAGCTTCGCCAAGGTCGACTATCATCATGTGCACAATCCTACCTACGTGGGATACTCGTTTCAACGGCAGAGAGGACGTCTGGAGGGTCAACCCGCAGATCCGCAGGCTGGCGCAGATATATAAGTCGCAAGAGCTACCGATAGTCCTCGCTGAACTGCAAGGTCCGGACGGAATCCAAGATGGAAATCTGGCTTCCGACGGTATGCACCCTGGTACTGCCGGTTACGAGATGATGGCTACCAAGATGTACGAGGCTATTGTTGAGGCGGACGCCAGAGGCTTTTTACAACCTCCTGAGCCTATGCCAGGTATTCTCGACGACGGCGATGAGGAGCGAAAGGACGAGGAATACATGAAATGGCAAGAGGAGAAGTGGAGGATAGGCAACGCGACCGCAGCTGCCGAACAAAAAGAGATTGAGAGGATGAAGGCCGAATTAGCAAAGATGAAGGAAGAAAAGGCGCAAGGGAAGCAAGAAAAGCGCCTGAAAGATACTAGATTAAGGCGGCAGCATCCCAAGATGCTCTTCTAATTTGCGGACAAGCGGGTTCCTTGTCTTTGGCACAATGGGCATTTAATGGTCCTGCCCATACGAGATCACGGCCTCCTACTGTTACAATACACAAGATACCGACTATGTAGACTACATATGTACCTAATAACCTCGCCCAACGAGAGGGCACAAATTTTAGATTTAGATCCTTCCTTCCCGTCTCGCTACCTAATTGCTTGTAAGTTTATGGGGTAGACTACGATCTTATGCATTGGTGCGGTCCAAGATGAGGCTTTTCTCGGCAGAGAACGTCGCTCATTGCCTAGTAAGTAACAATCCAGATCTCACTGCATATAACATATAGAATAAAGCCTGTTGATCCATGGGCACGGAATTTAAGTCTGTATGTAAACATCGACTTACCTAGATATTGTATAATACCTAAATGTGGATTGTCTAATAATAGCTGAGACTTGACAGATTTTCTGTACTACGCGATTGAGTTTTGGATTTGAGGGTTTAGCGACCGTTAGAATATCCTAGCTGCCGAGAGCTACCATCCAGTCGGTGACACGGTAGGGGCCCTTTTTAAGCTTGAATTTCCCGGCCCCCAGGTTTCCAAGTCGCCCCCTAATTCGGCCTCCACATGCAGTCCAACCCACCCTGCTTACGCCCAGGAAACTGACGGGGTGCTGACGGGGTCAATGCGAATGGCACCGCGACATCGATCGCGATATGCCGTGAGGCTCGCAAAAATTTGTGCAACCCTCCCACATCCGCATACTAAGCTCCGATTCGATATCGTTTTCGAGTGTCTTCACCCGTCCTCGAAATCGAGCTAGTGGGATGACGTGCAATTGTGTGGCGCTGGAAGATTAGTCGAGACCGAAGGAACTTTCTATACTTATACTTAATATCGAACGTTATGGCGGTCTATCTGTATTACGATTAGTCTCACCTCACCCGTCCTCCCCTCCCCTCCCTTCCCACCGCCTCTCTCTTGTATAATGACGGCTAGCCAAGCCAGCGTAGCAAGCACGCAACCCGATCCGCGACAATTGCGATTGATTGCCGCCTCGGCCCAAGCGAACGAAGCCAGAGTCTGCGATATACTCGCCGAGGATCCGCCCTGGACCTCGAGCACCGACCACGACGCGCTCCGCCAAGCCCTGCAGAAGGCCGCCGCGCGCGGCAAGCTCTCCCTCGTCCGGATCCTCCTCGACCACGGCGCCGAGGTCAATTCCAGACGCGAAAACGAAGTCCCCGCGCTGGTGAAAGCTGCCGAGGGCGGACATGCGGATGTTGTAGCCGAGCTGCTGAAACGCGGCGCTGATCCGGACGGGCGCAATCGTAATGGGCAGACGGCCTTGTTTAGCGCGTGCTTGAAGGGGTATAATAAGGTGGTTGAGATTTTACTGGAGGGACATGCGAATGTCGAGGCACAAGATAAGGAAGGACGGTCTCCCTTGCTGTTCCTGGCTTCGGAGAAGCCTGGGAAGGGGAAGTGGACAATTGAGACTTTGAAGCTACTCCTGAGCAATGGAGCCAATCTCGAGGTGAAAGATCAGATTGGCCGGACGCCACTGCTGTGGGCTGCTACGAATAATAATGTCGAGCTTGCTCGCGTTCTCCTGGAAAACGGGGCTAATGTTGCTGCTACGAATAACCGCGGACGGACTGCTCTACATCTGGCGTCTGAAAGTCACCAAAAGGAGCAGCGTGAGGAGATGGTGAAACTCCTCCTTGATCATGGAGCTGATCCCGGTGCTGTCAGTGATGGAGGTTGGACTCCTCTCCACAACGCTGCCCAGAGCGGTTCAGCACCGGTTGTTGCGCTCCTGCTTCAAACCAATGCCAATGTCAATGCTGTGCTTTCCAATGGGATGACGCCTTTACACTGGGCTGCATTTAACGGCTGCGAGGAAGTCGTGCGGCTCATATTGACTCGACCAGATGTTAATCTAGCCATCAAGGATAGCTTCAATCGAACAGCTATGCTCTGCGCCGCTGAGAAACATCATGGTGATATTGTTCATCTACTCTCCCCCGCACGCGGCGCCGACCGCTTATCGCCAGTCGCGCAACGAGCATGCCAAGCCTTCGAGGCCACCGTCGTCGACTTCGGCCAATTCGAGAAGAAGCAGCTTGTATCCAAGTACTCCGTATACGAACTCCTATACGGATGGGATCAGGACAATGACAAACCGAAGGTCCCTACCTTGACAAAAAACATCAAATATCAACCTGATTTTCGATGGATCCATCTTCCTGCAAATAATGTACAATTTAAATCGAGTCTTCCCATTATAAAACAAGGAACTAACGCGTTATATAGATTGCATGGGTTGAGGTAATTGGACGCCTTCTGTTGTGCAGACCTGCGTAAGCTCACCGTGTAGTAGACACTCCTTGCGAAATCATTTATCGAGGCGGGCCACCGGGACATCGAAGCGTTTAAAGCATTAGAAAAATGTTTTGATCAGGAACACCAAGGACACCTTCCCCATGCCCATTTTATGAGGACTTTCTCCCATCGTATTACTGCGCCCCGAGTTGGTCTTCAAGATAAGAGGGAGGATAAATCGTCTCTCACTCCATTGTCTGAAGAACCATCCGAAGTTAGTACGAAGACGAGCCAAAATGGCGGGGACTCAACACCTAGGAAGCTGGAGGACTGTTTCGACGACGATACTCCGACTAAGAAAAAGAGCAAGTCTGAGCTGATCGCTGAGCGGCATCCGAAGAAACATAAGAGGTCTAAAGGTCCTCCCGGTAATCCACCGCAGAGGCAAGATAGTACCGCGAGCGGCACAAGTTTCAAATCCCAAGCTCCGCTCGCTTGGGAGACACCTAGGTTTTCGGCTTCGAGCGGGAAGATAGTCTTATTCGTAAGAATTTTATCTTATCGTAATGGAGTAGGTAATTGGAAAGCTGACTTGTGAAGATGCCATTCCTACACTACGAGACCGACGAGCGGCGGCGCAAGATGAGCAATGCTATCAAGAACGTCTATGAGGACCGACAGCTAATAGACAGCACATCTCGGGACTCGCTACTCGTCAACGCCTATCTAAAGAGCGAGCCGCGTCTCCATCCGCGTAGGACACTTGACCAGTTCTTCTACCACGGTATCGATACCTCGGCAAGAGATACGGATCAAGTCGTCTACCGGTACTGTAAGAGGCATAATAAAGAGCTCAAGGTATTTATGGTCGATCAGCTGTGGCTTTGGATCATCGGGAAAGATCTTATTATTACGTGTTTCCCGCAACGCTGGGACCAGCCTAAACAAGACCCTCTGAACGTCCTCGACGGCATTATCGAAGAGACGAACGCTAAGACTCGACCTCCGATTGGATCTGTGTGGTATGTATAGTCTATACTGATAACTTCGTTCTTATTTTGAATTGGTTGCTAACGTTTGCAGTATGTGATAAATATTTCCTGTTCATATTCCACCTTGCCTCTTTTTGGTAGACAAGTTTAAGAAGCAATCTGATCACTGTATGCGATACTGACATATACTAGACGATCTCGCGATACTCATAACTAGCCGGTGCTCGGGAACATTCGACCGGCACAGACTCGACAACCAAGACTTCCAATTCTTGGACATGTTCGAGAGCTCGATCGGTCTTGTCACGGACCGGGAAAGCCAACTTTTCAGCCGCTTCAACCGAGCCTCCGCCCAATCCGCCCAATGGCTACAATTCCACCGGCGCAGACGCAGCATAAGCGGGGCCTCACGCCTGCCCTCCTTCGGGTCGCAAGAGTCCCACGAGGGAAGCGGCAACCAATTCGACCAATTCCCCGACGCGCTCCTCGACATCGGCGTCGAGACATCGCTCCTCGCCGAAATCAAGGATATCCGCGACGAGCTCGGCATCATCTCTGGGCTTCTCGAAGCGCAGCTCTTCAGCCTCGCCGACTTCGAGGACCTCATAACAGAAGAACTGCGGTCCAGCGAGGCCAACAACCCGAACCACCGGCGCGCGACCGACGCCGCCGTGTCCGAGATCCGGAAGCGCAGCCGGGAGCAGCTGCGGGGGCTCGAGGTGCGGCAGAAGGACATCTGGCGGATGGACCACCAGGCCGGGTCGCTGTACCAGAACCTGACGGACCTGCTGGACCTCAAGCAGAAGCACTCGAACGCGCTGGAGGCGCGGTTCGCGGGCGACCAGGCGGTGATCGCGGCGAAGCAGGGGCAGACGATTATGGTCTTCACTATTGTGACGATTATCTTCCTGCCCATGAGCTTCATCGCCGCCTTCTTCGCCATCAACCTCCAGGAGTGGCAGGAGGGCCCGCTGACCATCCCGTACGTGAGTAAGTACATGTTTGGCATCGGGCTGGGGATCAGTATCCCGCTTATAGCGATGGCGTTTGCTGTTACGGATATCTCGGATGCGGTGAGGGATTTGCTGGATACGGGGAGACGGTGGTTTAGGGGTAGAGGGAAAGGGAAGGGGAAGATGAGGGGTTTGCTTGGTAGGGGAAGACATGAGCATGAGCATGGTGATAGTGATAAAGGGGGGCTGGAAGGAGAGACACATGTTATACCATCGAAGAACTCGCTATCATTACAGCGCGAGTACTTCGGAATAGGCAGAGAACAGCAGATGGACGGACTGTCTTCTCGGATTCGGCCTCGACATAGTCGCGAAAGGAGTGATGAGTACTACGCCGCCGCGAGGCTGTCGCCTGTCTCATTTGGACGACGGGGATCCGGCGGGCCACGTAAGGTCAGTTTTGGAGATGCAAACGGAGGGACATCATGGGCAAGGCCGAGTCTAGACAGAAATCGCGGGAGGAGGTTAAGTGAGGATTTGGAAAAGGGAAGACGTACGTATGGATAAACGAACTAATTGAAAAGAAAAAGTCATAACTATAACAAAAAGCGGCAATGAATTAAGATATATATATGGTAGACCATTTACAGCTGTAGACATACGCTCTCATAGTTACGAAGCATCCTGAGACTTCATGACTGCGCTGTATGCTGTCGTGGCTAACATGTGCATCCGGTCACTCACATTACAGGTAAGGATAAAAACGTCTACTTTGTCGAACGATGCATCCCATAGTATACAAACAAAAATGACGATTTTTTTATTTTATTTTTTCTTTAAAAAAGACACACAGAGAGGAGAGAAGAAAAAAAGGAAACGAATTAAAAAATTATAATTCTAGGTAAAATGGGCAAAATGAAATCAGATGCATCAGCCGCGAATCGAACGCGGGGCCCATCGATGGCAACGATGGATTTTACCACTAAACCACTGATGCTAACAAAGTCGACAATTCCGATGGAACTGTCGACGTTTGGTATGGAATGCAGAGCAAATAAATTTTCCTATTAGCCAAATAACTTGTCCTAGCCTCCAAGCCCCACATAATCAATGAGCCCTCAACCTCTTCTACGTAACACATCTGTACAATCGTCATCAATAAACACTGGAAGATCAATTCTATCTATACATAATTCGTACTTTAGATCCCATAGTCATGAGTAATAGCCCCGAAATTCTAACTGTGGATTCTCCCATGCCTCCGCAAGCGCCGCCGTCGCCGCCGCTGTCGTCATACTCGCCCACCTCAACGTACGTGAAGCCACAACCGCGACCGCCAAAGTCGCCGGCGCACTCAGCGCAGATCCGAGTGCAAAACCGGCGCCGCGAGTACTTGGAACGGAACCCTAAGTACTTTGACTCGCTTGAGCATGAGCTCGCTGGTATGGTTTTCTAGTTTTTCCGTCTTTTCATTGGAACTCGTTGTCATTCTTCGATGCTTTCCCTTTCCTTTTCAATCTATAAGGCGAAGGCGAAAATTCATATACGCGCGTTTTGAGCAGTTTTCAATTACGGGAATCTCATTTCTTGTTTATCTCATACTTCTACACAACTAACCTTACCGTCAGATCCTTTACTGTATGACGCGCTCATACGGCGCTTCCAGTCACCAGAAGAGCGCGAAAAGGAAGGCCGCGAAAAGGGGTACTCGCGGGTCCTCGAAGTAGATCTACTGCGCGGAGAGGCCAAGCTCGCGCAACTCACATCTTCCCTTTCTGCTAGCTCTAACACCGGCCAAACCCTTCCATCTGGATCCTCAACGGATGAGACATGGATCCCGAAGCCGGCGTCGGAAGATGCAGACGCATTTATCCGGGAGTACGCCAGCGGCACAGACGGTCTTGGGGACGACAGTAATAGGACTAGTAATGCATCAAGCATCAAAGGCTTGCCTCGGCCCCCCGAGACCAAGGAAGAGGGCCGTGAGCGTTGGATCGAGTTCCTGCGGCGGCGGTTCGTGCTAGGGCGGGACGAAGACTTTGATTACCGGACCGTAGATGAGAATGATGAGCTTGATGTGATAGAGCGACGTGAGCAAGAGGATGCGTGGTTTGACGATGAGGATCCTGGTTGGGCTAGCGATTCTGCCGAGGATCATGGGGGTGGTAAGCCGGAGAAGAAACTTGAGGGAGAGACGGGGATTCAAGATTTCTGAACGAGCGTTGGATCGGGTCATATTTTACGAACAACCCAACCCCTCTTGCGGTCGACTTGGCTTTTTGCTCTGTGTCATCAGTCAACGGCTTTAGACGCAATGAGTGCGTGTCCCCGGGCTAGTTGTCCGCTTCTCCACCCGTCTTAGCGTATGGCTATGAGTACGCGCTTTGGTCGCTTGCGATCTTTCTGCTCTGAGCCATCACACGAAATAGCCGCTTATACTGCGTCAAGAGAGCATTGTCTGGCCAAGGGGTGAGTGGTGACGAGCACAGATGCTTTCTGTTAAGTAATAACATAGGAGCATCGAATAGTATACGAGCTTCCATATCTGTCAAGGCCTGGCTGCTTTCCGGGTTTTAATCACTTAAAAGGGATGCACATGGCGAAGCAAGAATTGCATTGACACATTCCGCTACGAATCGGTCCTCTATATAGGTAGCTACCTCCAGTTATTTAATCTAAGTCTGGTACGGGCAAATGGTCCACTAGCTTCATTCGAAGTCCCAACGCAGCAAGAGCCTTCATAGCATTCTCGTCCCTCAGCCTTTCTGTTTCCTCTTTCGATGTTAATACGAAGTCATGTTTTAACAGTAGACCACCCTCTGGGAAGTCATATTCTTTCGCTGTTGCAGCATCGGCCTTGCCTATATCGACTATCAAGCTTTGCTTAACGCCGAATACTGCATCCGACGTCTCGTATGGGTCACCGCGCACGTAAAGTGCTCTATTTCGGAACACGTTAGTTTTGGCTATAAAAAATAGGCGCTTCCATCGAACGCATTTTAAGGGTTCAAAAAGGATAAAGGAGCCAACTCACGTAATCAAGTGATCCCAGCCCTCCTTTTCAAACATGAAATGCAAATGCGCAGGTCTCCAGCAATGTCTATTTAGTCTCTCTAAAAGCTTTCCCACCGGCCCATCGTGCGGGATAGGATAGCTCACGGGCTTGATTCCCTTGAACCAGAAACGACCCTCGCTATCACTCACCATAACGCATCTCTCGCTAGGCTCTTGGCGATCGGAATGCTGCACATCGTAGTGACCACTGCTGTCCGTTTCCCAAATATCAATCTTAACGCCTTCTACGGGTCTCCCCGCTGTGTCTTTTACAGTACAGATACAGAGCAGTGGCTCCCCTTCGGGATCTGACGCCATGTTGGATCCATTGGGAAGGGTGGGCGCATCGTGTGTGTGAAAGGGCCCTAGGACCGAGCCCTCGGTGGAGGAAGGGGGCTTTGGGTGGTTGATACTATCGACTAGGAGGGAAAGGCCTAAGATATCGGAGAGGAGGATGAATTCCTAAGCCCATGCGTCGTCAGCTCCTTAAGCTCTTGTTTGTCTTGCTGAGACGTGATGTAACACTAGATGGGTGACACACGTACATGGCGCACATCGCTGCTGATCTGTCCGCAAGCTACGAGGAAGTTCAGTGCTTTCATCCACTCATCCGTGCTCAGCCGAGTCTCCCGAGCGAAGTCGTGCAGATGCGTCACCAGTCGCTCCATCAGATATTTCAGGCGTGGGTTTTGACATTGCGAGTTGATCCGATTCGTATTCGGCGTGATGTTATCGATCGTGAGGTCTAGAAGGGCTGGTACTTTCGCTGACGAAGGCATGGTAACGAAGACTGGGAGATGTGATGTGAACTACGATGAAGGCAGCAGCAGGTTGGAGAAGAGCCGAGGGAGGGAAGTACTAGATAGTTGAAGGACCGAGTCTGAAAATACAGGGCAAGGGATAGGTCCCTGGACCTTATGTAATCCTCTGTCACAACATTCCCCATGGCTCTCGTTCGGACCGGCAGTTGGTGCTCGGGATCTCCAATATTTGGGGAGAATTTGACCCCGAAACAACGACACGACAGCAAGCGACTAGTTGTGCTGCAAGGACCCAGAAGACCGGGTATCTCATGCATATGCGCTTAGATTTACCGACAGTGGCGCTTATCTATCGACCGGCCACGTCATTGTGACCCAGGTAAGTCTAAAATATACATATGCCGATAGGAATTTGTATAAGACAAAAGTTGAAACTGTGGTTTAACGTTTTGGAGTTATGGACGACATTGCGGGGCAACGATCGATAGAAAGGAGGGGGCGGGGAGGAGAAAACGCGGAGAGCTCTTTGGAGGCGTCGTCAACTTTCTCAATAACTGCTTAAGACTCACCAATCAACCCTTGCATATTTGCAATAAAGAGCGCCTTATGAAGTTTCATTTTAAGCCGAAATAAGAGAGTATTGAACAAATTCATTGTTGCAATTTTTCATTTTTACAATTAAAAAGTGGAAATCAACATGAAACATCAGTGAGCTATCGACTAGAAAAATAAATGGCGAAGACGACACATTAGCTCAGCTCGTATCCTAGAACAATATGGCCAACAACCCCAATTAGAGACTACCTGGGTAATTATACCCCATAGTGGAGATCTAGTCGAGAAACAAAGAAATGAGAAAGAGTTTGGTTTCTGTTCCGAATCTCCAAGATTTGAAATTGGCAAAGATCAAGAGTACTTGTTCGCCTGCTGCCACGACAAAAGCCAATAACCCCTGAATACGCCTTTCGCCACTCATTCTCGCACCTGATATATTACCGTCGTCTTGACCGCAACAACATATTCTAGTTTACAGCCTTCAAACGGGACTGCTTCGCCAACTTCATAAACACGCGTGAGTCCATGACTCACCTATATTATGCCTAACATTCTGCGAATGACTGTTCTCTGGTCAGAACTATGCATAGGGCAACTTGGGTTGAATTGGCAGCGCGGGCGATTCCGGGCGCCAATTTGCTTACCGTAAGATAAAACTGCAAGAGGAAATACTGCTCCAGGCCCTTATGGATATCTGAACAATTGATTGATATCTACAACACATTGTAGCATGGAAACCGGCAAAGGGGTGGCGCATGCTCCGTGACCTTGATCGGATGTCACCGCCAGCATCATAGGTTTCGTCTTGCCTCGTTTTAAAGAGGCAGCTTTACACCGCTTGATGAAGGCCGCAGCACGCCCGTTTCGAAAATCAATAAATTCTTGCTTCCGTGGCAGTGCTGTTTTTGCTCAAGGACAACCTCATGAAGTCATGACCAGCGAGGTGTCAATAACGCATGACGGATGGACGACACAAATTGTGCCTAACGTTTCGGCTCGTTCAACGATACATTCGGAGCTGCTTGGAAAGATAAGGTCGTCTTCTGGCGTGTTACACACGGGATGCCATTGATTTGACCAAGGACAGTTGTGGCGATGTAGGAGGGGTCCGTTGATGCCCGACGAACTAGATAGACCACAGAAAACCAAGGCTGAAAGCCCCCCTATATTCCATTGGATCAGCTTGCCTGAATTTACGGTAAGTAGGAGGTAGATAACTAGGTATTTAGCCTTACCGGTTCACCGACGTCTGATGAGGCCAGTAAAACGCGCCCGTTCGCTGCGAATATTGTTTCCGCGCATACGTTGCTCCTCACGGGATCTTGAGTTCATGTGTGCGATTAATAACGCATTGAAACTCAGCCTCAATACCCAATACCTTCCATGTCGCACATGTCCTACCAGATTGTGCATTTCCGCACGTGGTGCCGTACCCCTTTCCTGAAAGCCGACTGGCTGTCAGGGGGCAATCCATTAGGTAGTTTATTCTAGAATGCATCCAAAGGATCTTTTTGCGCACCCTTTCCACAAGCTGGGAATACATGGGTTGGCTTGGCATTCGTCCACTCTAGGTACCGGCCGCCTCGCTTCCTTCCGAGGCGACCGTCCAGCTGGGTTAATGACCTTCATGCATATTATGCATGATCTAACTACCACATTTCAGCCTCAGAACTCGGCCGATACAATACCAATTGCACGTCCAGGCAGAATAATCAGCCGTATTACCCATTGAGGCGGTGAGGATCATGAATACCGTAATCTAAGATTATGACGTGAGAGCTTGTAGGCCTAGATTATCGGTAGATAGGTACCTTGCCACCGCCACCACTCTTGAATTGACCTACATCCTCACAAATGAATGACAACTCTAGAGCGAAATCAAGTGGAAATTGCTGCCCTTCTCACACGTCTCTTATTCTGGCTAGAAAAATCTATTATGTATATCCCCATTAAGAGTTTTAGTTAGTAGAGTGAATTGTACTTGTAAAACCTGTAAAACTTGTAAGCACACAAATCATCATGCTGACATCGACTAGCGAACGAGATCATATATGGGATTTTAAAGAAAGTCTATTTCAAAGCACTGCATTCTAAAAACAGCTAGTAATACAGGCAAGGAGCGATCGAAGTACAGACAAGAAGAGAATGTGAAAAGGAAAAATAGCCATCCCAAACACCAATCTTTTTTTGGTCCTTTTTTTTCTTTTACCCTTTTACCCCTTTTCTATACCAGTTTTTCCTCTCTGGGTATCAGTTGTAAGCCAGCCCAAACCGATCTATCCTGTAGGTTCTGTGTTCCCGAGTCTGTAGTTGTAAATTCGGGCCTAAGCCGAATAGCGATGTCTAAATCCGTCTAAGAAACTCCATGAAACCGTCTAGAAAAGCAAATCTAGTGGGTGGCTATCTGGTCCCGCAAGTAGACATGTGGCTTCTCATATAATGCCACCGGGAGACGCCGATTGACCTTATTCGAAGAGATAAAGGTTCACATTTTTATGTGAACCGGAGACCTTGTCTCTTGGTTGAAGGCCCTTCTGAAAGTTAGCTACATTCATCTAGGAAGCTCGATCAACTTCGAATGACTTACTTTAACGGCCGTGGCGAACGGTAGAAGCTCCGACTCGGCAGCTAGTGCATCTGACATGATCGTTGCAAAAGACGCAAGAAGGGGTGAGAGAAACGGTCATCGGGCCGCTCCTGCAGGAGCAGCAGTACCAAACTGCGGTAGCGGTTCCTGAGGGCATGATGAACGAGGTGGGAATTTGTGTTAAAGTAAGATGGGTAGGTATATATCTTTAGGAGCGAACTTGGTTCTTCTGTATATGTAGGTTTTGTCTGTATCTGACCGGAGAGTGATGGTGTTGATGATAGAAGTCTCTCTCGGATTCCTTGGAATCATGGCCAACTATATATCCCGTCTTCTCAAGTTCGTCTGTGACAATTCTGACGAAACATAGGGCAATCCACGCAATATCCGTCGACACAGCCCATGGCTAATAGCAAGGTGAACTTGAAGATAGTCATTAGGTCGTTAATTGGGGCACTGTCTGTCTCCAATGCCATTTAGTTTTGTCGTATCTGCGTAGAACAGGACAATCAAGCTCACGGGGAACCAAGGGACTGTGGATCCGGCGACTCGTCCATATACCGGCTCTCGGTGAGTTGTGTAGTCTATCCACTCCAAGGACAGCACCATCCCGTGGTGAGTAACGCTTTGTGTTTGATTCATTGGTATCCGCTAGCTTCCCGCGGTGAGGTACACAAGCTTCGCCATGCCATCGTGATATATCCACCGAGGCAAGCAATATTCGAGTAGTACCGTGACGAGATAAACGGCTTGGTAATCCTTAGCCATCTTCGTAGAAACGGGTCCATGGTAACATTTGCTTTGGTACAAATTTCCCGATGAGGCAGGGTGAATAGAGTCAGGCGCGTCCTCGGTCCTGGGCGAGTGAAATTCGAGCTTGCAAATTAATTAATTTATTGGGCAGTGAAATAAGTTAGTATATTGAGTTGTAAAAATCAGAGGATACACGGTGAGTATTCACGTGGAAAAAGGAGAGTGGATAATTATTGTGATTTAGGGGTAAATGATTTGGTAAGACTCGCCTTGAAAATTTCCCGATGCATAGAATTGTCATGAGCCCGTACTTCGCACTACTAATCAATCAATGAGTTATCTTTCCTAATGACTTACATAGCCACTGCTCAGGCACTACCTAGGACACATATGCCCTATAGGGCTGTTCTGGTTTGACTCGATTCGGCCAAATCCGAGAACTGGTTTCACCGAATCTTCAATCCTGTCCTAAGTGCAACAATGATGCGCGTCAAGAAGTTTCATCTCTTTTGAAACTTGGGTCGTGTAATCTTGATTGCGTCGGGCTGATTGCTTGTTTGCATCTTGATGACTTGAGGAAATTTTGCCCGGGAGAAAATTTCCCGGGGGGCAGTATTGATTGGCGACGACAAGGCGACACATAAGTAAGAAACAATTACTGGTAAATATTCCAAAAACACCAAAAGTAGGCAAATTGCGGCGATTGTCGCCTTATTTTCTTTGCATAGCCTTCTTGCGCTAAGATCATTCAGTTGCCCGACATGTGTTTCGGTGAATATCTGTAAAAAAGCCTAGCTACCTGGGTGTGCTTGGCGTAGAGCCTTCTTTTCGGTGACTATGAGCCAGCGGTCGCATGCCCACCGAATATATGTTAATTTGCTCCAATACTTGAATTTTAAAAGTAAAGGAGATATTTCGTCTCTCGTTTGTGGATTATAAGGGTGTCGCTGTTCCGCGCGAAGGCTTCGAACATAATGTGAATGGCCTGGTTATATAAAATATCAACTGAGTCAGCAACTCTTTCAATGCTAATATGCTCCTGAAATACGCTCTTAGCCATTTCGAATAAACTAAAGATAACAACCCATATATAGAGTGTATTAATAAAGACAAATATATCGAATAATTTGGATAGATTTGGATAGATTTGGAGAAATAGTAAGTCATATTCGAATTGACTTGAGAAGATGCTATACTAACGAGACTCGTCAAGTCTGAATGCTTAGGGGGAACGCTAATGTTTTATATACCAGTTTTCGTTGCCTTAGTCTGGCAATAAAAGGCGAGGGGGTCATGTCCACCTGCTCAAATTCGAAGCAGAGCCTCATAATCATGTGTTCGAAAGAGCCTCAGGACTGCCTACGAGAAGTACAGGCAAACCTCACCTAGGCTTTTATTATCTTCGCAAACTTCAGCCCCCAACACTTCATATATGGGGATCCCTAGCTATCCGAAGTTTAGCTGTCCTATTATTAATGAGGCTCTTGTAGCTCTGAACTCATAAGTATAGATTCATCTACGTTGGCTAAGCAACTGATCAGTAATATACACCTAACCTTTTCTGAGGACACGTCATTTAGGTTTGCAGTTCGCTACCATGCCAAAAGACTTGGGATATATATGCCGAGTGGGGGTACAAATGCTAGAAAGGAAACTTCGTCAGGCTGCCTAATTCATGGTTGCATTTGCCCGCATTACTCGAACGCCCGAAATGTAGTTGCATTGGAAACAAAAGCCGAGAAATAATCTTTGAGCAAACGACCAGGCAGTCATCAAAAGACGGAATGGGAGATGATTGCTTTCACCTTTAGGGCTATTGGGATGGAGAGTGACAATTGCAGATGCCGAGTTACTGTCATGATGCCGACCTCGCAGTGGGTGTCCACGGTGTTGTTTATCAAGGGGCCTCAAACCTGTCTGTTAGGAATTGCAATATACAATAGGAGTTGTCGATCGTTTACCCATATCGTTTTCAGCTCCATATTGTGCTAACAGGAGCAAACCCGAGATGGGTTGAACTTGCGATAGCTCCAACCTCTAACAACTACGGGCTTATGAGAAGAGAAACTATGGATGTTAAAAGATGGGAGGGATAGTAGAGCGTCCTGGTTCGCTAGATTGTCATAGTTGAATGAATTCACGCTGTCAAAAGCCGTCTCCATCCTGGTCGATTTGATATGTTTATTCGTCTATGGGATTTTCCACTTCAACTTTTCTGCACCCACCTGCATGTAAATAGATTGGACGGAAGCCTGCTTCTCTACACACACACAGTTGCCGAACGGGATTTCTTTATTTCCCATCTACAAGAGGATGGAAAACGACACGAGCATATTTTCAGGGGTGCGGCTTGCTGGTGGGAGCTGATGAACAATGTAAGTTAGTAATGATATGTCAACTAATTTAATAATAACGCCTAACTGGAGATTTCTAAGGCTTGTTGGGTAGGGTATCGTTTACGGTTTGTCCCCTAGCTCCCAAGGTTAATCCCATGTATGTGAAGGGTAATCGCTGTGTTTTACACCGTCGAAATAAAATTACCCAGCACGAATGAAGATTTGAGCAGTCTCGTGGGCCTGTGTAAGGCGCACCCATTTTCAGGCCTTGTTAAGAAGACCGACCACATTAGTGAAGATGCCTTGCAACTCCCTCGTCCAAAAAGGGCGCCAGGTTGCCATTTTTTTTAGATATAAAGTCGAAAGGGGAAAACATTGAGAGTAGGACTTGAACCCATTCGGATGGGTCATGAGTGATTGAGCTGGTATAACAACACTGCGCCGACCTGGTAGCCAACGAAGACATGTTTTACCCCCTTGTGCAAAGGAGTCGGGTTCATTTGGCTGGCTAAGAAGATGCTAACGTGACAGCGTCGAATGAGGGGTGTATTAAGTAATCAGAAATGTAAGCGGATATTTTTCTTCCCTCTGGGTTTCCGACACTATCGATCGGTCTATTGCAAAATAATATCTATGGGAGAGCAGGCAGTCACTGGGGAAAAAAATTTGAAGTTGAAAAAAAGAAATTGTTGATGAGAGTGGGATTCGAACCCACGCGGATTTCTCCACTAGGAAATCTTTGTTAAGATTGAGACCTTAACCTAGCGCCATAGACCAACTCGGCCATCTCACCAGTAGATGTTGTAACAAGGCGCCGTTATTGAGCTATATGTAGGTGATAGCGGGGTTCGGACGAATCACGGAAAGCTGGGCTGCCCAGATGGCTTTAGCGTGTGAGCCCCGCCGTAAATAATATCGAATTGCCGTTACAAATCTAACGGGGTTACTGGACCTTTTCCCTTAAATTATTTACCACCTTAATTTGCAGTTATGTCAGAACTCTTGGTACTTCACTCGCACAGATATACGCCATTCACCTGAAGCGATTGTGGTTATTCTTTTATGAACACAATAGAACAATCAAAGATTCACGGCTTTAATAAAAACGCAAGGGCAAAAGGGCATTGCTCTGTAGGAAAGTTTTCAGGAGGGCTCCTGTGAACCAATGATATTGCCTAGACGATGAGTGGGGCTTCCTAAAAGGGTAGAATCCTTCTGTGGACGTATCCCCTAATGTGTCGCTAAAGTGAGATTCAACTCTCTTTCTTGAGTACATAATTCTGAGGGGCTAAATAGAACAGAAGTCGATGGATGTAGAGTTAACCGGTGAGTGGTGGCTCGTTCAAATATATACCTGATAAACGTATCTACATAGGATCTGCCAATCCCTTACTTTGCGCTTTCAATCGTGTGCCTTTTAGGATTTTACCCAGGTATCCTCACAAAGAATTCCTAGCGTTTTCACTTTCGCCGCTTATACAATGGTATCATTTGACAACATTTCCTTGATTTTGGTTCCAAGCACCACTGCCTTTGTCCATGGGGTGTCGGACAGACTTTATTCATCGAAGGACATGCCTGGGTCAGGCGACTTTAACAGTCTCGGTGCACAAAACGCCCCTGCAGAACACAAGGAGAGGCCAGAGCCAATACCAATCGATATCTGCGATGATGACCTCGAAGAGAACAGGCCTATGCCGGTTAGACCCCAGCGGAAATGGGGAATATTTCCAGCTCCGCCAACAGAGGAACCGGGGCTTCCACCCGACGGTGGTATGTTGGCATAGCTTCAGGTTCTGGCAGGGCACTTGATGTGCTTCGTCACATGGGGCCTGATAACCAGCTTTGGCATCTTCCAATCTACCTACGAAGAGATGCTTCAAGCGTCGCACTCAATGACACGGTTCAGATCTTTGTACTTCTATTCCTTGGGACGTTATCGGGTCGTGCGACCGATGCAGGCCTGATGCACCAGGCTGTCTTGGCAGATGATGAGTCTGTCCGCTTAATGCTAACAGCTTTTCCTTACACAGGGCGTCTGCATCGGGCTCGGGATGGGTATTCTGTACATGCCCGGCTTGTCGGTGCCCTCATCGTACTTCAAAGCTAAGAAACCGTTAGCAGTTGCCATAATTGCGTCGGGAGCTGGAACAGGTGGGTTGGTATATCCGGCAATGGCCCAACAGCTGTTGGTGAGTCCCCTATAAACCGATCCTTGCTTGCCGTGTTGGTCCAGCGAAAGACTTACATTCAAGTAATACGGGATTTGGTTGGACAATGTGTAGAATTGCCCTCGTAACTCTTTTCGTCTCAATTCTCATTAATCGTCTTCTGCGGGTGCGCGTTCCGCGTCGCAAGTCAGGCCCGCTCGCCGACCTCCATGCCTTTAAGGAGCTGCCCTACATCTTCTTCGTCATAGGGTTCTTCCTCGTATATTAGGCTGTTTACTTCGCCTTCTACTATATCTGTTACCCCTTACTTTACTCTAGATATTACATCTAATATCCATGGATCAGATTGATCTGTATGGTTACACATACGCCTCTTTCACTTCTCTCGATTCCATCAATCTCCTCCTTGTTCCCAACGCCCTCGGTATTCCTGGTCGCATTATCCCTGGCTTTATTGCAGCACGCTTCCTAGGTCCGCTGAACACCGCCATCCCCACCGCCGCGTCCGTAGCTCTCGTTTTATATTACTAGCCTTCCGTCGCGCACGCGCCAGGCCCGTTGTACGGGTTCGCCATAGCGTATGGCCTTGTAGCCAGCGCCATCCGACCGTTGTTCGCCGTCTCGCTGGCTGCGCTGACGGAAGACTTGAGTCAGCTGGGGATGAGTATGGGGATGGTGTTTAGTATTGTGGCGTTTGGGAGCTTGACAGGGAGTTCAATCGCCGGCGCGATCATACAAACGAGCGTTGGGAGCTATTTAGGGGGGCCCAATTGTGTGCGGAAAGCAGCATGCTACTGGGTGCCGTAGCTCTGGCTGCGGCGAGGGTGAGTCGCACAGGATGTGTGCTGAAAGAGCTGGTGTAAGACAAATCCGCCCTGTTGGAACATACCACCAACAGAACGGTACCTGTGAGGGATTTGTAGGCGGGGTATTTAACATTGGATCTAACTGCCCGTGAAAGAACCCTCTTGGGTTTACATTCTGGCTTATACAACTATTTGCCATTTATGTGCTGTAGCCTCTGCTACTCGTAGGGAACGATTCTGATGCCTCCAAAGATTTCTTCCTACACCTCTGAGTTTATATGAAGACTGATTTCATGTTTCTATAGATTATTTCATTCTGGTCTCTTAGAGCGTTCTTAAAGTCACATTTGACTCGGTACAGCGTATTATTCAAATCATGTCACAAGCCACCACACCCGATTCACCCGTCCTAATCATCGGCGCCGGTGTTGCCGGCCTTGTCTTGGCTCAGGGCCTACGTCTCCGCTCAATCCCGTTCCGCCTCTTTGAGCGCTACCCGTTGCACAGCTCGCAAGGCCATCGGTTCCGCATCTCAGGGGATGGCTACGCGGCCCTCAACAGCGTCCTGTCCCCTCACCTCCAGGACCTGCTAAGACGCACTGCATCCGACAGGACCCCTTTTGAGGCGCGATACGTCGATGCTAAGAAACTGAGCTACCCGACGGCGAAGCCAACAGCGGACTCGGTGCCGATAGATAGGACATGGATCCGCATGCTTGCTTCGCTGGATATTCAAGATGCGATTGAATACGAAAAGGAATTCGAGTCTTACGAAATCGTCGGCGAACAAGTCCAAGTCAAATTTACGGATGGCTCGGTAGCGCTTGGACGACTACTGGTTGGTGCGGATGGTCTCAGGAGTCGCGTACGGAAACAGCTCCAGCCAAACCGCAAATTGCTCTTCTTAGAGCGGTATGTTCTATGGGGTCGAACACCATTGACAAAAGATTTGCGGGCGAAAATACCTGATGAAATGCTAAGTTGGTGCATGTACGCCGATGAGGAAGTCAACGCCCAAGTGGTTGTCGAACCGATGATTTGGTCGAAAAGCGTGCAGCAAGAGTCCGGGTCCAAATTACCCGATTTCTCAGATTACTTTTACTGGGTTATCTGCAGAGAATCTCAGTCGGAACAGTTACCGAAGACGGCGGAGGAAAGGAAGATATTTCTGGAACGGACGACTAAAGACTGGCATCCTACTCTGAGACTCTTGCTTGAATCGGCTGCGTATGATTTGTCGGCCTGCGTACCTGTCTTGTCGAGCAAACCAGATATCGAAATCCGATCAACCGGCCATACTGGGCGAGTAACTCTCATAGGCGATGCCGCCAATGCTATGAGCCTGATGGGCGCCAAGGGTGGTGATACGGCAATTCAGTGCGCTGCGGATTTGGCGCGAACTATCGCTGAAGAAGGTATCACGAAGAGTAGTCTCGCAGACTTCGAGGCAAGGATGGAGGTAAGGGCAAAGGAAATGATCGAGCACTCTTTTAGAAATGGGCAATTGTACTGGAGTGGGAAAGAGTGGGAAAAGTATAGTGAAATCGATGACTGACCACATGTACCTATGCTCTATAGAAATGATTTAAAATTGATCATTTGAGATGGGTCATGTTTTTCATGCTGGAAGTTCTGAAGTGGTTACTTTTTTTATGGAGACTCGTCCAGCGTACGGGTTGAAACTCTCCCAACACTTCTCATCGCGTGGTTTAAGCTTAGAACAATTAGATACTAGCTCGTTAATATAGAAGCCATCATGCTGTAACATTTCCCATATAGTATTTAATTTTTGGTTATTATTCCCGTCGTAGGTGTTTGCTCGATTCGAGAGTATATTGAAGGTAGCTGGTCGTGTAATGCGAATTAAAATTGTTATCGAAACACTGTAAGACACCAATCAGATGATGAATATTGCCTTCTAACCGCCTGTCCGGGTCATATACTACAGGAAAAAGTTTTCTACATGAAATCCTGCCTGAATTAGGTATGGTTTCTTATGCCATTGCCTGTTAAGTTAGTTTGGAAGTCTTGTGATCCTATACATAGTTGCCCCATACGGGGAAAATGCAACTTGCGAAAAAAGCCGTTGCTCAACCCCGTATGTGTAATAAGCCAAGTAACTTCGAAGCCATAAAAGAGCCAACGTGGTTCCAATGATCCGATGATCGTCAGTTCTAGTTCTGACATATACACTATTGTCACATCCTGTTCGACTTTCAGAATTCCCATACGCATATTGAGAATCTTTATCTCTTCCATCCACTATCAAATGTGTTTGTCATGTCTCTCGGTCTCAGTTTGATTATAATAATATGTTGAATGATCGTCTCACTCACCTACCAGAGTAATAATGTTGTTTGCCTATGTTCTTATAGAGATATTACGAACTGAAGATCTCCTGCAGGTGCCTACACTATTCTTGAAATTTCAGTTCAAGAGATGGTTCATAAGGTAAGGTACCTACCCAACAAGCAACTTATTTGCTTGATCGAAGCCTGTCACTGGGAGGAAGATCGTTTAAGTGCATAAATTGATGTGAAAAAGAGCTGCCCGATTAAGATATCGTGAAACAGGGGTATATTAGCATCTGTGCTTCACCGCAATCTGGCATTTCTCCCCTCATTTTCTTGTTCAGATAGATATTGTGGTCTTGCCTCTGATCAAACCTGCCATTGCTTTTATATGCTGTGCGGTCACCTATTTCTGAGGTTTCACATATTTTTGTGCTTCTCCAATTCACTTATTTGATATCAGCGTGTGTGGTTCGTGTAACAATCGGCTGAATTCCTCTCTTAGACTTCATAAGCCGACCCTAGAATCCTTCTTCGGTTGAAGATTCAACGTTCCCTTGGGATGTATACGTCCTAGCTCATTGGCCAATCGTTCTTTGCTCCTGTGTTCAATGTTTTCGGATTGAGATCTCGCCCTGGGGATCGATCATCTTTTGGTAGATAGATTATCGTCCGGATTGCTGGAACGAACGGCTACCACCGACCAAGACGTTCGAAGAAGACATACGACTCGGGCGACTCGCCAAATTAAGCCCCCGGTTTTCTGAGCACGAGACAATTGAATTCACACTAAGTGAGGAGTTCGGGATCAAGCTAGAACCAACGTTGAAGCCAGCCCAAGCTAGGCTAAGCGTTCTAGACTGGGTTCCTGCAAGGGTGGATCGCCCATGATATCATCGCTACCGTCGCAAGACTTAGACGATCTGCAAGCTGCTCACATATACGGCCCGGTTACCAAGAAATTGGACTTGACTGCGCTATTATTTGCCCGTTGAACCCAATTGTCATAACCCGGTCGTTCTGTAGAACACTGGAGCGGTGTTTCACCACGCGGTTTGGAGCCCCAGGGGGATCGACTGCAAAGCGTTAATGACGACTATTTCCCCGAGTCTCCAGACAGGGCGCACTATAACCCCACTAAAGCCCCGCGAAACTCGCCGTGGCGTTCACGTTGCCGGGACACTTTAGGGCCTGGCGCTTCAGCGCCAGAGCTGACGATGATGGTGCTGTACCGTTCAACTGTGGTGTTACAGAGACACAGAACGATAACGACCGGATCGGACCAGGGGATCAGAAGGCCCGACAAGACGATAAAGCTGCAGTCAGGTCTGCTCTTACTTCCATCAGACTTTTCTCGTTCATCTTTCTCATCCTTGTATTGGTAAGTTTTTTCTTGGATCGCACGATACGGTTTTTTCCATTACCTAGGTAATATTAGACCCACGGCTTGGTATACATCTAGTATACATCTAGTGCCAACCTCGAACGGCCGGCCCTACTTTACCACAGGGGATACCTGAGGTACCTATACTACACTATACTACACTATATAATCTGGGACCCCGCATCAATTCCTTGACAAAATTGGGGTTACTTCGAGCTAACTGCCCCTCCAAATTCTATAGACTGCGCAACTTTTCTTGACGAATGTCAAATCTCAATATTCACGTATCCTCACCTCGCATCCTTTCTCCCGCACTGTCTCGTCTCCTCCAGCTGTTGTAGTCCAAGAGCCAATTTGCGAGTCGCCTCAACCTTTTCCCACCGCTCCTCCTGTATCTCGCGCACACACAATGGCTCTCGCCGACGAGACGAAGCGCATAACCGCGCAATTCGAATACACCGACGAAGATGTCAATAAAGGCGTCAAGGAGTTCATCCGGCAAATGCGTATGATTATGCCTCAGCCAAATTCAGCAATTGGACTCGCTAACCCGTCGTGTAGATGAGGGATTAGAACGTGATGGTACGAGCTTGAGCCAAATCCCTACTTACGTCACCGGTGTCCCCAATGGCACTGAAAAGGTATGTATAGCAGTCTGTGAATTCTCGATATGTAGCTTACATGGGAAAAGGGACTATACTTGGCAGTGGACCTGGGCGGCACGAATTTCCGAGTCTGCTCCATCCATCTGAACGGTGACACTACGTTCAACCTCACATATAGCAAGGTCGCAATTCCGAAGCACTTGATGGTCACAAAGAATGCTAGCGACCTGTTTGCATTTCTGGCTAAGCAGATCGAGCTATTCCTGAGAACTCACCATGAAGACCGTTTTGAAGCCCACATCCGCCGGCGGCAAACTGCGAGCACTCCAGAAGGTTATCGAGACGAACATATCTTTCGACTCGGTTTCACTTTTAGTTTTCCAGTCCAGCAATTCGGTATCAACAAGGGTACTCTTATGAGGTGGACCAAGGGATTCGACATTCCAGATGCTGTTGGCAAGGATGTTTGTGCCTTACTTCAGCAGGAAATTGATAGGCTTCATCTCCCCGTCAAGGTTGCTGCCCTGGTGAACGACACCGTTGGTACGCTTATGGCTCGTTCTTACACTTCTCCGGGCAAGACGGCCACTCTTCTGGGTGCCATTTTTGGTACAGGTACCAATGGTGCATACGTGGAAAAACTTTCCAATATAAAGAAGCCTGTCGAGGGCGAATATGACAGATCGACGGGTTTGATGGTGATAAACACCGAATGGGGTTCTTTCGACAATCAGCTGAATACCCTACCGAATACCTCGTACGATATAGAACTGGACAAGAATAGCGTGAATCCTGGGATCCAGATGTTCGAGAAGCGGGTATCCGGCATGTTCCTGGGTGAAATCGTCCGCTTGGTCATTATCGACATGCTCAAGAATAAGGATATCTCGCTATTCCGCGACGAAAACTCAAGCCACAACGATTGGAAGTCGACGACGACCATCGGCCCTGATTCCGGAGTGTTCCACCAATGGGGCCTCGACAGCTCAATAATGTCCATTGCCGCTGCTGACAACACGCCGGACCTATCCTCCCTTCGCCAGGAACTCGAGAAGCAATTGCACATATACGCTGCCTCATATGAAGACGCTCTGACATTCAAGAACGTGGCGTACGCTGTCGGTCGTCGAGCGGCCCGACTGTCCGCGGTGGCTCTCGGTGCAGTCGTCTTGCAAAGCGGTAAACTGCAAGAAACACCGGACGAGATCGTCGACATCGGCGTCGACGGCAGCCTCGTAGAGCACTACCCCTTCTTCCGAGAAATGATCTACGAGGCCCTGGCCGCGATCAAAGGGATCGGCCCCGAGGGCGCGAAGCGCATCCGCATCGGTATCGCTAAAGATGGCAGCGGCGTGGGCGCCGCGCTGATCGCCCTCGTCGCGGCTAACATGGAGAAGAAGGGCACCGTGGACTACCTCAACTGCGTTAGGAGCGAAGTCTCGAATAAGATAGAGAATGCCATCCCGGAGGTTGGGGAACAGACCACGATTGTATGATGAAACGCGGCATGAGCTCAAAAAAAAATGAGAGGAGATGAAGTAGATGAAGTGGATGAACGTGTATGTACCTATCCTAAAATCATGACCTAATGCAATATATTTATGACAAACCAAACCATCATTCTGCTATATCCGTATTATTATCGAGAGATGGTTTTAAATGTAGAACAACGCAGATTTTGAGCATACCTCCAGGACCTATGTATATGTAGATCTTGTATCGTACGATTGTTGGCGGAGTTACTTCTTGTAGTTGACATGATAAGATATGTGTATAGTAGTCCAATGGCAAGTAAAAATCTATCATGTCTTGCATATTCGCTACCGTCGTCTAACTAGGTAGTTATTACTAAAGCCGGAAGCATCGGGGAGCATGTATAGATGCTGTTAAAGCTTTCTAAATTGCTTCTTTCCTCCTCTATGACGGTAGCCGGTTCTCTATACTGTCCTCTTCGCAATCATAACCAAGTACTACGCCAATCCAAATTACATCCGCATATATATACCAATCACTCCTTTTCCTTTCCTTTTCTTGTCCTGTCTCTTTTCTTACTTTCCAGGGAACTAGAGCTCCATATCCTAAGCATCAATCTCGTCACTCGTTTTTTCATTGCCTCCTACGTCTTACGTCTTCTCCTCTCCACTCCCTACCGCTACCCCCTAAGCAGTCCCCTCACCCTGCAGACTCCCCAACCAGCTTAGAAAAGAAGTTCTACTTCCCGAAAGCAGCAGCGGGGTACGCGCGGTCCCGCTTCTTGCGCGGCGCGGCGGAGCTGCTGCGCGAGCTGGCGCTGCTGCCCGGCGCGCTGGCGTGCATATCGGCCGGTAGATCGTTCCACTCTGTCTCCGGCCGCGCGTTCTGGTACGAGAGGCCCGGGCTGCGGTTCGGGGAGGGCCCGCTGCTGCCCCGCGGTGGAGGTGCGGATAGGGTTCCTGAGGCTGATGAGGATGAGGATGGAGTGGGCGTCTGCCGCGTTAGGAGATTGGCTGCTGCTGCTGTAACGCTTGGGGGTATTGTCGTCGTTGCGGGCCCATTTGAGGACGCCATGGTGTTCGACCCAGGGGTAGCTTGGGGATTGGGACTGGCGGCGATCTGTCGCCGTACTATCCACGCGCTGTCTGGCTTGAGCTTGAAGTAGTACCCCTGGATCTCGCCGTGCTTGGTGAAGCCCCGCGCGAGGTACCAGCGCAGACCGTCCTCGTTGTCGGTCCATACGTGTGCGTATACTTCGTTGCAAGCGAAGGGGCTGTCGGCCGCGAGGCGCACTACTTCGTCGAGTAGCGCTGCAGCTAGACCTAGTTGGCGGTACGGCGCAAGCAGGACGAGTGATTGGATGTACAGCGCATTGGGCTGGGATTCGGGCGTCGTGGGGGTTTGTGGTTTGTTGCGGCGGGAGGTGAAGGGAGACGGCTCGGGCCGGCACACGAGACCCCCAATTACTTTGGGGGCGGCGTTGGAGTTGGGGTCCGAAGGGTCGGACCACAGCAGCACGCGGCTAAAAGCTCCGGAGGAGAGAGGGTCGGAAAGACGCGCGTAGAAGGAGTCCGGGTAGTTGACGGGAAGTAGGAGGGACGTTATGCGTCGTAGAGCCGGGATGTACTCGGGAAGGATGGGGGCGATAGTCGCTTGAGGATGGAGGGACGCTGGCCTTGTTGGCGGTATGCTCGCGGGAGGTGGAGAGAGTGGTGATTTCGGCCCGCTCTGTCCGGATACAGCGGTAGGACGAGCGGCTACGGGCGGTGGTGGAGGTGGAGGAGCAGCTCCTTGCGTCCGGGTGACCGCAGGAGGAGGGGGAGCGTACGAGGGCGATTTGGGCTTGAAGAAATTCCTGATGGAAGACTGCCCATTGCCATTGGGGTTCGTCGAAGGGAGAGACATGTTTGTGGCCAGTTAGCAAATATGGTTTGGCCGACGTCAACTAGAGGAGAATCGAATTGCCATGGTATGAGAACTTATGAAGCCATAATAGAAGGTAAACAATAAATTAAGGAACAGTACTGTCATTCGTGGAATTTGGTGTTGAAAGGTTACTAATCGCGGCTTTAGGCGGACCGCGTTAAGTACCACGCTGGGACACTCGCTGGGAGCTCGCGTGATGCAAGCACCAGATGTACCTATAGATGTACCTAACGAAAAGTTCAGGGCTTGGCGATTATCGATAGCCCCACCATGGACAACTTACACTTTCAGGTACCACTAGACCCATAAGACCACATCATTACCACGTACCGCTTATTTAAGAAGGGGGGTTGGAGTTGTCACTTAGAGGGATGATGTGTAAGAAGTTATATAATATCGTCAAAGACTTCAATCTGAGAGCAATTTGACCGTTCTCACGAGCTGCATCTAATATTCCAACATTCAATATCTCAAAGTACCTAACTTGATGTATGTACTCAGGTACAAGCAGGTATAGGTATTACGTAGCGCACCTTTAAAAGATCCGGGACCCCTTCTATCCACTAATGCATGGGCGTTTCCAGTTAACTGATTCGCTATCGCGGCTAGTTTGTACGACTCTGTTCAGGCTTACCGATCAAAAATTCAGCCTCCGGTTAGGTACAGATTGGTATTACTACACTATCTGGAAGGGGACCTTTCTTCCTTAATCCTTCCTCCCGCGTAAGAACGGGATTATCTGAATACAGACCAGAAGAAAAAAAAATAACCCCAAAATAAATTCATACATGTGTACATGTATCTCCGGTGCCTTTTAACACCGACAGATACAACAACCACAATTGAGGCCGTTCCGTTCCGTTCCTGATCGGCGAGATCCAACAAACTCAAACCTCTAAACTTTAGGGGCTTTTGTACGTGTTATTCGGGAGAGTGGATACGCTTTTTACTTGGTCTTCACTTGAATCTTCTTCTCCCTGCTTTTAATATTTCCAATCCGAATACCATCCGTTCCATTGTCTCCCTTTGAAATTTGGTTTCGCCTAATTTGTCAGCTCTCCTTTACATATCGGTTCTTTTCGTTACCGCTCACACGTCTGGCCATCGCGAACGGCTGTACCGAGTATCCACCATGGCCTCATCCAACACCGGCAAGGCTGGCGTCATTAAAGCTTCTGAAGATGCTGGAGCTATGGACAAACTTGTAAGTTAGCTACGAACCACTCCTACAGGTCCACGTTATAGTTCGAGCTCACCTACTACGAAATTCCACAAATTCGGCTGACCATGGCGTCTTACAGGCGCATGCCGTGCTTGACGACCTACTCTACAACATCGTCCACGATTTATTAATGAAGACCCACCGAGACGAGAAGATCGCCCGTGCCGCAACAGCCGCTATACGCGTCGAGAAGTTGGCTGCCGACACCTCAGACTCCTCTGCCCCTGACGCCCGGCCAGATGTCAAGGTTGAGACAGACGCGGCCATATATGACGAAGGGAGGGTGTTATTGAAGGGAAACCCGCTAGCTACCACCAAGGACATTGTGTGCCCGAGATGCCACCTTCCAAGATTACTTTACCCTACAGACGGCAAAGGAGCGAGGAAACCCGACCCGAGCATAATCTACTGCAAAAAGCACCCGTACATCGATAAGCCCGGTTACGATATCTACGGTCAGACATGGGTTGCACAAGGCCCGGGTAGAGGCAAGAAAAAGAAGGATATGGAGAAGAAGCTAGAGCAGAACTCGGATTCACAAACGCCCACACCAGAAGGAGGAACTGGTGGCGGAGGTGCCGCTTCGAGACCCCCTAACATGCTCTCCTTCCCGTCGGCCACCTGCAGCAAGTGTAAACGATGCATCCTGGTTACTCGGCTGAACAATCACATGGGCTCGTGTATTGGTAATAGTGGACGGAATGCGAGCCGTGCTGCCGCGCAGAAGATCAGTAATGGTAACAACGCGAACGGAAGTGCAGATGGAACACCGCCCTCTAGCCAGAAGGGCACTCCTCATCCGAGCTCAAGAGCGAATAGTCCTAGAAAGAGGGAGGGCGAGGATATGGATGATGACGATGAGACCGACAACGACTCACACAAGAAGAAGAAACTGAAACCCACAGCAGCAAACGCGGCTAATAAGAAGCTGATTCTTAAGCAGAAGGGCTCTGGTACTAAGAAGGAGAAGGTTAAGACAAGCTCCTCGCTGAGCGTTGAACAAAAGGTGGATGACGACGATGCGGAGGGCTCTACAGTCGAGGTTGCACCCAAGAAGAAGATCACAAAAGTTCCAAGTCCAGCTAAGAAGCTGAAGTTGGGCGTTTCAAAACCCCTACTCTCGTCACCCATGTCCAAGAGCAATGGGAAGACATCAGCTCCTAGTGGTGATAATGACGACCGTGAGTCTGAGAGCTCGGGAACTTTATCCTCGCCTCCGATAGTATGATCGGAGACGAGTCTGTTGAAATTTTTAGAGAAATGACGATACCCTTCGTGGCGAAGTGTCACGACTATGAACTAGCTTACTGGGAGTCCAAAAAGTGTCACTTGCCTTTGCAACATTCTTAGCATATTGTACAATGGCCACGACTTTGCATTCAAAAGGGGGTTCCGGGGCCACTGGCCAGCAACAAGGGGGTTTGGCGTGTTCTGCATCTGAAGCCGGTAGGGAAACCGGCACACATCATTATGTATCTTTAGATCGCTTCTTCTGCACATACGTAATAGAGGCTTCCCAGTAGCTAATACGAGAGCTTGCAGCTGGATTGTAACTTTCGAATGCTGTGTGATTTGGTATCTCTGTCTAAACCATCGAGCCTTTTCTAAACCCCAAACGCCAATTTATGCGAATCCATCCCATTCCCACCTTCACAGTCTGTCGTCCTTCACCTCGTGAAAGGCACCATCACGCCGTTTCCTCGTCATCAAGCACCCTCGCTCTAATAATCTTAACCTCCTCCACAGGCCTATCATCCGGCCCCGTCTTAACCATACCCATGCGCTTGAGCACCGACAACCCGCTCTTCACGCGTCCGAAGATAGTATGTTTTCCATCGAGCCAGGGCGTCGGGGCCAGCGTCAGGAAGAACTGGCTGCCGTTGGTGTCCTTGCCGGCGTTGGCCATGCTCAGGATGCCCGCGCCCGTGTGCCGCAGGTCCGGCGCGATCTCGTCCGCGAACTTGTCCCCGTAGATGGAGGATCCGCCGCGACCGGTGCCTGTTGGGTCGCCTGTCTGCACCATGAAGTTCGGGATGATCCGGTGGAAGATGCAGTTGTCGTAGTACCCCCGCGATGCGAGAGTGCTGAAGTTGGTGCAGGTGCGCGGCGCGTGGGATGTGTAGAGCTCGACTACTATCGTGCCCTGTGTGATTTGGTTAGAGAGGGTTTCTGACAGAGTAAAGGGAGGGAAAGGGGTGTACCATGGAGGTTTCTAGAGCTACATTGGTCGTCATTTTGAGTCTTTGGTTGTATTATTGTGCTGTGGCCTGTAACTGATCTGGAAGCTATATCGAAGCTCCAATTCGCAACATGAAGTTTGGAGGGGCTACTCTTCAAGTGTGTAATAAAACGAATAAGTGCATATAGCTTCTTCATGCATACGTTATTCACCAACTGTGTTTCTTGATTGGGAAGGCAGATCTATCCGCCACAGTCACGGATGATTAAGCCACAGTCTTCAACGCCAAATTGTACGTGACACCTACGCCGGACGTAAAATTCATATTTTGTCTTCATCACAAAGATTGTCTTTATGACGTGGAATAATTTCTACCTGAAACATAGCACATTGTGAATGTTTCGTATGGACCCAAATGAAGTGCCTAGAATTGCGGAACTCTCTACGTGAATACTTCGTGGCTCCCTAGCACTTCATATAAAGACATTCCCAGCCGCCACATCCAACATCTATACGGCCATCACCATAGAGCCTTTTTAAGGTTCAGAAATTCGCGACCGTATTTTCCAGAAAGAGGGACACATTAACGGCAAATTTTCTGTCTCTTTTTCAGAAGAGACGTCCAGTCTCGATTTTCATCATTGTCATTACAGCACGCGATCAGTCCTTAGGCAGCCTCAGCACACGCAGGTCCTCATATCTCAACTCCCAAGGCATGCTTTGTATATCCACGAAATATTGAGCCCCACGTATTGGAGAAGATGGCGACCAACGATTCAATACTCCACGCCGCAAGCGAGATTTCAGCTACGAACATAACCGAGTCTCTTGTAGCGAATCTGACCTTTACAGAGAAACTCGCCGCCTTGCCGGCATATGTGTGGGAGAATAAGGATCTATTCATGCTCGAGTCTCGCCTGATATTCACATCACTAGCTTTGATTTACCTTGGATCCCATGCTGCTCTACGGCGTCCACCGTCTGCAAGTCCACCCAAGAAGAAGAAAGGACAACAGCGGCGAAATCGAGATGAAGATCGTGATGACCAGTATGTCCATGGGCTTATGCTCTCCGACGCCATTCTACTCCCTATTCTAGCAGGAATAGTTCTTGTAGGGTTCTACTACTTGATCAAATGGCTCGAGGATCCATATCTTCTCAATAAGATTCTTCGCGTCTACTTCTCCTGTATGTCGCTAGCGAGCATGGGAAAGCTGTTTGCCGACTTGCTACACTTCTTGACCGGATTTGTCTTTCCTACGGTGTGGCGTGCCAGAGACGGCAAGCTGTATCATATCGACTTCTCGAAAAGGGGTCAATGGTTTACAGAAGAGGACTCCACAGATCAGGTGTGGGACGAGAAAAAGAAGATACCGCTTCCAGGTCGCTGGTCCGAGTGGGAGCTTTCTGATGCGAGAAACGCTTTGCTTTGGGAGATCTCCGAGTTGCTCAGAGAGCAATGGGCTATCCGCCTCTACATTCATGGCATAATTAGCGAAAAATTCAGGGTCAGGTTCAACGACATTCTCGGCATCGTCCTCGGCATCGGAGTGAGCTTGGTGTACTACGCCACACAATCAACGTTCTTATCGAATGTTATGGGCTACGCTTTCTCGTATACCAGTATAATACTTATGTCGCCAACTGCGTTTGCTACTGGGACCGCTGTCCTTTTCGGGCTTTTCTTTTATGATATCTACATGGTCTTCTTCACGTGAGTTCGACTCTATCGCTCAGCATCTACCCAATTTAACTTGCTAACGTTCGTGTACAGCCCCTACATGGTAACAGTCGCTACTAGTCTTGACGTTCCCATCAAGCTTGTTTTCGAGGGACCCAGTAAAGCCAGTATGCTCGGTCTCGGCGACATCGTTCTTCCCGGGATCTTCGTCGCACTATGTCTACGTTTTGATCAGTACATGTACTATTACCGACAACGGAAGCTGGTGCCCGTGGAGCTAATGGCCAAGGACGAATCCTCAGGCCAGCTCGTCACCAATACGCAGACTCAGTGTATGGTGATCAAGCCTGATTATGTAGACCCCCAAGGGCAATGGGGAAATAGGTTTTGGAGCACGAAGCTGATCAAGATCCTGTCGCCAGATGCTACACCTGCATTAAAGGCTTCAGCATTCCCCAAGACGTATTTCCACGCCGCCATGGCCGGATACTTCGTCGCCATGATGATGACCCTGATTATGCTCCTGGTTTACCACCACGCGCAGCCAGCATTATTGTACCTTGTTCCTGGCGTTGTTTTCACTGTTTGGATTACTGGTATGCTGAGAGGAGAGCTCCGCGAGATGTGGAACTACACTGAGGATGGTAGCCTGGATACTGCGGATAAGATAGTGGAGGTTGATGGAAACGGGAATGTTATTGATTCGGTCAATAACGACCCGGGTGACAACAAGGTCGACGGTAAAGTTAAGGAGAAACAATCAACGGAGGCCAAAGATGGTACATCCTCCAACGCCAGCCCGACCGAGCAAAAGACGCCTCCGCCGGACGAGGTTCGTGAGAAGGTTGACAAGTCGAAGCACAAGTCCAAGACTAGTACAAAGGAGAGAGTACCACCCGTGTTCCTCTTCTCGATTGAGACCCCGGCTTTCGACAGAAATGGCGATTCATAGGTACCTAGGGATAGCCTACATTCAAAATGAGCAACCAATATTACAATTAGAGAGTAGCGTTTCTAGAGGCTGAGCGATAAAACTCAGCGCCGTAATACGATTAACCTGACACTTCCTGAATGGCTCTAAGTTGACCATATCAGTGAAGGTTTCGAACCGGTTCTTTTTTGGTGTGTCTAATTGCCCGAATTCATCGGAGATGGTAATTTTGTTCAAGCCACAATGAGACAAAGTTCCCTCGCTGTTTTTAGGAGAGTGTTGGTACGCAAGTAAATATTCCAACATACGCAGCATCGACACTAGTACCACCCCCTTCTGAGTTCCCTGTATGGTGTACGCCACTGAATATGAAGACGCTCCCTATGCAACAAGATCGCACGCCGGCCCCATCGCAACGATTCGCGATGAGTTAACTGACCAGCTAACCAGCCATATTCTAACGCCACAAATCCGGCTCTAAGCTTGCTTGGACTGAATCATCATAGCGCCTAAGAAGCTTGTTGCGGCGAGTTTGATAACTCGGTAAGCAATATTGAGTAAACCCTTTTTCGGTCACTACATAAGTGGGAGGTGGGATAATTCCAAGAGAACACCGTCATGAATGAAATTTGTTTGCTAAGGATAAGTCTATTCGTGAGCCAAGAGAAACAAAGAGAAAAGACAAAGAGTTCGTTGACATAGACACGAATTAGCTAAAAAGGGCTCATGCTCTGTCCCTTGGTCCCATTCAGAGGCTTCCTATTCGATATAACAATGCACAGCGTGACTTATTCATACTTCAGCTAGCTCAAGCCAATATTCGAAAAGCTTGGGCCTTCTCATCACGAGGTCTGGACGAGGTCATCATAAAGCTTGCTGTGGATTCTCGACTGTCGCTGCCACCCTTTCAACTCTAACTCGTTGCGCGAAGTACGCCCTCAGCAGCAAGAAACTGGAAACCATCACCTTCATCGGATAAATCCTTCCCACTTAAACAATTCCAACCTTCTCCGCCCAGTCCATTTAGAGAATTTTAACTTCAGCGCGAAAAATACGAGCCACTCCTTCTATCTCCGGTGGGCCAAGGTCTTGCCATTAAATATCAGAGTGTTTGCTCCTTCTTTCGTCCATCTTTTCTTTCCTTCCCACCGACAACTTTTCAATTCTCTGCGCCAGAACAAATTCTGTCAAGGGAAATCTCGTCAGCATCTCTTTCGCGACCGCCTTTCTACACTTACTATCAACTTTCAATAAGTGTACACTCACTTATCAACAAATCACAAGTTACCCTAATAACACTTACAATCGCTCTATCATCTACTTTTACATCTCCCTTCAAGCACAGTCCGGATTTAACTGTCTTGAACTGAGACCCATATCATCCGACGACAATTTAGGTACTTATCTTCACCTCTCCCAGACCAAAAGACCATCTCTAACACAGACCAGACCAATCTAAGCATCGCTTCTTGGTTGACTAGAGCGCTTATATCGCCTCTCACAGCAGCCTTAATTGACCGAAGACGCACAATCACAATTCATAAACTGATTTGAATTCTTACGCGATGGAGCATACATTTACGTCCCTCGCAAGCAACGTTGGCAATGCCAACGCAGCTACCAGCCCTACTACAACATCCCATGATGGCGGTTGTCCCTCGCCTCCTAAGGTAGGCAGCAAGTCTACTCTCCCTATTCGCCCTGCCTCACGAAGCAGCAATGCTTCAACTGGTAGCAGCACGGCCACCCTCGAGTCGACAATTGTGGTTGGTGGTCCCAAGCGTAAACGCAGCCTCTCAGAGACGCCAGAGGAGCAGCGTCCAGCCAAGAAGCCCAAGCCCTACATCCCCGCTCGACAAGTGGTTGTGAACAAACGAAGCGGCAACCCCGTCACCATCTACTTCGAAGGCTATATTGACCCAAATACCAGGAAGGAAGTTGATGTTCCAGAAGACGGAATCCCGGAAGATGTCGATGCCGACATCGACGACCTAGTTGGAAAAGATCCCGAGGCGCGCTACAACCACCCTTGGGTTGATATTCCCGGACTCATCAACTATGTTTTGGATGACCTGTTTAGCCGTGAACCAGATACCGTCAGCATTCACTATGACTCAGACGAGAGTCTTCAGAATTTAGCCGAAGCTTATGGTGAAAAGCAGGAATGGTTGGATTCGGATTACTATGATTCCGATGACTCGGATGAGGACGAGGACTATTGAGATTTCGTTTGAAGTATCTCGATAAGATTTGGCCTCAACGAAATTTACGAAGGGATAGAGTTTACGGATAATGGGATGAGCCGCCCAATGTTTCCTAAGGTAAGCCTTATTCCAAAGTTAGATTTCTTTGACCACCACCCTCATTCGCTTGAAATGTTGTTTAACTTCGTCTAACCAACTTGACAGGCATTAGAATGTATGTGCTGTCAGCGGTACGAGAAAACGAGGTACGGCACATGAGGCGGGTGGAATAAACTGTGGTCATTGGGAAAGAGGGGACGGGGGGTCATTGCGTTTCATTGCGTTTTCGTTCAGAGTTGCGAAGTTTGCACTGCGTACTGGAAGGTTGGGAGAAGTGGGCTTGACGGAAGGAAGCCACATTGGAGGTCCTCGACTTTAAGGAGCTAGGAACATCCGCCTGTATATCCAGTGATCAAAGCTATCCTGGATTTTCCTTCAGAAATGCTTTTAATGCGATGAATTGCTTACAGCCATGAGAGTCTTTTCTGTGTGAGATATCTGCGAATTTGTGTTTATTCCTTTATTTACTTTTAAACCTCAAGTCCCTTGAGTTCAATGTTCTTGGATAAGGTTAAGTATGTACCTGAGAGATGGATCAAGACAGGCTTAGTGAAAAAGTCTATTTAGCGGATTCTAGTGCTAGATCGGCAGCTGCCGGCGCTACATATCAGCCAGTCAGTGCTCCAGCTGTCGCCCAACTGCCACCCAAGGTACACGTTCCAGCGCACGTAGGGCTGATAGAAGCTTACCATGTACCCCTTCCTACGGATCAATTACAGCCAATAATGAATGGCACTGCGTGAAGGAGTCGACCTGCCGCATTAACACAACACCACAGTTCAAGGTGAGGTAAGACGAGGCAGGATCCGTCCGGATTTCTTCTCAATTTCCGGGGAGACTCCGAATTACCTTCATATGGACTTACCAACATTTGAATCTTCCCATCAACCCTAACCCATCTAAGCACAATGGCATCGGATAAAGTGAAGATCATACAATACCTGGTCGATACCCGGGGCTTATGGCCGAAGGCGACTAAGACGAAGGATCTCGAAAATGAAGTATGAGCAATTTACATTCTAACCCCCCTCTACCATAAGAAGAGAGCATACTAACAATGCGCAGGCTGCGCGCGCACTAGCGCTCCTTACAGAAGACGAGAAAAAAGCAGTGCTGCGATATTACTTCGTCGCGGATGCGAAAATGTCGCTCACATCGCACCTACTAAAACACTGGGTCGTCAGCAAATACGCCGACGTGCCCTGGTGGGACACCACGCTGACGCGCGACGAGAAAACCAAACCTATCTACCGCGACCCGGCGACGGGCAAGCAGCCCGTCGCCTTCAACGTCAGCCACCAGTGCGGCATCGTGGCGCTCGTCGCCGTCGCCGGTTACGACAATGGGCAGGTCGACGTCGGCACGGACGTGGTGTGCACGACGGAGCGCCGCGCCCGCGACCACCGCGTCATCGATACCGAGGGCTGGGGCACCTTCGTCGACATGCACGCCGACGTGTTCGGCCGCTCCGAGGCCGTCTACCTCAAAAGCGATCTGCTGAGCACGCAGCAGCCCGGGCCGGGACTGCCGCCGCTCGCGCGCGGGGAGGAGATTGTGGATTTTAAGTTACGCTGCTTTTATGCGCTGTGGTGTCTGCGCGAGGCTTACGTCAAGATGACGGGTGATGCGCTGCTGGCGCCTTGGCTTAAGGACCTTGAGTTTAGGCGCTTCCGGGCGCCGAGTCCGGGGGAGACGTTTGAGCAGAGGGCTGATGGGGAGGGGCAGGAGGTTATTAAGGATCATGAGATCTTGTTTAATGGGAAGAAGGTTGATGATGCGAATATCTGTTTGAGATCTCTGGGCCCGGATTATATGACTTGCACGGCTGTGAGGACGCCGGGGAGGAAGGAGGATGCGCTTGCGTGGGATTTGGGCCCGTTTGAGTTTTTGGGTATGGAGCAGATTCTTGATGATGCGGAGGCGAGGATGAGCTGAACTGGCTGGACTGATTATGAGATGGGTTGATTTACGGGTTACGAAGATGGGTTGAGCACTGGGTGATGGTGAGCGTGATTGGATTTGCATTTTACGAAGCTGATCACAGGCACTGGCGCAGGCGAATGTCTTTAAATACGTTGTTTTCATAGACCCTCGAATTTTCAACAATGTTCTGGTCATTGGATCACGTCTTCTACTCTATAGAATGGTTATAATGTTCGCCCACGCTGCCACTGGCTCCAAGCTCTGTCTGTGGCATTGCTACAACTCTGGGGGCGAAAGGATGGTGTGTTAGAGGTGCCTATAGCACCCGCTGGAGGAGGGCTATGGTCACATCGTAGCGCACCCGACTCCTGCAAGGTGACGGCAGTATGCCCCAGATGATCAACGCTCTATACTACCAAATATGATCTCGTTTGCGTAACTAGAGTTCATCGTGATTTACGAATATAGATTAAACCATTTACATTTTCTGAGTTAGTATTTGAGGCGCAGGATCGATTATCGTCATCGTTTTCGTGAGTCTAGGCGAACCGCGTCATGTCGCCGGCCTCGCCACAAGATCATCTACACAATGGCATTATTGTAAAAACATGTTGACTTTATATATCACGTAAGTAAGTATATACTGATGTAAACGGTAGCTAGCATATCCATAGACTTGGAAATAATTCAAAAGTGACACATGAGAAGAAAAGCATATATGAACAACTGCAGAATATTGAGTGACAGGAGGTACCTATTACTAAGCGACAGACCAACACGTGTTTCAGGACAATCTTCAGCACGGTTGCTGATTTGTTGGTGGGGGCCTTAGGGGAATAATATGGGGGGGCTAAACCGTAGTGGGATGGTTGCAGGGTTTGGAACGGTTCCCCTATTAAAATGGTCGCCCCTTCATTCCATATTAGGAACCGTTCCATGCCGTTACATGCATAAATAAAAATTATATTTTTTTTATTTATATATCTTTTTTTATTTATTTATTTTCTATTTTTTATTTGCATATTTATTTATTTATTAAGATTATGTTTTTTTTTTTTTTTTTTTTTTTTTACTTTACGTGGGATTCGAACTTAAGGCTTACGTGTTACGGATGTTACATGTTACAATTTATCATTATACTATTGGGTATTTACGAGATTACGTTACGCGCGTAACGTTTAAAATTTCTTATATAGCCTTTTTGGGCAAGTAAGGCGAGGGGTAATTGGTACGTACCTAAGATGCTGGGATAGCTGGGATGGCTGGGATGGTTGGGAACGGTAGGAATTATGCTAGGGTACTGGAATGGTACCTCTAAATGGGATGCTTTCTAGCCCACGGGACGGTTCCTATGTTGTAGCGGTTCCATATTTGGAACCGTCCCAAAACTAAGGAACCGTTCCGGGACCATCTCGCAACGATTTTGACCTCTCATACCTTTCCCCTAAGGGGATGTCCCAACTGGGATTGGGGAGGGAAGGAAGCTGCAACACTAGGAGAGACTAGCACAACTTGGACTTATTAAAAACGTCATTTTGGTTGTCGAGGGGTCCAGAAATGCCCGTCTTTGTGAAAAGACACGATTGACATTCCTAAACTCATCCATCCATACCTTAGTCGCCTAACTAAATTCACTAAATTTCACTTCTCATCTAATCTTCACTTCTAATCGCCGTTAATCATTGAACATGCTATTCTAACAATTCCCGAGCAAACAAACTTCCCGCCAACTTCTACTTAACGAGCTGCGAGTCGGTCAACGATTTGGTACCGAACGGTACCGCAACCCCATCTAATTCAACATGTCGGACGCTGGAGATAGGTAAGTGATCTTCTAATTATACTATACATGTATATGTTTTATTCTACCACTGCGCCTTGTCGCGTACCCGGACATCTTCGTTTGAGTTTGATTCAAGACACGGTAGTGTACTACGGATTACTGACTCGCTCCAATAATAGCAGTCAGCAGCACAAGCGGTCCAAGTCTGCGGCTCTCTCTCTCCTCCGACGTAAGGACAAGGATAATCGTAACGATGATGATGCTACTTCAGAAGATGGATCGCAAACTTCTGGGCTCGCTTCGCTTCCAACCACATCTACCTCAACCCCCGCCGTTCCTACGTCCCAACAATCCTCCATCAAGGGCCACAACCAGAGGATGTCACTCGGCAAAATCCCGTCGCGCGAACCCCCTTCTCTGACCCCGGCTCGATCTAGTAACTCGGCGGCTGAAAAGGGCTCGACCCTTGAACAATCTGTCCGCAAGTTTCGAACTGTTGAGGCGCTACGGGCCGGCAACACTGCCGCTATATCTAAGGCGATCAGAGAAACATCAGAGCATGGACCTCGTGTGAGCACATCTTCCATAAATGGTGCGAGCATTACGCCTTTGGAAGATACCACGGTTTTGCATCTTGCTATACAGTGCGCTGAATTCGACGTTGTGGAATACGTTCTTTCTGATGGCGCTGGGTATATCGATGTAAACGCTCGTGATAAAGATGGAAACACTCCTTTGCATATTGCGGCTTCGCAAGGGCGTGGTCCGGTGGTTCGTCTATTGCTAGAGCAGAAAGATATCAACGATGCCGTTGCAAACAATCAGGGAAAGCTTCCGCTAGATGTAGCTCGAAATCCTGACATCTTTCAACAACTTCAACTTGCGAGAACCCTGTTTGTACAGGATAAGGTCAAGCAGGTCCAGGAGCTCGTTCAAACAGGTGCTTATGATACGTTGGGCCACGTTCTTGAAGAACCACGTGTCAAGACGATCTTAGACATCAATAGCATAGAGTTACCTTGTGATCCCGTGACGGTCCAAACAGGGGGAACTCTCCTCCACGAGGCAGCCCGAAAACGGGATACAAAGCTCATCCAAGCCCTCCTTCTTCACGGTGCTGATCCATTCCAGCGAGATCGTAAAGGTAAACTTCCTCAACAGGTCACGAACGACGACGTTACGAAGGCAGTGCTCAAGCGGTCACCGGCTGCGGTAGCTGCTCAACGAGGCATCCAGGAGAAAGCAGTTCTTGGGCATGCAACTTCACAAGCTGGACCAGGACCTGCTATTACAGGGGATCCATTAGCTGGCCGCGAGCCGCAGATGAAGGGTTACCTCAAGAAGTGGACAAATTACCGCAAGGGTTACCAGCTGCGTTGGTTCGTCCTTGAAAACGGCGTTTTGAGTTATTACAAGCATCAGGACGACGCAGAAAACGCATGCCGAGGTGCTATCAGCATGCGTATCGCTAGACTATACATGAGTCCGGATGAGAAAACGAAATTCGAAATTATAGGAAAATCATCCGTCAAATACACTCTGAAGGCCAATCACGAAGTCGAAGCTAAACGATGGTTCTGGGCTTTGAACAATGCAATCCAGTGGATGAAGGACCAGGCGAAACAAGAAGAACGACAGAAAGCGCAAAGTGCCGAGATGTTACGACAGGCTCGGGATAACCTTAATAAACCAGCGGAGCCCTCCATTACTGATTCTCATAGCGATGTTGCAAGCACTGCCGAGCCAAGGAGTAGTATTCAATTGTCTCGTCTTCCCTCCGGAAAGTCGCCTGCCCCTCGTGCGGGAATATCCCGTGCTAGCATCGCGGGTAGTGTGGAAGACGACTTTGTCGATGCTGGTAGTCCTGAAGCGAAAGGGCAGAGCAATGGAGCTCCAACAATACCCGGCGAGGTGGATGATGACGATGAAGACGAGTACATGGATCAGTCTAGTCGCGGTGAAGCTCCGACGGCAACCAAAGATGCCTTCAATATCACTGCACAATCGGCCAGACTCCAGTTAGATACCTTGGCATCTGTGAGTGCGGCATTACAAGCAGAAGCCCATCGAAATCCCTCATTGTCACTTGTAGATCCAAAGGCAGCACAAGCACTTGCGACATACGATGCAGCGATTCGAAGTCTGAAGGGTCTCATGGGCGACCTCCTCAGAATATCGAAGGATCGCGATGCGCATTGGCAATACCGTCTCGAGCAGGAAATCGAGATGCGACGAATGTGGGAGGAGAGTATGGCCAAGGTTGCTGCAGAACAGGAGATTCTAGAGGCAAGAGTCAGCGAGGCCGAAACGAAGCGAAAGATGGCCAAACGTGCTCTCCGCGAAGTCATAGGAAGTACTAGCGAAGGACGTCCGATGAGCCGCGGTAGTTCCCACGTCACGCATACCGAGACGACCAGCGCACATGAAGATGAAACTGATGCAGTGCTCCGTTCACCTTCAATGAAGAGCATCGGCCGAAAATCTCTACTCTCCCACGCTGTTGAACTCTCAAGCGATTCAGAATCCGAACAAGAAGAATTCTTCGACGCGGTAGACGCAGGAGAGGTCGAAGTAGAACCAATGCCACCCTCTGACATCGTGCCATCCGCTGGCGCAAAGCAAGACGTCGTAATATCAGGTATGGACGTTAGCAGTGCCTTTAAAGGATACGAGAATGGATTCAGGACAAGACTCAAGTTAGACGAAGACAACCGACCAAAGATAGGTCTCTGGGTAAGTTAAAAGCATCAACTAATCAGGAGTCAGTCGCTCACCTCTATATAGGGTATTTTGAAATCCATGATTGGCAAGGACATGACGAAGATGACGCTTCCGGTGTCTTTCAACGAGCCAACGTCTTTACTGTATCGAACCGGCGAAGATATGGAATACGCGGACCTATTAAACATGGCAGCAGACCGATCAGATTCAATCGAGCGCATGCTATACGTCGCTGCCTTTGCGTCGAGTGAATTCGCCTCGACCATCGGTCGTGTCGCCAAGCCCTTCAACCCGCTTCTGGGTGAGACATTTGAGTACGCGAGGCCGGATAAGGGCTATCGCTTCTTTATCGAGCAAGTTAGCCACCACCCCCCTATTGGAGCAGCGTATGCAGAGTCTGCCAAGTGGACGTACTGGGGTGAGGCGAAAGTCGACTCCCGGTTCTTGGGCACGTCTTTTGATATCTATCACCTTGGTACCTGGTTCCTAAAATTGCGTCCTACTGCCGGGGGCAAAGAAGATTTCTACACCTGGAAGAAACCCAAATCGCAAGTCGTCGGGATTGTTACCGGTAATCCTGTCGTGGATAACTACGGGCTTGTAGAAATCAAGAACTGGACGACTGGAGAGACGTGTCTGCTGGATTTCAAGCAGCGAGGCTGGAAGGCTTCGAGCGCCTACCAAATTTCAGGGAAGATCCTCGACGCTGATGGCCGACCACGTATGAGTTTAGGGGGTCGGTGGAACTCCAAGATATACGCTCGGCTCACGCCTGGCTTTGAGGCCGCCGTTGAGGAGCCAAAGGACACGCGAGGAAGCATCAGCGATCCCAGCAGGGCCTTCATCGTGTGGGAAGCGAATCCTCGACCTCAGGGCATTCCCTTCAACCTCACGCCATTCGTTCTCACCTTTAATCATATAGATGAGAATCTCCAGAAATGGATCGCCCCTACTGATTCTAGGTATCGTCCGGATCAGAGGGCTATGGAAGACGGCGAATATGACTTCGCGGCCACTGAGAAGAACCGGCTCGAAGAAGCCCAGCGAGCCAGGAGAAAAGCGAGGCAGCAGAACGGCGAGGAGTTCACCCCTGCATGGTTCGAGAAGGCGACATGTGAAATTACGGGCGTAGAATACTGGAAGTTTAATGGCCGATACTGGATACAACGAGAGAAGTTTGGTAACGGAGACCCTCACGCATGGGACGGCCTGGAGCCAATCTATTCCTCCGCAGAGTAATATTGGTGACCCTCAAGCAATAAGCAATTGCTATACGTCGTGTAGGGAGGGAGACCTGTATACGAAGCTGTGAGACCAGTATGTATCAAATACAGCATTATTACCTTAATGATTATGAAATTGCTTCCTCTCCCTATGAATGATTTCCCTTGAAGTCGCTTGCTAGATAGACCTCATGATAACAAATCCGATTGCACTTAGCTTTTCAAGTAATGATAATTATGGCATGTGAAAATCAATAATTACATCTTAAGATAGTTGGGTGAAAAGTAAACTCTCTTGTCACAAGCATCTATACCTACGCCATTAAAGAGGCAACTTCTTAACCAAAGCCTATAACAAGCTTATTAATTACCTCCCTTCAACACCTATGTATATAATTCTATAAATACATGCTGCCCAGCTAGTATGCCTAGTATCCATCCTTTACACGTGTACCAAGGCGAAGAGGCTCTGATAGAACGGCACTTGCAATTTCTTGGCGTTCGGCTGCGGACCGTGATCCACTTCTCTCAATTGTCTAAGACCGAGCCTCGGTAAAATGCAAAATGTCGAACATCGATTCATCATCCGAAACATTCGCAAGCATATCAGCCAATTGGACACGATCACAATCAAAGCTGCCGGCTACGGCTTTTGGGAAAAGGGGTAGCTGAAATTATTACCGGAGTTGATAATAAGATTGTGTTGTAACGCATTGTCTGTTGGTTCCAAGTTAGAGCGCGACTTTTTGATCACACATTGTCCACATTGAACTTGCATTGGGAGGATTCAGAGCTACCCTTACCTGACTCGCGTGAACATCAGAACCTTCCTTGTGCTACCTCGCAGGATACATCAGGGATTCTCCATTGGACAATTTCCAATCCTACTGCGACCAACTGCAACGAGGCACGGCAGGGAAAGGCGAGGAGAAAGCGGGAAGTGAAGAAGGGCTAGGAAACAAGAAGCGAGAACGAGAGAGTAGATCCAACACGACGAGAGAGACAAAATGGGCGAACACCGACCAACACTGGTCAGACCGCCCCCAGTGGACAAGTCCAAGGCGCCAATTGAGAACGCGCTCGAGCTAACCGACCTCAGTATCATCGGACCCGTAAGCTTTTCCCTGCATCATGTCCCCATCAGCCCTACATTTGCACACCCCGTCCTATTACAGGGCTCGTCGATGATCGCAGGGGACGCCGCTGACTCATGAAACCGGTGTGAATAGGACATTTTCACCAATACCCGCGAGCTCTGGCACCCCCCTGGTGCGAGGGGTATATACGGTGGTGCTGTCATTGCGCAGACGTTGGCTGTAAGTCATCCTGTTGTGCTATGCTTTCGTTTATGCCTCTCTCTTTCTATACCTTATGGCTATTATGAATGTGGCCTGAGGGCCTGGTGGCTTGATATTTTCTTTTGATTTCTAATGTTCTTACCATTTACTATTTTCGATCCCTTACTGCGATCTTGTACGACGGTTACATGTGTTACCTGCATGTATGCTGCTCGTCCGTTCCTTCAGACTGAAGGAAGCAGGAAGGGAAGGAAAAGGACTTCTCTTCTTCATCCGTCGTCTCTCCGTCCCTCCGAGCGGAGATTCGGACGGAGCGTTGCTTGCGGCCGATTCGGCTTCGGATCGGTTTCTCGTCCCTCGTTCCCTTTCGTATCGGCCGTGTAGCATCCTTTTGTTTGCTGTGCCCCTTCCCTCAATTGCCCCCAAGTTGTCTACCGCTTGTTGTATTATCCCGCAATCTTACCCGCATGTGGTATCATGCACGGGCGGGAAAAGACGGGCGTTGCATTTTGTTTTATTTCCAGCGTCATATTGTGTCCTACCTACATGTTTCCCTACCTACCTACCTACCTACCTAGTCACTTACCTTCCAAGTTGGATCCCTAGCAAACCCCAGCTTTCTTGCATACATCACAACTACCTTAGGTACCTGCCTAGTATACCTGCATACCTGGTACCTATAATATCTACCTTACCTACCTAGTTGTCATCCATCCAAATGCAGAAAGAACATCAGCTGACTCGGCCCGACCCGCCGACACGCAACAGGCCGCCCAGCGCACTGTGCCGAACGACTTCGTCGTGCACTCGTACCACTGCTTCTTCGTGCTGGCGGGCGACTCCAGCGTGCCCATCCTGTACCACGTGGAGCGCGTGCGCGAGGGCCGGTCCTTCTGCACGCGCACGGTGCAGGCGCGGCAGCGCGGCCACGCCATCTTCACCGTGACGTGCTCGTTCGTGCGCGAGGGCAGCGGCGGCGCCACCACCGTCTCCCACGCGGCTCCCATGCCCGCCGGCGCCCTGGCGCTGGCCCCGCCCGACGACTACGAGGAACCCGAGTTTTTGCGCGAGGAGGATAGTAGTAAGAGGGACGATCCGTTTCAGAGTTTTAGGTGCAAACCTCATGATGCGGATAAGCCCGCGGACCAGAAGCGCGTGTGGCAGTGGGTGCGGGCGCGCGGCAAGATCAGCGAGGAGGGCGGGCACCGCGCGCATTTAAATGCGCTGGCGTATATTAGCGATTCGTATTTCATCGGGACGATCCCCCGCATCCATAAGCTGTGGCGGTACCCCGTTAAGCTGGACGATTTGGACCAGTTGGAGCCGGACGTGCGGGAGCACCTGGAGAAGCTGAATGATTGGGAGGGCGGGTACGGCAAGCTGGTGGATTATAAGGGGAGACCGGAGGTCGGGATGATGGTCTCGCTTGATCACTCTATTTACTTCCATAACCCGAAGAAAGTTAGGGCGGATGAGTGGATGTTCACGGAGATGGAGAGCCCGTGGGCGGGCGATGGGAGGGGTGTGGTTATGCAGAGGGTTTATAGTAGGGATGGCACGTTGCTTGCTACGGCTTTTCAGGAGGTGAGTTGGGTTGACCCCTTTTTATCTCCCCACAACCCCACCCCTTTTTTTCACCCTTGACCAGGTAGGGGGTGGTGCGGGAGGATTAGTTGATGAGGTTTGCTAACGGTGTGTAGGGCGTTGTAAGGCTAAAGCAGGAGAAGAAGGCGAAGCTATGATAAGCTCGGCCTTCAAGGTGTAGGATGGATGTAGAGTTAGACATAGATAGAGTCGGGAGCGGGAGTGTGAGTTTTGTCTGGATTGGCTGGAGCGTGTTCGCTTAAGATCTTGCATATCTTGCATAGACATGATCCGAGTGCTTAGATTGTTCGAGATACCTAGATTCATAGAATGTACCTAATTATAACTGTTTAGATACTAATCTAGTAGATTATGATCAAAGATTTCCCCAGTTGGTGATTTTATGACTGATAGTTAACCGTCTAAGCTCAAGTCGCATTGCTGTTCTAAGAGCAGCGTTGGCTACATACATGCTCTTCACTCGGGCCTATTAAATCGGAGCCTCGCTTATGTAGGTACCTACTCGATAGGGCGCCGTCCCCAACAAATCACGAACCAACACCTAGCCAAGGCGTGCATATGTGGGATTATTCATCACTTTAACGCATACGTCTAGAACTGCACGGTCATCATCACAAATCGTCCCGGTTTATAAGCATCGATGGTTCTAGGTTAATGTGGGACGTATGTGGGATAGCATCTCCTCGGACTTGTTGCTTCCTATAGTTTACCTGGTAGATGGGGAATCTGAGATCCGCTATGAGTGCTACTTTAGGTACTTATTTCTATGCTTAAAGCATGGGAATAGATGCCAACGAAAACATACCCGAGTTATACACGTTGGCTGAAAATGAATTGTCCAGCCACGTGATCGGAGTGTAAGCAGTCGAGCAGAATACCATTTGAGCACTATCCGGTAGGGTTAGATAGAGATGTCCGTCTGCATGTTTGGTCATCGCTAACTCGGTACTGAAATGGGGCAGTGTGATGGTTGGATTAGGCGAAGAGAAGCGAACAAGAGAAGATGAGCAGTATGGCGAGGTAATTCTGATAATAAACTCGAAGTTTCATAAGTCGACCTTGGTACTTGACGCGTCCACCTCGTGATGGGAAATTCAGTACCACCGGAGATGTTGCTCTAAGGGGTACTCTGCCCCCTTTCTTTCGAAGCCGAAAACTCGCGAGAGCGGAAATTAGTGAGCCATATTCCTCATTCGATGCGTTTTCGTTCTATTTCCTGCTCGGACGACGCCGAACGAGTAAATCTGAGAGACCAGTTTTTGGGGAAATTGGCTCCTTTGAATAGAAAGCCGAGGATGAACGGCGGCTAAAGGGAAAGACAACTTTGTTTGCGATCACGGAGAGAATTCCCGTCTCCGGGTCAGAAGTTCGGTAATGATTCGGCGTGGTTGGGTCCCTGACCCATCTGCCGCCGGGGTGGCTCGAACCTTTTACTACGGTGCCGGACACACAGGAGAAAACTCGGTGATGTTTGTGTGGAAATCGCTCATTCCGCGCTATCGGAGGGAGGCTGGCTCCATCGAAGCTGTCAAAACTTTTTTTTTCTTTTTGAGATTTTCGTTAGTAAGGTCTAGCCCTGCCGCCGCCTTACTCATTTTCAGCTTCTATTAGCTGGACCACTTAGGAGGAGGCATTTAAAACTTGATAAAGCCTCATCGTTAGAACGGGCCGATGGGTCCTAAATAGCTTCGTTACATAATAACGTATTCCGTACTTCATGCAGAGCCGCGGTATCCCCACGTGGCGGGTCCATGACAAGTTTAAAACATCGTCTCCCTTTTCACTGTTATTCTTCACGATAATAATTAGGTACGGCTCGAATAGTGGGGGTTAAGTTACCGCTAAAGATAAGGCTAGAAGAAGTTGTCTTCTCTTGTAAGCAGTGAAAAGTCAGATTCGATAGTTTCGAGAAGTTGATGGAGGATAATTCATAGATGACGTATGTATTACAACTATTGATACACATGCCACTTACGTGCAGCTCTCGTTGCTAGGAATAACAACTCTTTGCCGAGTCCGTGTATCTTGCATTAAATATTATGCACAGCGTACCATAGTATGCAGTGTCGTATGTCGACTCGAATAGGGAGTGCCAAGCCGACCTAATCCATATCTATGTCAGGTAACGATGGTAATATAGGATGCATTTCAAATTACATTGTGCGGTAAGGCAAGAGGACCGACCGTCCGATGGATCTGGTGCGGATCCCTTTTATGCCTAGGTAGATGGCTACAGTTCGGCCCGGGTAGATACCGTGTGTAGGTAAGCCATTGTAACGACTTGATGACTTGTGATCCTTAGGGCTGAAGATCATCAAAAAGTTGTTACCGCAACCGGGATTCGGGCAACAGAAACGCACAGGCACGGAATTCGATTTCAACCGTCTTGTAACTCTGAGTCTCTAATGTACCTTAGAGAACGGAAAGCTCCTGAAGATGGCTTGTTCGTCCCACCAACCTAAGCTGACTCCACGCTCCATTATTGCGGGACATGCTTAAGTATCGTGCCTGTTGGACGCAAGAATGTTATATGCGGTGATACCCATATACAAAAAATATCAGCACATTTTAGATGACATTGCTCGGGCGGCGTTAAATCACAAAGCCCGATACGCCGGGTAGCAAAAAAAAGTTAGATGATTTCAACTTCATTCCCGTCATAAACCCATGCAAGGTGAACTCAATATGGAAGTACCAAACTTATTACGCATTAGTTTTTCTCCCTCGTCGCTAGGTATGGAAGATCGCGGACGAAGCTTGCGGAGAATAAACGGAGGACGAAATGCCACGCTGTGCTGTGAATGCCACGCTGCCCACGCGAGGCCTTGCTACTTCAAGGAGAAAGTTGCCCCTCGTGACACGGGGCAAGCAGGGCTAGACAGGGCTGCATCGATCCTATGGGGATCGTGATGCAGGGTTGGTGCTTTGAGTGCCGGTCTGACGCATTTTTTCATTTCTCATTTTCGTAAGTGAGGGATGAGGGACTTATTCCCCTTGCCATTCTCTGTTAGTAATGGGTATAATTGAGTCAATTTCGGGACGTCTCGATTAGGGTAACCTCGTGCCATATTTTGAAAGAAGGGTCCAGAAAAGGGTGTGTCTCAGACTTTGTTATTGCTTAATTGCTCTAGATTACATAGTAGAAGTGCTTATGACCCTTGATATGGTAGTATTTTTTTTTCTTCGGCCAGAGGCGTTCGGAGAGCGAAGTTTGACCCGCCAAGTCGCGGCCGAGCTCCGATCGATTGGATCCGCTAACGCAAGAGTTCTTGTGATTGTTCTTTTTTGGAGTTTTCTATTGTGCCCTAACATATTGAGAGATTCGACACCAATTTGATTGATTAGTTGATGGCGGCGTTCTTGTCGATCTCTTGGCCCCCCAGTCACCCCTTTCTACCGTATGTACTTTATCCAGATTCCTGGGTTCAATATTCATAATTTTTATGCACAGAGTTTCCTCCACACCATCACCATCATCGATCCACGTTATGCATGATTCATATCATCCGGAGTTAGCAGAAGTATTCATTGGTAGCTCAGGTTGAATCAGATTTGAATCATCGCTCTTTCGATATCGCTTTGAACTAACCCCCAACTGCCCAATGATCAGCTTCGGTCAATGCACGAAATAAATCGGAGCCGATACGGCATTTTCTAGTTGTACTTTAAAAGGGAAAAAATCATTGTGGATCCTAGTGACGATCATATCTTCTATTCTCCACCTATTCCCTTTTAGCCAATGACACTCAACCAGCATTCCTCTTCTAGAATACATGTACGCTGATGTTTACACACAGTGGCACAGCTAGCTAGCCACTCCGTGGCTTTAGTTCCTACTTGGCTCTCGAATTGAAGCTCTTATCGTTCACCATTATCCAAAAACGGAATATGCTCCCAAGCTTTCGCTTTACATGTCTAGTCCCTGTGTGGATCTCGGCTTTTGCATACATACCTGTACAAAGATTACTGTATTATGTGCGACCAGAAACAATATATCCCAACTAATGAAGTGGTGAGATCATCATAGTTTCATGCCATCAAGTTGTTTTAGCAAGGGCTTCCATAGTAGGTATCATGAAATTCGCGATACAACAAGGGCACAAGGGCACGGAACCCTGAAGCTAGCTTGTGTGTGGGCTCCGTTGATAATAAACAACAACTTCACGTCATGAACGAACTTATGAGAAGGTAATTTGCACAAAGCACGGAAAGATTTCGACTCCGGATTTCCTAGACCTTCCCTTCGGGAGCACGCTAAAAGGGAGGAGCCTCGCAGCTGTCCCACATAGGCATCTAACCTAGGTACAGGTTACCGCTTGTTGTCTGCATCAATAATCGCCTAAGCACGCCAAGGCTCTTGTACATAGTATGGCTTATCCTGGTTGCCCAGAGAAAATAAAAAGGAAGAATTCAAAAAGAAAATCTCTGACAAAACTGGTGAATACTGAACGAGATATGGATGTAGATTCATGTCATCATTATGATGCTTCGTATGAGATACACCATAGATTAGATCATGACAATTTCCAGCTGCCATTAGCGCGTTTTGGACAGAGCCGCAGTAGTTTGACAAAGTTACGAGTTACATGCACATGAACTAGTGCAATTAGTAGGCTACAGGTTACGGGACAAGAATCTCCCGCTTTTCAAGATATGACATTGAATTTTCATAGGTAACAAGCAATTGGCCATATGGGAACTTGGAAATTTGAAATGCGAATTTATGGAGCCAAGTACGTCGATTTCAACCCGGCCTCGGGATCTTGACCCAACTTCTCACGAGACAAAAAAACTCGACACTGCAACTCTGATCGAAGAGAATTGTGGGCTTGACTCGACGAGACATTTTGGAACCCAATCTTGTCTTTATGCATCTTTGCATTCAGCAAGTGGCCGTTGGGAAAATATTCGAGTCTCACACGTCCTACACAGTCTCCCTTGCCTGTATACGTGGAATTTTGCTTTACAAAGAGACTCGGAGTTAACGGTCTAGCAACTCCAGGTACATGGGCGACGACATGGGCGGACACAACGTTAATGGGAAAGTTCATTACCGTAGGTACATTCATCATTCAGTGATTGGAGCGAGTAGAGATGTACATATGTATGTTGCATTCCGCTATGCAAGCTTGTGCAAACTTCAGGAAGCATGTGGCCCGATTCGACCATGAACCCAGCCAGCAGGGTTCAGCCAGGATTATGCTGAGTATGCATAACTTAGCTAAGGCAATTAGCATAACTCCGAATTTGTTTACTAACGTTAGCCCTGTTCTGGTTGTACTCCAGGCACGGGCTTACTGAGCCACCTCCTCTATGGTCGGTCACTTTTCGCGACTTAAGACTCCGATCGTGATGTAGACTGATGTATCTACTTGTCACTCTGACCGGCCTGATCCTTCGCCAAATGTCACTAATCACTGGCAGCCATTGTACCCCATGTATATGTAGCCCATGTTAGATGTAGCTTGTGGTGGAACGGCATCGTAAGGGCACCGCCCAAAAATGACATTACGAAGCCATTGCAAATAATAGGACTTGGTCAACTTCAATATAAGATAAGAGTACCTTCGCCCTTGAACTTTGCTCGACTTGTACGACCTTCCTATATCTCTACCCTCTCGCACCACGACATTGTCTCCGTTAAACCGATAGCTCGGATGATGAGGTCACAGCCTATACGACATTAATACAGCATTTTCGGTTCTTTGTTCATACTCAACGATATCAACCCAGCAGACAGACTCCGCGGAGCTCGACTCAACACAAAGACGTCTTCGATTTTATACGAACTCGATGCGTGGTACCTAAAGAGCAAGCTACAGAGGATATATACATCATCCTGACTCAAGGACCTTGCAATTCGTCTAGGGGTGTAACATATTGAATGGGTTCCAGGTTCCATCAAAGACTTACAGTTACCAAAATCGACCAGTCAGCAAGTCGCTACCCAGCCTAGCCCGCACTTTCGGACATAAAGCGCGGCCGATTTAAAGGCCATCCCTCATCCCTGGTCGTTTTAGTTTAGGCCGCTCAGTTTCCAGAATAAAGTTACCGGATCTAAACGGGCAACATCACATAATCGTCACGCCCTTAAAGCTCGGTTCACTTGCTGCATTATTAATCCCGGTTGAGAGTCACATTTCATCCATTGAATTCCTCAAATACTCTTTTCTCTCTTCCCTTTCCCATTGCCTGATTTATATTTACTCTTGGTTCCGGATTTTTGTCTCAGATCCCACAATTAGACATTTGTAGTACTTCCATAACAGGATCTCAGTTGTTCACTTACACACTTATACACTTACATCGTGGAACATCTTGCCCTGGTACCACTTAACTCTCTACCATACTGGTCGGACCTCCCAAAAATGGATAGTGGGATGCCAACGCCTCCGGTTGAGGACAATATGAAGGCAACAACGTCGTCGAGGAGGAGTACATCTTCCAGTACCAAATCAGTCAAGCCGATACATAGAGGTGGCAAGCGAGCCTCCAATCACATCTCACATTCCCCTACTCATGATCATCCACCACCCCTCTCACCACATGCTATTGACAACAGACATAAGCGAGTCTGGAAAGCATGTGAGAGATGTAGAATGAAGAAGACCAAGGTAAGTGACTAGCTATGAAGCCTAGGCCCTGTTGTCACTAACACGGCTTCATAGTGTGATGGAGAGTTCCCATGTAAGAGGTGTAAGGACGACGGCCTGGTATGCACAGCAGGTACAAGAAAGAAGACAGAATACAAGCAATTGCCTAGAGGGTACGACGACCTGTCCCCCTAAATGGGTTTGCCAACAAGGCTAACAGGGTACTAGGTACGCCGAGGTCTTGGAAAACACGCAATTCGCCCTAATTGCTACCGTTCATAAGCTATATGCCATGGTCAGGAATGGGCAATCATGGGACCTAGGGGAGCCGGAGCTCAATGATAGAGGCCAACCTGTCATTCATAATATCGCAACAAAGCTCGGATGCATACGACCTAATGCGGACGCCGACCTCCCACCTCACACTGTCTTCCCCGAAGATGAAGCAGGTCTAGCGAAGCTAGCGGCTGAGTTGGATGTTCAACAAAGAGAAAGGGAAAAAGAGACGCATACAACTGAGCACCGATCAGAGACGGAGTCGAATTGCACGAGGACAGACCGTGCAAGCTCTTCCGAGCTTGACCACTCAGATTTCGAGCAAGATTATAGAAAGGTAATATTGGGTGGACAGAACCTGCAGACAATGTCACCGCAGAGCTTTACGTCATACGACTTGGATACGAAGGCTATGCAAACCGAACTCGATTCCTCCAGGAGTCTCTTCGCCGTCCAATCACCTTCGGCTCCCACATCTTATCCATCGTGGAACATGAGTAGGCCCAGCTCCATGGACCTATCGCCTCAGTTTATGCAGGGGATGGATATGGACATGGCAGAGATAATGCTAAGCCAAGGGCTTGTCGAATCCGAATTTGGCACGATCAAGCCTCATATGATACAATGTCCGAACCCCGAAGTCATGCTTGGCGTGGGAGACCCAATGATATACTCCGGCTACAACATGGAGTCATTACGATCGTAACGAGGTATAGAAGGGCAAGGTATTCACGAATTCAACCTGAGGCAATGGGAAGGAAGGGGAGGCAAATCTGCAATTCTATTCAACACTTTCACCTAATTGCACGGCGTTCACCGGTTTTGGCTGGCCGGAAACATTGCGCACCTAGCTCTTGAAGAAAAACAAAAAAGGCTGGGGAGACAAGCGGTCGAATTCCACGCTATAGAACGGGGCCTAGGTGGTGAGAGGCATCTCAACCACCGCTGTATTACCAATTGTGGTAGAAGGAATGCATGTTGCGGCGTTGGCGGGTTATTTCCAGCGTTATGTCCAGAGCTCATAACTCCATGCCCCTCATTGATGTTACATACTGAGGGGCGTTTTCATCTGTCGTGGCCCGCTTCGGACCGCGGCGAGCAACGAATAGTTACAATGGGACCATACCTATTAATGATTGTTAACTTACGTTCTCTATTCCAACTGTGTCTTGCATCGAGCCATCGGACTTCCATTTGACCAAAGTGGTTATTTGCAATGCTGATTTCCATGTGCTGAAAAGTATCCGAAGTACGAGGAAATCCCTCTAGTTTCAGGGCTATTTGGATACGCCGTTGCTCGTTCTCGTTAATGCTTACTGCTTACAGGTGGGCTCTTCGTTTATCTGCAGTGCTTTGCATACTAGCAGGGGTTCAGTTGCGGCGTGCTCCCCCTGGTGCCCTATCAATAAAACGAATACATGATGAAGAATCTGGGGATGGCTGATGTTCAAAGCCGAAAAGAGCGTCAAACTCCCTAAGCCCTACCAACATAAGATCGCATATCAACCTATTGATTTCGATGTCGGCGTCAAGTAAAAGCCGCCCCGCCACCTTACTTACGTACGGCTTGCTCACCTGAGCTGCCCGAAGTGCCTCAATTAGGATAATCGTCGTCACGATTAATTCCAATTCCTATTCAAGCAACAAGTTTACGGGCGAGTCTACGTAAGCACAACACCGACAAGTTAGTTACACGGGCAGCCTACTTCCCCCAATACTTCCCCTGTTGCCCTGAGCAAAATAATGCTTCATAGTAACTAACGATGGAGACCTAAGAACTCCGCCACGATGCCGCAAATTAACTACCATGGCAACGCTACTTATACGTTCCAATAACCATCTTGGCAGGCGACCAATCCCATCGTATTCCGCGTATTCGTTTTCTCTTATTGCCCCCTATTAACGGGCCAGACAGCTTTCCGCGCGTGTGGTCGTACACGGCATTCGCATACCATCCGACCATCCTTGTAATATGAAATCCATTGGATGTTATCAGATGGGCATGACCCTAAACCAAGAACACCTAACACTGCCCGCCCTACGCGCCCGCACACGCAAGACGAACCAGAAGAATTAGACTGGTGGGTAGCTAAGAAGCTAGAAGCTTAGAAGCTTAGAAGCTAAGCTGTACCGTCACAGCGGCACCGTAACATTCGTCATCATCGTCTTACCCTGCTCCTTTCCCCTCGACTTCAGGAACTATACATCTCTATCCCCTAATAAAACAGGGGTTCACGAAAATAGGAAGAAAGGTTGGTTTAACACACTCCCACGTGGATACATGGAAATAAGTTATGCATAATTGAGTCGGTCAGGAACGGCGGCCGACAATGGAAGGACAAAACGCTCCGGTACAACAGTTTCTTCGTTGGCTGCCTTCGGCTTCGGGGTCCGAGGGCGAGCGGGAAGCGGAATTCAGAAATGCCCCGATCCCGCTGGATTATTTACTGGAGTGCCCTCAATTCCCACGTTTTGGCGGCCAAGAACTTTCCAAGAGGCTTTTTAATAACCTACTCAATGCCAAGCCTGCCAAATAATCACTAGTAAGGAAAAATGCCTGTGCGTGCCTGAGATTCTGGGCTGAACCTAACACCTAACTAACGTTGCGTTGCAGTCATCAGTTAGCGATTATGATAATATTTTGGTCAAGATGGATACGAGTACCTAACGTATGTACAGTTACTCCCAATTGATTGATCGGGCGCGAATGCCCAACAGTAACTTGCTCGACACCGAGATCATAGTAATCTCGGGTAGTTGGCCAAGCTTTCGGCCCCGAACTACCAGTTTTGATGTACATCCATCTTCAACCACGGCATTCATTAACCCCCGAGATAAAGGGATCTAAGATCCATATCTCGCCATCCAGGGACACAGGCTTTAAGAACAACTATCTTACACCGCATGCAAAGCCCATTGTATTGTGTAGCACGGCGACCTCGCCGCCCATAATACTTAGCTAAGATGTGAACAATACCCGTAGGTTGCCATCGCATATGGAGCTCGCGATTCCTCGCTCTCGCGTTTTTATGCGCGAGTTTTCTTATGCCGGCACCATGCTCATGACTCTATAAACCCCTTACGTCGATTGCATACTATATGGCCATGTGCAATACCCCATATTAATATCTTGATTGATTCGATCCACTATAAGACCTAGATATCGTACATATCAAAGCTCACCAAGTAATTAAGGTGATGCTAAATTAGGTTGGCGAATAGGGAGCAGAGGAGGCACTAACAGCCAACGTCGATATCAAAGCGCAATGCTTAAATCTGATCATGACAGATCCGGGATTTCATATTAGCATCGCATACCCCCTTGCAATGCATCTGACTGACATGGCACTAGAGAGAACATAGCCCTATGTATTCCAAATTACCTAACCCGCTTTATCCCATCTGATTCAAGATGATTCATCAAGCCAAGCCCAGTCCAGCTGGAACCGGTCACGGCTTTGTCACCCCGCCCCGCGGAGCCGGTGCGGACGAATCCATTCGCCGTTTAAAAGACGGTATCTATTTTGTGACGGCGCTTACGGAGTTGCATCCGCGACGTTCTCGACTCATTCTCGTGTCTCAAGTAGTGGAGTATCATAAACTTACATAAGAATCGTTAGCGGACGGGTTCTGTGCCATGTGGGTAAGGTGAACAATCAGGGAAAATAAGTCGAGGAAGACATGAACAATGACCTTTCATTGGAAGTCAACAAGGTCGATAGTCGAAATAATCCCTGATTGCCTAACAACGGAGTTGAACTGGCGCGGACTCGATTCTAGACTGGATGTACAATCCGGATTTCTAGATAGACGTTAGCCCATCTTACCTAAGGAAGTACTAATGCTTATCATTTTAATGCCATGAAACTATCACGTACACCGGCCAGACGCTTTGATAGGTAATGATGACTAATGCCCCAGCGGCATTTCTACCGACCCGTCAGTAACGCACGGTCAAATTCGCCCCATATGTCAACCTCTAGACTTCTTCAGACTCGTGGATTAATAACTTCGCCGTCTACGATAGTACCCCAGACCATGTAATGGCACTTAGTCCCCAGATTAAATCCCGCTCACCGCATTCTAGCCCACCAAGCCCACCGAACTGTGTTCTTCCCCGGGGAACAGGGATCGATGGCAATGGCACGGGCTGCCCGTGCATGTGAATTTCTCTCTCTCCCCAACGTCAAATGCAATTGCCTGTGGGCTATGCATGGTAGGACTTGAAGGGAGGGGCGCATGCCTAGGTTCCCCGACGTTACCAAGGCTCTCGGCGAGTCTATGTCAAGGTCAAGGTAAACATTGAATACAAATCATTTGTGGGACCCCGAGGCATAAACGGCGTATACCGTTTAGTTAGCATGGGGACTCTGCATGGTGCGTCGAAAGACCGAAGATATATCATATGGTACCGCGATGTCCATCCAAGTACCTCAGCTGTCACTGCCATGGGGGAACAAGTACCTTGGGTAGGTAGGAAGGTTGTACCTCAGCCCTATGGCAGTGTATAATATCTCAAATTTCGATCGAGGGATTCATAATATGTGCGGCATTGTGCCCCTGGTAAATCCCTATCTCCGGCAAGGGGGTAGGTACGTGGGATGTGACTAATCCGGGCTGACGACTCTACCGTAGGGATAATATCGAATAGTCGGTCTACTATACATTGCAGTATCCTATTACCGATCGAATGTAAGGATATAGCTTGTAGCGTAGAGGTGTGTATCTGTGGCGGAGCGAGCGGCTGTAGCCGTGAGAATTATATAAGATGATGCTTCATGTATAGAGGGTAGTATTTGTCATGCTCTTCGCGGAACTAAGAACCATAATCCCTGAAACAACCTCTACGATAGGCTCGCAAATATCAGTATACTACCTTGAACTATTTTGAGAGAGCCCCTATTCATAACTTCATTCCAAATGTTCCAGCTGAATAGCTGGCTGACGGGGAAGGATTGGTGTTAGGTTTCAATAGTCTCTCAATGACACCCTAGGACGCATACATTGTCTCGGGGTCGGGTTGTAGGATGGTGAACTTGCCGAAATGAATTATTTAGCAAGTCTTGTTGTATTGATGGGGCGTTGAACACGGATACAGAAGCTCTCCGGGATGAATGGCCTAGGATATACTCTCCTAGACCATGTGGTCGCTTGCCTGGAAGCTTGATATGCTTTTAGTCAAACTATACCTAACATCGTGATAGAATATTGTGTGGTATCAAGGACGTAAGATTTAATGGTCGATAAATAGGTACCTATAGGTACCTTTAGGCATCTATACTATACGAGAATGATTGGATTATCAGTAACGGATAAACCTTCCTACTCTATACCTACAACAGCAGTATGTTCCATCATTATAATATCTTAACGGAAGAGAGTAGTTTAGTCCTTTGGTAGGCATTCAGAGGCCCTACGTCTCTACACGTGACACGAGGCCTCCATGCCCGAGCAGACATGATGGTGCACTTCTCACTGCAATCAACTTCACCTGCCGGGCCGTATTTGATCCACGGATAGGGGTTGAGAGACAACGGTAATTAATCGTTGGTTAAAAACTTGGTATGAAATTTAGATCTCATTATTTCGTGTCTCGGTCGCATATAATCTGCCTTAATTATCTACCACGTACCAAGACAGATCATTTACGAACCAATATCCGCAGTGAAGCTCCGTCGAGCTCACGAGACAAGCGCTCGCTAAAGCGGTAGTTTTGAGAAGGAATGTCTTGAACTGAGCTATCTTATTGAAGCGCTCTTCTGCATGTGAGGTCATGCTGTGCTCACTTGACACCAACGGTAGTGCAGGGTGCGTCAAGTTTATCCATGTTACATAGTTGAGTTACTGGGGAGCCAGCTGAAAAGTGAGGCTCAGTATGGTAATGCCGTCGTACGAGGGTATCTACATGTGTCTAACAATTCCTTGATTGAATATCTTCTTGTCACTATACGAAGATTTCACGAAGTTCGGAGGCCCCTAGGTACGATGGTAGATGAATTTATATAATGGAGGGTTCTCAACGGAGAGGAGCACCAGTAATCCTCGTGTACAAATCCATTCCATTGTTGTACTATAAGCACACTACTTAGGTATCTACCTACATATACACTCATTCTACTCTTTCCTGAAGATGTCTTCTGTTAAGTCAAACCAGCTAGCTAGCTGGATCGTCTTCCTGTTTATATTTGCCGTTCAAGCACAGTCTGGCTGTAAACATGATGAGTACGTTTCCGACATTAAGACAGACTAGTAGTAAATTCGAGTACTGATCAGTTTATAGCTGCTATAATGCACTTTTCCCTTGCGAGTCGCCGCTCGCTGTCGCGGAGGCTCTGAAATATTGCTCGACCGTAGGACACTACGGCGCAACGGACTATCCAGCTCAAGCAACGGCTGCGGTGAGTTTATACCGTACTAAGTCCATTATCGCTCGTTGCCCCTTGAATGTTGTAACATTGGTTACCTTGGGGTTGTGAACCAAACACTATTTCCAAGTCTTCATAGGGGTAGGAGTTACTAACACCAAATCTTATTCCTAGTGTGGTAATACCAACAAGGCAGCCTATATGTCTGCTTGTGCGTGTGGTGTTGCTTGTACTTCTCTTGCATCCACCGCGCCTTCCACGAGCACCGTATCGACTCCTACTACGCTCACTACTTCAACCACACAACCGGGAGGTATCGCTCAGACGACGTCAGGTCCTCTCATATCGGCTACATCGACGAACAGCGCATCGGTTTCGGGTACATCCAACTCATCGGTATCAAGCACCTCGGGATCTGGATCTCCGGTTTCGTTAATTTCGTCATCTACCACTGTTACACCAAGTAGTGGCGGAGATTCCCTATCGGGAGACCCAGGGTCGAGTACACAGATAACAGCTTCAATTCCAGATTCGTCGCTTAGCGTTTCGCTCACAGCATCTGCTTCGACGATAACGGCCACGGCCTCCACGATTTCGGCTTCTAGTGACCCTAGTTCGGTTTCTTTGAATAGTTCCATTACGTTGACGAGCACAACCCCAGGGCTGCCAGGGGCGCAGTCCTCAATTCTGCTGTCGACGTCTATTTCCAATAACTCCGCTTCGGCTACAACTTCATCGAGCTCCGTTCTCAGCAGCTCGGCGCGTTGGACGAATACGACATGTACTTCGGAAACGATGTCAACCAGTTCAGTTGACCCAAGCACGGAGTCGCTAACATGTACATCTGGATTGGGGGATCCGGTACCTGCTAATTTGACCACGTCTCTTCAGTCATCATCAACCCCCTTAGATTCACCGTTTGATCCGACTTCCGCCGGACCTAACAGCGAAACTTGGGCTCAGTCAACTGATACGACTTGTACCTCGACGTCCACTGCGGATCCAACTTTGGACCCGACATCGTGGATCAGCGGGTCTTACCATTACTTTAACTCGACGACTCTTAGCCTTGCTCCGTTTCCCACCGGGGCTGTTCTATCCACTCAAGCCTCGGGTGGTTGGTTGCCGCTATCGCTGAATCGCACTTCGAGCCTGGTCTCGGCATGGACTTCTACATTGACGACGGTGAGCGCAAGCCCTTCCTGTACAGCGACATCTGGCGACAATGGTGCGATCGAGAATGGGGATTTCGAGGTTGGCCTCTCGCCTTGGAGCATTGATCTAGTCGACATTATGTCGACGAGTTACAGTGTGGCAAGCCCAGGCGCTAATGGATCTTGTGGTGCCTTCCACGTTTCGATGAAGCGCAACATGCAAACGGACGATCTGCGGTCGAACTTACGGCTCGTAAGTCCGTTAATTGCGCTGCCGCCTCCGGGATCACAATCGACCGTGTCGTTTTGGATCCGCTTTGGCGATCGAGGTAGTAACTCATATCTGAATCTTTTCGCTAATCAGGCTGTTGCGCACCGCGTGGACGCTGCTGACACTGGGTTGGGGAACTGGACTAAGGTTGAGTTCCCGTACGTATTGAATGACGACGACCGCATGCTCCAGTTTGTATTCTCGTTTGTTCTGGGTGACGCTACGAGTAACGAGGTTTGGATCGATAAGGTCGCGCTGGAAGTTACTGCTGAGGCGACTTCGACGTCAGCCGGGCCGGTGCTAGCAGTTGAGACTTCGAAGCCCGTTCCGAAGGCTCCGAAGGGTTCCTGGTTCTAAGTGTCCGTGGTTGTCTTATCCATTTGGAACATGGAGCTGTACACTAGATTCGAATATATTGTTGTATTATATAGCTCACATTTAGAATAGAGTAAGAGGCCATGTCGCCTTCAGAAAACACATTATCAGATACCTCTTTGCCAATATGCGGCTCATCTTCATGACTGAGATCCGAGATGTTGAATGAAAGATAAAAGATACATTAGGTATGTACCCAGAACTGCCAAAGACCGTGCAGATACCCGACCGAGTGGAGCGGTTCTCGGGTGCGGCTTTATGATAAAGGACCGTGCGCGAGTCATATCCATGGTTACCCCACATAGCTTCTGCTATCTGTACGTACCTACCCACTTGCCCACTTGCATCATTGCTTATTCGCAACATCTGCTCATTTAGAGTTTGCGAGCTTAAACGCTCAAGGTTCCATGGTAACAAAAAAGCACCAAGGCAACCCAGGCAACCCGGGCAACACTAGATGCCTAGCGGCTGAAGAATTGACGGTGGGGCAATTCGGGTCATATCCCACTTCCTTGAGGCTTTACCCGTCATTTCCCTCATGTCCTCCATTTTCTTCCGTCTTGTGACATCTCTCGTCTTTCTTGAATCCCTTGTGAGACATACCCAGTCCTACCAAGTTGCAATTGCCGCCTGCGGGACGAGCCGTCAGGAGCCGTCAGGAGCCCACTAGGCTGACAACACCACCAACAAAGCTCTACTGTTTGCGACTCACCGGTAATGTAAGCTCGTCTGAGCCGGTGACTCCCATGGACTAAAAGGCAGAAGCATTATTATAACATCATCTATTATAGGAGGAAGTTGGGTCATATTAACTGTTGCATCCGCCGCTTACGTCTTACCCGTCTTCACAAGTCTTTTCTGTCAAAGACCCAAAATTCACGTCTCGCGTGATTTTGTTCTAGCCAGCTTCGACAAGATGATGTCAGCGCAGCTCCAGCAGCCTCCCAAGGCTGGAGCTCAGACAGCACCGGAGAGCAGTCCGAGTAACACAACTGTTCCTTCGGGAGCAGAACAACCAAAAATTGCCGAAGCCGAGCCGCTCAAAAACCGTGCCGGAGACAGCAAAAGTCCCTTCGTACAGGCACATGCGGACAGCTTGGTAGCTTGGCAACTTTTGGATGAAGATGCGGTTGGCCGAGCTAAGAGGGAGAACAAGCTAATATTCCTTAGCATCGGTTTCCTAGCTTCCCATTGTAAGCAGTTAAACCATACCCAAGCAGCCTTATGATTCGGAAATGCTGACATTCACTTGTAGACTGCCACCTGACGAGACAAGAGTCCTTCTCCAACCCCAAAGTCGCGTCTCTACTCAACGAGCACTTTGTACCTATCGTAATCGATCGCGAGGAACGTCCTGATCTTGACAGCATATACATGAGCTACAACCAGTCTTTGAGTGGAACCGGAGGCTGGCCGTTAAATGTCTTCCTCACCCCAGAACTGGAACCCGTGTTTAGTGGAACTTATTGGGCAGCGCCTGGTGTTCAGGACGATGGCGCAAGAGAGAATGACGGAGTCGAAAAACCCCTTGATTGGCTTATCGTCATTAAGAAAGTCCTGGAGTCGTGGCAAGATGAAGAAGCTCGCGTTCGTGAAGAAGCCAAGAACATGGTAGTCGAGCTGAGCCATATCTCGGCAGAGGGCACTCTGAACCACCAGGGATATGATTTCTTGGAGCCTCCCACACCGACTACTCAGGTAGAAACAACGACTTTGGCTGCTGATTACTCTCGTGAAATTTATGGCGAGGTTGATTTAGACCAGATCGAAGAAGCGTACGAGAGGATTACCAAGAATTTCGACCCTATGTTTGGCGGTTTCGGCACCCGAGATAAGTTCTTGACTCCTGCGAAGCTGTCACTGCTTTTGAGGGCAACCCGATTCCCGAAAGTTGTTCAAGACGTAGTTGGAACGAACGATTGTACTTACATTAGTGGCATGGGCCTGCATACTTTACGACGGATTGCGAATGGTGCCGTCCACGACCATATAGGTGGTGGCTTTCACCGATACTCTATCACGAGGGATTGGTCGTTGCCAGCTTTCGAGAAGATGTTAATAGATAATGCCCTGCTCTTGGGCCTTTTCCTAGACGCTTGGCTTCTCTCTGGAGGTACCAAGGATGACGAATTCGCCGACGTGGTAACTGAGGTTGCCGACTACATCACCGGTGAAAGACTGCTATCGCCAAATGGTGGCTTTTTCACTAGTGAGGCAGCAGACTCGTATACCCGAAAGGGTGACAAAGTCATGCAGAATGGCGCGTACTACTTATGGACGAGAAAGGAGTTTGATGCTGTCGTCGGCGATGAGCAGAATAGTGAGATTGCCGCAGCCTATTGGAATGTGCAGGAGCATGGTAATGTTGGCCGTGAATATGATCCTCACGACGAATTTCTTAACCAGAATGTTCTCCATGTCGTTAAAAACTCTACGAGACTAAGCAACCAGCTTGGAATTACAGAGGACGAGGTCAAGCAACGAATCAAAGCCGCAAAGGAGAAGCTACGCGCGTATCGAGAAAAGGAACGCATTCATCCAGAAGTCGACACGAAAATTGTTACTTCATACAATGGGATGGCTATTGCTGCGCTGGCACGAACAGCATCGGCTCTACTCCATACCGGTGCTGTCGAGTCCGAACGAGGGAGGAAGTACTTGAAGGTAGCGGAGAATGCAGCTCTATTTATTAAGAAGGAATTATGGGACGATGGCAAGAAAGTTCTCTATCGAGTCTACTCCGGTGGACGCACCGACATCGAGGCATTCGCCGAGGATTATGCCTACCTAATCGAGGGGCTCATTGAACTTTATGAGGCGACTGCCGTAGAATCATGGCTTGAATGGGCGGATGAGTTACAGACGCTCCAGATTAAACTGTTCTATGACAGTCCTACGTTTACACCTACGTTGGCTAACGCTAGATGCGGAGCCTTCTATTCCACGGTTCTGGGTGCGCCGTACACGCTGCTTCGCATCAAAGACGGCATGGACACCTCGCAACCGTCTGTCAATGCCGTATCAGTGTCCAACTTGTTTAGGCTGGGTGGGCTATTGGGGGACAATAAATATACGTATTTGGCGAAGGAGAGCGTCAATGCCTTTGGCGTTGAGATGCTAGAGCACCCTAACCTCTTCCCTGGTCTACTATGTGGGATCATCCCCTGGAAATTAGGCGGCAAACATTGGATCGCTGTTTCACAAGATCCCACATCACCAGATTTGGCCACGTTCTACAAGGCGCCTCGTGCTGCTTTGTTCACGCTTCGCTATCACACTCCATCGCAGCCGGATTCTTGGCTGACTAAGCGAGATCGGAGAGCCACTTCGTTCCCGCAGGAACGTGGGCTCTATAGGACATCTTCAGGTGGGACATACCACTTGTTGGAGGGCCACGAACTGGGTCAGGTTGACCTGTCGTATCCACCAACCCCTCGCGCCTAGAGGTTTCCGTTGGGCGGTGGAGACACATTCGAGGTTAACCAGGAGCAGCTCCGACCATCAGGTTCCTCGTGTCGCGGTCTGAAGAGGTTCCTGATGATCCTACCTTTGAGCGCCCTGCTTTGCCAACTGCTTTGCCGTCGAGTTTGAAGGCAAGAAAGGACGCCGGACCCCGAAAATAACGATCGGACTCAAAGGAAGAGCCGTGGAAAAGTAGTATGGTCCATGCAGCTGAACCAAGACCCGAGGGTTGGCAGAGTATGGATATCTAGGGCATCGGCTCACGCATTTTCAAGAAACCTATCCTTCTTGATTAGGTTCCTCGATTGAGCACGAGTATAAATACGAAAATGACGATAATTGCATGAAGTGACGGCATTTTGGACCATTTTTTAACCCAGGGGGATTGGACGGATTGAGGTTGATACCAGAAAGGGGGCGTCTAGGAATGGTACACGGTCAGGGGGCATGTATACGTGTGTCATTTTGCTGCATTGCTTGGCGACTGCGATTGCATAGGTACTTAGGTAGATGCATTGCAAATGAACGACTTGGGGTTTTTTGAGCATGTCTGGGTTCTTTTGTGCTATTGGTATAAATTACTAATAAGACATTGTTACTCACTGGCTCCGAGTTTTTCTTCAAGTTGGGACGCTGACTCTGCTTTGTATATCTATCTGGGTACCTACCTTCTATGTAAAACGTCTTGAGAGGCTAGTTTGAGGTGCTGAGATGAATGCCTTGGCTCAATTTGATGGTGGATTTCGAGCGACTGACAAGGTCGAAGTGACTTACACACAGACGTACGAGGCTATCTTAACTACCGGTGTCGTTGGCACGTTTCACCTGCCCCTGAAGGGCACCTAGGTATTTACCTCGCTTCCCCGGCCAAATGGAGGGTGGCGCTTAGACTAGGAGGCGTTTAGGGCTCGGTAGACGCGAATTTGTTCAACTAGATGCTAGATATAGAGTCCTTGGTCGAGACGCTCGGGGGGTAAAGGCAGATCTGAATAAGTGGCACTATGGGTTCCGAGGGTACGTTTTACGCTCATTAAGAATAGATAAAAGGATATTGTTTTCAAGGAGTCGTTAGTTAGATTTGCTTAGTCGTGCTAATTTTTTGTATATTGCCCTAGTTGGAAAGTAATCATCAAGCGACCGACCCATACGCACACAGATATACCACGTAGATTCCTACCCGAGGTAGTCAGATATACCTAGGTAGGTAATTGCGGTAGATCAGCGAAAGAGCTTTCTGAAAGGGAAACAACACCATAAACCTTCGTAAACTTAAGGAACCGGTTATGATTATCAAGCAAGAATAATTCTCTCTCTTTGCGCTTGGGCTTGTTCCCAAACCTCTGGACAAAATCTAACCAAAGATATCCGAGTTGTCAAACCAGACCCCGTTCTTGAAATGATCATCACGTTTAGATTCGCCCGGTGTTTGCACGGTTGTAAGTTGGGCACGTCTGCACGGCAACTATCCCGCTTCGGTTTCTTATGTGATGATAAAAGCAAGAATTCTCCCCGAAATATCAAGGAGGGCGAAAATAACCCCGGCTCTGCCCATATCGAGCCAATAACAGACCCTGTGGGTAGATATACTTCAGCGTGCATAAGCCTAGTCCGGGTATCCTCGGGTTTGGTCTTGTCGACAGCCCGTAGCTCAAGTGTGGCTATCTGGCCAGTGAGGTCCAATAGAGCAAGATCGCTTGGGAAAGAGCCTCGTTCAATGTCCTTTTCTGCAATCATACTACCCGTGGGCTTTGAGTCTGGCGGTTTTGCTGTATGAGGATACAGGTCAAAGAACTTGGCACCCTGTTCATAGTATATTGGCGAATGCCACTCCACCTCAGACGTCAGATCATCTTCGCAAGTCATCACATAGAAAACCCCACAAGAAACGGAGAGCCACGACCAGGACGGGGGTTTCATGAATTCTTCGGGTACTTCAAGCAAGCTGCCTTGAGCTGTAACGTATCTAACGCTTCTGCAGTGAGAATGAAGAGGACATTTTTTTCTCCACAGAAGAGCAATGTCAAGTATGTCAAGGGGTATTGCCCACACAAACCCTTGAGGAAAGCTATTCTTGATCCTGTAGAAAACACCAGTGAATGCCCAGAAAATGTCTGATTTACTAGTAAATCCTCTTTTAGTGAATTCTGTAACCCTCTCGCAGTATATTGCTGATGCGCATTTAAGAATGGATGTGCCCGGTGGGATGTTACAGTTTTTAAAACATGGGGATTCCCTTCGATAGTCCCAAAACGAGGAGCCTATACCTCGCTTATATGAGCCGTTAATGGTGGCTTCTCTGAGAGAATCCTCAAGCCAAAATTCTTCAAGGCATACCCAATGAATTTGATGGTTCATGAATATCAACATTCGTCTTGGGACGATTGCTTCTTGGAATGTCCAACCTCGACTTGACCAGACTGTCTTATTCAAAGCCTCCCGGAATTCCGTTTGAACATTTACTAGGGAAACTCCGTTAATGGACTCGATCCTTTGAAAAGCCCGCTGGGCTGTGTCACGCACTCCAGGGATGCTATCGTTCGCATTGGTTCCAGATGCTGCACAAATGACTAGAATAGCATGGGCGTAAATCCTGGCCATGTTTGGCAAATGGCGCTGTTTGTCGGTCACGTCGTCCTGCATAATACAGGCTGAGTCAACCCAAAGATATCTTTCTCCGATCCGTTCAGTCAAGAGCATTGCATCGTATATCGTACAGGGAATATTTTGCTCAGTGAGGCTGCCCGGACTGGATAAATACTCCGCAGATTTGGTTGTATGGGTATGTATAATACATACATATACCTATATACCTACCGTTTAATCATAATTTTGTGTGCAATAGCATTTTAGGGCACTGATGTTGCTCATCTCATATGAAGGATGTGTCTACCTCCGGTTTGTACCTAGGTGGATAGATATATACTGCGCAAATATGGTGCATAGGAGGTCTCGAGTACCCCTGACAAAGGGTAGAAATAGAGTATTGCTTAGCAAGAGAAAATCATCCTATTCCTGCGTTTGCGTCAACCCCTTATCGCTGCCAACTAGGGAGAAACCTCGAAGTAAAAACAAGGTCTAATTTTACTCTCCAGCCTAGAGATGGGATGAATAAAAGAGCCTCCTCGTGATATACCGTATCCTTGGCTTAGATAAGTCGATAGCTTTCTGCGTAATAATATGTTCCCCCTTTAATTACACTACGTGACAGTACGTTCTTCCGAGAGATGCTAATATCTGACTTCCCCTTCTAGCTTTAACCTCTTGGCAAATCAAAAGGAGAAATGCTTCACATCCCCAATGATCTGGTTAAGTCTTAGTACTCCTGCCTTGGATCCGCGTTAATTCCGATATACTGTTAATATGAGGCCGGAATTAACCATTCCTAGATTTTGGTAAGCGTGATACATATGAAATAAAGCCACGTGCTCTGAAATCTACTGTTAGATGTGAATACTCAATTCCTACCTTGTGCTTCTCTCATAAGGACCCTAATTGTGATTTAGAATTACTCTATTGATTATGCTTCATCTAGGATCTACAAATGATACACGTGAATGCGAATGTCCGACGTTCAGTCATCTCACGACCTCTAAGAGTGGTTATATAGATATTGTAGAATACCTACAAAGGTTAAAATCCCAAATCAGCTTCGTCCCCATGATTTACCGACCACGCTCTTCCTCTACAGCCACGGCGCAAGCATTTTCGGGGTCGTCTTGTAAGCTTTCTTCGCCTAGTATTCTTTACTGCATTATGCGTATCAAATGTTGGACTTACAAAGTCTTAACATGACCGCCGGTGAGAAAATCGAACAGCTCCTAACGCCGCGCCAAACTCCCACGTCCCGGGTGCGACGCTAGCCCGTCTGTTCAATCTGGACCCTATCCACAGCGACTCTCGGCTCCGGCTCTTGAACATGACTATCCGTTATGGGTATGGGGCGCTCGCAGGATCCGCGGCCCGTTTAGCGATTCCGTGTCCATTGGATTGAAGCTCCTGATCGACCAGCCGTTGCAGAATTGGACGGTAGTTGGGGCATTGACTTGGTGAGTTTCACGTCTCTTTAGCCTATTACCATGTCTCAATGGCAACTTTAGAAGAGGGGGATATACTAGTTACGACGTATACACTCTACTCGGTGCTAATCGGCTCTACGGGGCCTGGGCTTGTTAATGAGCAATCACTGATATCATGCGCGGGAATATGTTTGCTGCGGTGACAGGGTATTTCACCGATAGGTGGGTATGTTGAGGCTGGTGTTGAGTTTGCTTCAAGATCGGCAATAGGATATGTGGGTAAGACGGCTACGAATCCCACGGTGTCCTCGATCAGTGTAATATAATTGATACTGGCTCACCATATTGGGACTCTAGTACAAAGCTGACGCGGGCCTTACAAAGTTGTTATAGCAGCAAAGCATTTTGCATGGGTAAACTTGAAAGCAATGGTGAACGTAACTTGGAAGATTCAATTGAGCTACATGACATATTATGCATCCCTTTTCATACGCACAATGCACTAATAGAGAGAAAGCCAGAAGCGATGCAATGCAGAAGCTCAAAGTATATTTGCTAAAGTAGGTAAATGGCCAAAAACCAGCAAACAGCTCACATAAGGTGAGAGTACACGACAGTTAATATCAGACATGACTGTGTATTTATTTTCCCTCCCACAAGTTTTTCGCCTCGGACCATCCTCGCTCGGCGAGAGTTCAACAACGGGGTATCTCAACACAACAACGAAGGCGGGGGGAAAGGTAAAATGAATAAAAAAAATCAAAGGGTATGAAGGTGCCTTCGTTAGCTCCTATCTCGTGGCTCATAACCGAACTCCGCGATAAGATGCAGAAAATGGGGTTGTATTTGAAGTGAAAGTGTAGTCCAGCCAGCAACGCAGTCTCTGTATCGAACAGACCCTCTTGTTTCAAACTCATCTTCTCAACGGTGGATGAGAATGTTTTAGATCTTGCAGAACTATGACCAGCCCCAAGGCTGAAGGGGGTATCGGAAGGTAATAAGAGTGTTAAGAATGGGTGCGACAGAAGAATAAGTTCAGATCCTTAGGGGTTTGCAAGTCCGGACGTCGGGGAAGATAGAGCGTTATAGTTATAACGCAGGGCATGATCGATGGCTTGAGAGTTGTATGACACCATGGATGTATGCCAAATGCGCGCGTTGCCGGTTCATTGAAACATTAAGGGAGTTTCGAAGAATATAAAACAGCACCAAGCGCTCAACACCAGTAGAAAGGCCGAGGGGAAGGGTTGTGTGGTTGGGGTAAAAATGCTGGTTCATTCATCATGAGCGATGCAGTATGCAGATGCTTGAAATGATGCGAGAAGCTCAATATTGAATAATTGGTTGCTGTTGATTTTGGTGTCGTGGATCATTCGCCCCGTCGCATGTAGTAGCCGGACAGCGCTGAAGACGAAGAATGCTGGTTTCTGACAAAAGAAATGAAGTAGACGACGGTCATATAGAAGTGTTTAAAATTTTTGTTCATTTCCCCTCATAATGAGGGCACCGTTCCTACGGCTGTGAAACGCACAGTGCGGCGCAAACTCACATCAGCGCCGCGACAACCACACCCGCAAGCCCAGCAAGCGCGACGTGAGAGGAACCTAACGCCGCGCCGGCATTTTGGTTGTCAATGCTGGGGCTAACGGTAGGCGCAACGGTGGTAGGTGTGCCATCGGTGCCAGTCGTTGTAGTCGCGGCAACAAAGCTGGAGACGGAACCGGTGCCGGTTGGGAGGATGGAAGTTGAGTTTGCGCTGCTGAAGACGCTGGAAGTAGCGACTCTCTGGATGGTGATGTACTTGGTCATAGTCAGAGTCGACGTGGTAGTAGAGGTCTCAGCGACTGCCAACAAAGGCAGAAGCGCCGTCGCGACAATGGCTGATATCTGCATCTTGATGCGCGATATAGACTTGAAGTCGTGTAGTAGGCGAGGCGGATATGTTATGAAATGCGACAACGAGCTATCGCAAAAGTTGATATTCTAGAAGTAAAGCTGGTTGGCAGAATAATAATGCTCTTTCTTGATCGCTCAGTCTTCTTTTCCAAGTCTCTTTTTTTTTTTTTCAGAATCCTCGGCGCGTTGTCTCGTGATGAATGCGTATAAAATACGGATATCGATATGATGATATTTGCGCAATGCAAAGAATGTTAGGTTTGAATACTCGGTATTCAAGGTCGGTTATGACTTTTTCTTCGTAATGTCGTAAGATGGACTCTGCCAACGAAGCCCTGTGAGTTTTTGAAGAAGTGAGTGTGTGAGGGAAAAAAGTGAGTGTGAGAGAATGGGAGTGAGGGTATCAGGTAGTTTAATGAAGGAGTGAGGGAAAAGGCTGTGTCAAAGGAGCGGGATGGGAAGCCACGACCAGCTCTGGGGACCCTGGTTGCGCAAATAGCGACGTTAATGGCGATGGAGAAATAAAGCAGTGTTGAAATTAGAGTAACACTAATGTTTTTTCCGCACTAGCCATGTAGGGTACCCTTGGAGTGCTAGGACCCATAAGGCGTCAATATGGACCAATTACAAATACCCGTTAATCTCCATTATTTAATTTTTAGTGTACTATTGCAGGCGCCCAGCTCCTTGTCCCAAGGAGTATATAGTACAAAGTACCTTCATATGTATAAAGGAGTTATGAGCTTATTCAAAGAGTCTTTATGAGTTGGACAAGGTCTAGACAGGATTAGAACTATAAGCTTCTTGTTCAAGGAGTAAAAAACTTTTGTACTATTGTAATATTATAAGAAAATAAGAGACAGAATGAGATAGTAAAGCGCAAGGGGAATACTCTATTCCATTAGCGCCACTACGTAGGTACGTACTTGGTGATGCCGGGAGTCTCAGTGCTGACGGATTGGATCCTCCGATTGCACAGGGCAACGGAAATTACATAGGTACATTGACACCATTCAGACGAACATGGGATGGGATGGCAACAATGGGCCAATTGCCAAGTGCCCCAACCCAGCACCGCTTTTTCGTTATACTTTCCTTGTGGTCCATCACCGAAACAAGAAGGAATTTTCAACATAGGTTGGTACCCGATTTGGATCTTCAATGTCCTTTGATCTTCGAGTTCTAGAATTACCTAATGTAATGGGTCAGGTGGGTCTAGAATCTACATGTAGACAACTCTCAATCCTTTGACGATGACTACTTCCCTTATTCCTCTTCCTTTGGGAATAACTTCGTCAGTATACTATTATTACCTAAATGGATGAATCCGCCTTCTAGCCGATGTACTGCCTTGTAGCGGGTACTATAGTACACCTAGCGGGCCTTCATAAAATACCCCTACTAAGATTGCATAATTTCTGCCTTACCAGGGTCCACGTCACAGGCACCAATGCTGATTGGTTACATCCGTTCCTGCATATTTGCTTTTCGGTTCCTGACTATACCTGAATGGGTATTTGCTCACATTTTATCAGAATTCAAATTTCCCCAGATTGGTCCGAGTGGACTTCCGCTTTTCAGAGGCGCTACCATAGTACAGAAAATTGGATTTGCGGAGAAGATCTGCCCTAGATTACTATGTAGGGAAAATTCCATTTAACAATTAGATAACGCTATTGTCCCTCTTCTCACTGTCTTGGTACCTAAATTGACCAAATTGACTAAAATTGACCCTATTCTCGGCTACTTGCGAGATCTAATGAATCATCCCATCAAAGTCCGAAGCTCAACACGGAAGTGTCAATGGCAATCATCATACGGAGCGCTGTAGACGACAAGACAGTGACAAGACAGTAGGATGCAAGGCACTCTCGCGCTATCACCAAGGTTGTCACCCTGACCCATGCGTCCTTTCGCGACACCGCATCTACATAGTAGCTGCTAGTCAGCTCGTGTGCCTAAAAGATCAGCCCGCCGCCATGTGTCACGAACGACAACGCAACACGTCTGCTTCCGATCGCCATCGGCTACATCAGGTACACCTAGGATTTTGACTCTTCCCTTTTACAAAAAGTTTGTGATAGCTGTCCTGCTGTCCTATCACAGTATTCCACGCAGTGCCGCCCGTAGGACTAAGCGCGGTTCCGACTTGTTGGTCACCATGGAGCTGACCTTTTTTTATTTTTTTTTTCTTCTCCCTTCTAACGCACACCGACATACTAGCAACCCCATGAGGTCTGGTGGATTTTCGGGCCATTGGAACTGGGGGGTTCCCAGCACTAAGTATACCTAGCGTGTAAATGGTCGGTCACGCCGTCGAGGCTGGCCGGTAGCTATGAGCACTTTCGCGACGGCCTCAAATCCATTTACCCCTAATCCACGCCTCTTTCACTGTCGTCTTTCAAGGGGCTAGACGCGTCAGAATTATTCTCATCTCTGTCTTGGAACCCCTGTGCCTATCGCGGCGCCGAAGCTCACGACCCTGGTGGCCATGTGGTTTTGCCGAATGGAGCCACTGGAAATGCTAGAGCACATGAAAATGGCATGAATGACCCCTGCGAGACAAGTGTCGTTTCCAACCCTTCATGGGCTCTAGGTTATCAAACTAGCTAACACCACAGAGGAAATTATTGAGGAGCTATAGTATATTATTTTCTCTATAGTTTGCTCGCTGTCGCATGATTGATTCATAGGCAAGCTAGCCGTTGCGCACCTACCTCGGCGGCGACGCGTTTTAACATACGATTTGCAGTCTGAAAAATTTCAGATTTCTTGCGTCCCGCGGAATGGCAGTATTTGCAAAAATTGAGACGTGCAATCTACGATCGCCATACGCCAACAGTCTTAGACTTTCAAGGTGTTGATCGTTCATCCACTTAACGCGGCTCAACGCTGATCATCACGATCTTCGGAATGTAGACTGTTCTAGTGAACCTAGTCGTACGCTTCTTTCAACGTCTTCCGATTTTCCTTACCATTGCCATGTTCGACTGCTGTCATGTGCCCTCGACACTAGATTTTAGCCCAACCACAATCTGGAAGTGTATCGAATCAGTATTAATATTCCCTACAGAGATGATGGTTCCACTCTCAGGGAACCCCCTTTTCGGAAGACATATCCACGATGCTGCCCTGACGGATCTCAGCCGCATGTATGTTAATTTCGACCAAGACTCAAGGGAAGCTACATGGACAGAATTGGGCTCTGAGAGGACATTGAGGTCGCCAGCTGGATACGAGCTGCACTCTCCCGCATTTCGTTTACTAATGTGGCGTTCCCGTTTAGAATCAGCTCAAGCTACGGCTGAGAACCAAAGAGATTGCGAGGGTGCCGCCCTGAGTTACCCATCTGCCTCCGTTTGCGTCCTATTACTAGCAGAGGCAGCCCAGCTCGTGATATGCGGTGTACACTGGACCGCGTAATCTTGGCGCATAGGACAGACCGGGACAGAGTACCCTTAGAGGCGGGGCTGTCGTATCGCTTAACAAAAGAAAACCTTCAACTAGAAGAATCAATGTCACGAAGAATTCCTCAACAGTTACCTGGGTATCCATTCATTTTCACATCGACGGGGCAAGGCTTTCATGACCTGCGGCATTAAACTTGAGGGGCGTATGGAATTAATGGTATTGTGCGAAAGCCTAGGTTGTTCGTCTTTGTTAAAGGCATGCACCGAATCATCTATCTTCTCGGTTGGATGCGGTTCGATGTTCTGAAGTAGCCCCTGGGACGCAGTGTAGATTTCGATGAACGAGAAGCTGACAATACCACAAGTCCGTACTTATGACGTTATCAATCACGACCGACTAGTAATATCTCACGGCGTCTGTCACACAAACTGCCCTTTCTTATATCAGAAGATTTTCCAATGCATATATGCATCATGACAGCCACGCATCAGGCAGCCAATCACTGTGAAGAGGGGAGAGTTGAGCAATATGCAGGTGACCAGCCGCTGAGTCGAACTGATAGCAGATCCGAGAAATGACTCGATGACATATTTCTACCTAAACCAACCAAGCCTTTATTAACAGGTATACAACGAGGGGCACAATTGGGCGTTGATGCTTGCGCTTTCAGAACTTCGGCCTTGCCGCATATTTAAGCTCAGATATGGTGACTGCTACCCCTCATGATTCTGCCATAATCTGCGCCGAGAGGATCGCAGCTTTGCACTTTCTTCATCATGTCCCTGTTCCACCGTCTCCGAACCCAGTGACAAATATCCATCGTCGACCGGCGGGCTATACATTACCATTTGAGAAGGAGCGTAGCCTTGCTGCTACGCTTGCTTTTCTTGCCTACCCGAAGGACGATGTTGACCACATTCCGGCTGTCTGTGTCGAAGAGGCGAAGCATTTGAACATCATCCTCGCCGTAAATAAGTCAGATCGAGACAGTGGGCAGCAACTCCTTGGAGAGTTGAAGAAGAGCTTTGAAGAGATCTTCTCTCTCCTCGCTAGAGCTGATGGTAATAATCCCGTGTCAGCCATTGTCTTATCGCAGCTTTCACTGATCGCTCCGGATCAGCCGGTACATCTAACGTAGAGACTGATGTGTTTAAAGCCATCATCTCTATGTGCTCAAAGCGTATTCTTTACCGTTTACGTCTTCAGGGTCGAAAGACTCATTATCAGTCGATTGAAAAGGCACTTCAGACAGCTTATGAGCATCTCAAGCACGCCGAGCGTGGAGAATTCAAAAAGGCTGGGCTTTTACCTGTACTGGACGGGTTTATTAAAAAGGCTAGCGAGATATTGAGACTCGTTAGATCCTGGGCCGGACACCAAACGGACCTTGAGCTGGAAAACCTCGTCGAAGGTATCTATCGCCTTCGCAAGGTGGGTGATCTATGCGCATTGTTCGAAAATGGGCATATACCCGATCAGATCATGCCCCCTAGTCTAAGAGCCTCCCTATTAAATATGATTAACAAGGCCGCAAGATACCGCGAAGCAGCCAAGTTTCTCTATCGAATGGCGAAAGAGTTTCCTCTGGCTCGAAGAATGCATGTCGTAATTGCTCAGTTGTCCAAGAAGGCATTCAAGAGGGTTCCGGACAACAATCACTCCCCGAGACTGGATACCACCGTTTCGTTGACCGAAGGGCTGAAAAACCATGAAAAGGATCTCACACATATCTGCCGCTTGTTAAATGGTGACGAAGGCGAAAAACGTCGTAAAATAACAAAGGAGAATGCAAGTGGCCAATTCATTGAGCGAACACAAGAGACTCTGCGAAATGCCAAAATCCACGCTGAGATTCAGCTCCTTTACTACTGTGAGCAGAACGTACCTCACAGCCGGCTACCTCGAGTCATATGTTCGAGCAAGGATGCCTGTTGGCTTTGCAACGAGTTCATCCTTCTATACCAGAAAATCCACATGCCAAAGTCTCATGGAAGGTTGTATCCCGGATGGCATTTACCGGCGCTTCACGCGAACGGACTCGATGATCTTGCGAACAGGTATAACCAGCGACTGCAGGGCAGCCTCAGGGATAGTCTCAAGACGCTCTTCATAAGGAAAGAACGGACAAATTATCCGGATCCAAATGAGAGCACCTTGTTGACCCTATATTTATCGGACTCGACTCTATCCAGCGTATCATTGCCCTTATCTGACAGCAAAGGTAAAGGTGTAGTGGAAATGGTTCAGGAAGTGGCTGTTCCTACTCAGGAGGAACCACCGCACCAATTAGCATCTGTACACGACGAAGAAAGCAAGGGAACCGTTATAGAGGTGGAGGAGATAGAGGAAGTAGCACCAGGGGATTCTCCGACTACCCCTGAACAAGAACCGGCACATGATTCAATCCTTGTAGGTGATGAGAAGGGCAAAGAAGCCATCGTCAAAACAGAGGAAATGGAATCAACACCAAAGACTCCTCCTTGCATTGAGCAAGGACTACTACATAACCCAGCCATTACGAGCAGCGAAAAGTGTAAGGAAATCATCGCCGAAGTAGAAGAAACGGAGATAGCACCAGAGACTTCCCCGACTAATGCCGAGGAAATTAGCGATATGCCGGAGAGCTTAACCAGTGCAAGCTCTGCAGAGAGTTCGAGCTCTTCCAAGCGCAACTCTACGCTTAAGCCCGGCCAAGCGAGACAGAGAATAATAAAGGCAGGAAAGTCCACACCGATCTTCAAAGCGGGTTCTCTGCTAGACGTCCAACTCGAATATTCCAGTGGTCCAAACCTGCTAGCGCCAGACGGACACAGGAAGAAACTTTCGTATACTATTGAGCACTTGAAGCACGAAGACGTGGAGAAATTGCGAAGTCGGGGAGTGGTTCCAATTGTCGGTGCAGAGTTGCCGGGATATTGGACGGACGGTAATACGGATGGGGATGGGTGCATGTACATTGCTAATGGGGACGCCGTTATGAGGGTTTTCATGCGGCCGGTGGCTGTAGACTCGCCTTAACTGACGATGCCGCTTTTATTGCGCCTCCCCTTGTCGTTCAACGGCCTATGCAAGGCAGGCATAACTAACGAGTTCCCTAAGTCGCCGAAAGCTACCTACCTAGGCACCTAGCCTGGGTACATAGGTGTGTATTCAAGTACATGTTCCTGAGGACCAAGTCGACACATGTAGTAAGATGTCCAGCGGATACATATGGAGTTTTACCTTACAATGTGTACATGTCCTTCGTTACGAAATCGGATGCCTACCTAGGGATCTCTAAGCCTGTACCGCCCATGTCGGAATAGCTGGAATTTCAAATATTTAATCCGTACCAATGTACCCTAACGGCTCCAAGTACTTAAACAAAGAGAGCGAAGAACAATGAGGCTACCATCGGCAAGCAACCCTCTATCTCACGTCCACGCGATGACAAACCACGCCGGTACCTTTCGCAGCGACCATTTTCTTGGCAGCAGTCAAATCAAACCTAAAATAAACGTAACAGCCTCACACACAATTGGAGCGGCTCAAAGGGTGACTAACGAAAATCTGGTATAGAACGAAAGAAGGGAGCCGATCCTATGGGACCTAAGTGCACTACCGTAAAGGATACAACCTCGATTGCCTACTTCCGGGGGACCGTGCCTTACAGCCCTTTCGGCAATTGAAAGCGATATTATTGGTCAATGGGCCCGGTTAAAGCCGGCATATGAACTACGAGTAGTATCGGTAGTATCTATTAACCGAGGAGTTTTCTTCAATGTCGACTTTAGTACTACATGTACCTACGGCGTTGATGAATGTGTACCTAGTAGACATCGAAGTTGGTAGGACATTAAGTCCAAGCGATGGCAAAATCACTCTATTGCTAGTATAGAGTCTATAGCGTATATCTCTTCTTCTTTTCTCTCTCTCTCATCCAAGATCTAGAGCTCTAGATCAATCAACCAGTACTTCGCTAATACCATCTACCCCTTCATCATCGGGCTTTTCCTACCCCTTCGTTGCCCAGCACCAGAATCCGGCTCAGTTAAAGGAGCCAGATGTAGGACCTAAGTCCATGTATGTAGTTGAATATATATATCGTCAGAATCAGAACGAGAATGCATGCTGTGACCAAGTGACCATTGTACAAGGTTGCCCTTGTCGATATCGTTGTTGAACCAAACGCCTTAGCTCTCTAGAAGAGTTGGTGAAACTCCAATGCTGCTCTATAATGTTGAAGATCCCGTTTATCCGATACGCCTTTTATTTCCATGATGTTGAAGCTGGATATCCTTTTGCATGTGAGCAAGAAATGAAAGAAAAATAACTTCACGTGGTATCCTCGACGGGTGGACACGTGCAGAATAGGTTTAGATCGCCGTAGGCTGGGATCCAGTTAGCATGCTCATTTTAAACTCAAGAGGGGAAACGCATAGATGGAAACTTACTGTCATCTACCCTCGTGACAGTTGGCCAGAACTTCTTCTCCCTAAGCCATGGTAGGGGGTACGCGGCCTTCTCCCGCGAGTATACTCTCTCCCACTTACCACCGTCCCCACCATCGCCCGCAATCAGGTCCTGCATGCTGTGCGGCGCCATCTTGAGGACGTTACCTTCACGTGGGGCCTTGCCCTCCTCAATCTCGCGGATCTCACCGCGGATGCTGATCAGGGCGTCGATAAATCGATCAAGCTCCTCTTTGCTCTCGCTCTCTGTCGGCTCGATCATGAGCGTGTTAGCGACAGGCCAGCTCATAGTTGGGGCGTGGAAGCCGTAGTCCTGTAGACGCTTGGCAATATCGATAGCTTCGATACCGGCTGATTTGCTGAAGGGCCGGGCATCGAGGATGAACTCGTGCGCGCACCTTTCGTGCTCGTTCACGTACAAGATCTTGTAGTGAGGCTTGAGGCGAGAGAGGATGTAGTTGGCATTGAGGAGCGTGATCTTGGTGGCGTGGGTGAGGCCCTCACCTCCTATGGGAAATGTTAGTTAATCCATTCATTCGATAGAGTGCGTTTATTCAATCAGGTAAAGGAAAAGGCAATAAAGACTAGAGACTTACCCATTAGAGTGTTGTACGCCCAACTGATGAGGTTAATGCTAGCGCTGCCATTATTCGCACTGCTCACTGCGTAGCCACCACTCGACGTCTTGCCCGCAGCGTTAGGATCGCGGGGCAGGAAAGGCGCAAGATGTTCCTTCACGCAAATTGGACCTACACCGGGCCCGCCTCCACCATGCGGAATACAGAAAGTCTTGTGGAGATTTAGATGGCATACATCCGCGCCGATCTCTCCAGGGGAGCAAAGGCCGATCTGCGCATTCATGTTTGCGCCGTCCATGTAGACCAGACCGCCGTGCTCGTGTACGAGCTGGCACACCTTCTTGATCTCGGGCTCGAATACACCGAAGGTGCTTGGGTAAGTAACCATGATGGCTCCGAGCTCGTCTTGGTGCTTCTTGCACTTCGCCTCGAGATCGGCTATGTCGAGATTGCCGGTAGTCGTGTCGCACTTAATCGGCACTACTCGCATACCGGCCATAGCTGCCGAGGCGGGGTTCGTACCGTGGGCAGATACAGGAATGAGGCAAATATCCCGTTTCTTTCCACCGTTTCCGCGCGATTTATGGTAGTCCCTGATTGCTCGCAGGCCAGCGAATTCGCCTTGGGCTCCTGAGTTGGGTTGAAGGGAGACAGCGTCCATTCCGGTTATACTACGCAACTGTTCCCTGAACATCTGCAATAGGCTGTTGTAGCCCGGGACCATCGTCTGCGGAGTATAGGGGTGTATCTGAGAGAACTCAGGTAGGCTGATGAGGGACATTTCCGTAGTTCCATTGAGTTTCATGGTACATGATCCAAGTGGAATCATGGAGTGAACAAGGGATAGGTCCTTGGACTGCAAGTGGTAGATGTACCGTAACAATTCTGTCTCGGAATGGTGCGTGTTGAAAACAGGGTGTGTCAGGAAGCTAGAAGTTCGTCGAAAGGCTTCCGGAATGTCCAACGAATCGGACTGCGTACGAAGTATTTGACGAACGTGCCCTTCCGCCTCCTCATATGGATACACCTTGGCAGCGTCTACGGTATTTGCAAATACCTGGAATACCTTTGCTAGGTCACTTAAGGACGTGGTTTCGTCGACCGAGATACCGATCTGCTGCTCGCCGATTTGACGGACGTACATCCCGTTTTTCTGTGCAGTTTCAACGGCTTGGCTCTGACTCTCATTGGATCCGACGTCAACAATCACGGTATCGAACAGCACGCTGCCGTCATTAGTCCACTTGCTTTTCTGTGTAGCGAACCCATGTTTCTCGGCAATAGCTTGTACAGCCTTTGCTCCACGAACGACTCGTTCTGCAATCGCTTTGAGACCTTCAGGGCCATGATAGATTGCATAGAGAGCGTTCATGTTCGCCAACAACGCTTGCGACGTACAGACATTGCTAGTTGCCTTCTCTCTGCGAATGTGTTGTTCCCGTGTTTGCAGAGCTAGTCGGTACGCCTTACCACCTAATCGATCTTTAGACAGGCCCACCAATCGTCCAGGCATCTTTCTCTTGTGCTTCTCCTGGACGGCGAAAAAGGCGGCATGTGGTCCTCCGAATCCCATCGGCACACCAAATCTTTGCGCACTTCCGAATGCAATATCAGCGCCCCATTCTCCGGGTGGCTTAAGCATAGTCAGAGCTAGGAGATCTGTAGCAACACTGAGAAGAGCTCCCTGCTTGTGCACCAATTCGGCCAGGGGTTCGAAATTCTCGACGTGACCGTAAGTATCGGGGTACTGGACCATGACACCAACCAAGTCTTCGCCGAGATTCTCGATTTCGTTACGCGCCTCATCCTTGGAGAGGTCCAGCTCTAGGATCTTGATACCAAAGCCATCTGCTCGACCACGTAGGACTGAAATTGTCTGTGGGTGGAGAGACGTGGACACAACAAAGGCCTTTCCTTCTCTCTTAGCCCTTGATGATGATAGTGCATTCATGGAGAGGGTCATAGCTTCGGCAGCAGCAGTGCCTTCATCTAGAAGGCTAGCATTGGCTATGGGGAGCGCGGTGAGGTCTGTAACCACAGTCTGAAAGTTGAGTAAGGATTCCAAGCGACCTTGACTGATTTCCGGTTGGTAAGGGGTGTAGCTCGTGTACCAAGCCGGGTTCTCGAGTACATTCCGTTGGATAACGGCTGGAGTATGGGTTCCATAGTATCCTTGGCCGAGGAAACTCTTCTTTACGGTGATATTGGATTGGAACTCCTTAACCTTCTCCTTTAGACTCGATTCGCTCTGCGGCCCTTCGTGCGGAGGAATATCCAGCCTCCTCTTAGACAGAATATTTGGCGGAATGACTTGCTGAACGAATTCATCTAGACTCTGGACCGGAGGAGAAAGGGCCTTCAGCATTTCAGCTGTATCGGCCTGGTCGGGGCCAATGTGGCGGCGAGGGAAGGTGTCCAACTCGGCATATTGAGATTTGTCAGTATACTTTGCCGCCTCTATTCCGCCAATGCTCGAGAATGTCTTTTTCTGTATAACTGTGGTAACTGCCTTATAAGCACAGCGGTGGCATACCCACGGAGCCGAGGGGTGTAATCGAGAGCTCAGCGAGGAAGAAGCTCGTAACTGGGCTGCTGATTGGCCGAGTCGGCGAGGTACAGCCCTCGCAAAACTTGCCATGTTTAAGAGAATAGCCTATCCTCCCAACTCACAGTTGCTACAAAAATAAGCAAAGGGAGCTCTCAAGCGGCAACTGGGTCAAACTCATGCAGTCATGCTGTTTGTTTTGCTCTTATGTAACTCTAGAGCTCTAGATAAGCCAATTGAACGAACAAGCTGTAAGCAAGAATTGGAGCTCCCGCTTAAGAATACTACTAGATTATTAGATGGACAGATGAAGCGAGTGGAATGAAGAGAAGGGCAAGATTTAGCTTCAACTTAGGATATTTATTAGTATTTTCTATTAGAAGGAACGCCGTCATCGGGCTAGCGAATTAGTACAAGCAAACCCATGAAATGTATAGATAACGAAAGTCGCGGGTCTTTCCGGAGTAGAAACAGCGCCGATAGCGTTCGCCTCGGACTTTTGTAATCTTTCGACTTTCTAGGAAAAAGGTACTATGGTAGGTACTACCACAGCCTATAGTAGGTGAGTGGCGGGGACCCGCCAAGCGGTGTGGTAATGGGAATGGATTCTCGAAGTGCTGCAAGTTCTTGGTTCTTGGGTCGGGTCTGGGCAAGCGTAATGGCACGATACTTCCTGCAACATTATGTAATACGAGTTGTTCCTGCTTCTGTGCTAGCGTGGTTTTGTACCCTTTATTAAGAGGCTCAAAATGGAGGGGAAGCACATGCATGTCCGGGGGTCGCTTCTTTCAGCTGCTTGTCAGTCGTCACCGATAAGTAAAAAAAATTTAGTGCCGCCACAGTGACATCGACGAGTCGAACACTATCGCAATCAAACTTACATTTTAAACCTTCAACCAGATTCACCAGTACGATACTACGATAAACGCATAGACAAATACACAACTCATCAAAATGTTTGGAGGATGTAAGAGCGCCCTTTTGAATATCTTATTTATGTATAATAGCTAACCAGAGCAACTATAGTTGCACCACCCCAATACTCCAAGGAGGAGCTCGAGCATCACGAGGCTGAAGCCACCATGACAGTCCAGCGCTTCTTAACCACAGCCGTCGTCTTATACTTCGGTAGGCTTACTTCAAGTCAGGTGTATCCATCTTAGACCTTATTCACTAACACTTTATCCTATCCAGCTCCTTTTGCCGTTGACGCCATCTCGAGCGTATTCTAAATTATTAGGCACACGACTATTGTACGACTATGGACATAGAGGCGGCTTCTTCAGTGCAATAAATCATAAAGGTCGGGCGAAAATCTCCGAAATGACATCTACAAATGCTCATTTCTATGGAGAGGGCCAGCACGTTGCCTACTGGTGATCGGCCATAGCATTTAGGGCGGATGCATAATGAATATCGCATTGCGGCGTCCTTCGGTGTACCATACATATAGACGGGGATAGGGCTCGTCATGTCACCATATAATTCATAGAGCTCGTCCGGGCTTTCATCTTCTCTCACGAACAAATCAGGCTTTTAAATCACGTATCACGTCGGGTTGAGAAATGCATGAGAAATGGCAACTCGCGTGGAAGGTATTCAGAAGTGGACCGCCCCTAACGCCGAGCTCGTATGCAGTTTCCTACAGCCATCTCCCACCGGTACATGCCAACCAAGTGTCCTGTGCCCGAGAGCCCACTCACATTAACGGACTTTTATCTCCTCCCATTTATATGGTATCAAGACCCTTCCGGCAACCAATACTACCCCCTTTCCCGTAATTAACTACTTCTTCGGGGGCGGATTTGCCTCGACCCACTCGTCGTAGTCCTTCTTGATCTGCTCCAGCGCGGCCTTCAGCGACTGTAGTTGCTTGTCAAACTTATCCAAGATCTGAAATATGCCATATTAGTCTCTTTTCGCAATATTGTGAAGGTTTTAGAAGAGTTGAGCCTACCTCTCTGGCTTGCGCCTCATTCTCTTCTCCTATGCCCTCTTGGGTATCTGCGCCACGTAGATTAATCTCGTTCTGTAGGGTATCCGCATATCCCCTCAGCATGAGTAGACGACTCCACAGTTCCTCCATTCGCGCATCAAGGGCCGGATCCGTCACTTCTCGGTCGAGCGACTCTAACTTTGTCTTCAGTTCATCCTCCTCCTTATCTAGCGAGTACCCGCGATTGCGGAGGACTTGCACTTTCGTTGCAAGCGCGAGACACCTCTGCCGTAGCAACGCGTGTTTCCGTTTAGCGTTCATGGTCCGCACACTGGTCTGTAGATCGTTCTGCGAGATTATCGCGTCCAGGCTCGAGTTAATCGCGTGCAACGCCTGCCTATAGTGTCCAAGCACCTGTTTCTGCATAACCAGACGCTCGCTGACCGCCTTGAAGCCGGTGGCTAGAACAGGCATGAAGCCAGGGCCAGGCTTGTCGTGAACAGCTTGCTCCCATTCTCGCGGGTCTTCTAAAGGTGAAGGTTGGTAGAAAGGAACGCGTGCCGGGTCGACCTTGTTGTAGAAGTAGTACTTGAAAACGGTGTTGGGATGTTCAGGATGCCACTTCTCAAGCATTCCCTCGATCTGCTCTGTAATTGGCTTATGGACTATACAATAGTGTGGTTAGTTAGATTCTTGACCACGGGCTGAGCCGAAAAAAAGGTGTTGGCTTACTGAGTGACTCGCGGCCCGGTTCCCAGATCAGGCTGGAGCGCTGTGCCGGCGCCTGGCTTGCATTCAGAAATCCAGAAGCGCCTTGTTGCTGCTGTGGTTGTTGTTGAGCCTGCGATTGGCCAAGAAAGCTTCCACCAAACGCGCTGGGTTGCTGCGTTTGTCCAAGTGTACTCCCAGCCAATGTACTTCCGCCAAATGGATTGGTTTGTTGTTGATTTTGAGTTTGCGGCTGTTGCGCAGGTTGGCCGAAGATGCTAGAGGTGTTGGCTGACTGCCCTAGGGTGTTTGAAGGGGCCCCGAAGGCTGAGGTTTTCGCTCCAAAAATAGACATGGTTGCTGTAGACTTGAGGAGCTGATGGATTGATGGATCGGCGATGCAGAATAAGAAAAGAAGAGGCCAGCAGCTTTGCGACGAAAGCTTCGTGAGGATGAAGAGCCGCGTAGAAGGTGGTGGGAGTGAAAGAATGCGTCGGGTCTCAGCTCATGGCGGTATTTATTAGGTAGAATTTTTCATCTGCAGGGTGCGGGGCAATTCGATACTGTTTAAATAAGACCGCGTGAAAAAGGCTTTATTAAAACCTTACTGCTGCCGTCAATACGTTGTTGAAATTGTGCTGTTTACCATTGTCGGACGCATTTAGAAATTCCATACGAAAACAAATCCTAGCTTCTGATCTCCAATTAGGTACATACCATGTAGCTTCAGCCTCAGAAGTGTGGCTGGAAGCTTAAAGTACGTACCGGACTACCAGATGGCATTTGTGCGGGACCCACTACTTTGCATGCCTCAGCCCCATGTGGCTGGAGCCAATCAGGATTTCCAATTTGCTAACCACCATCGCTTCGTCCGTCGTTCAACTGCTCCATTTCCGAAGCTTGCTCAACCAACGAACGACATTTCGCGGAGAACCTCGTCCATATCGCAGCCATGGCGGCCCGGAAGCCAGTGTATGTTCTTCTAGAAACCATCCCAGCCAATATATTCCCAATTGGCCCACCGCGAAACTTTGTCCTTGAGTCAATTATTAGCGTCGAGAAAGACCATTACTAATTTGCATCATAGCTTCAACCAGCAGGTTCTCTACGATACCACTCCCCTCCCAGACTCGATCCCTGCAGTCAAGGAGGTCGGTGCTACCTCAGCGCCTCTACTCTCCGCCTCGTTCTTCATCGGCGCCCGATGTCGCCCTTACAACGATGACTTCATGCAATGCAAGACCGAGAACCCCGGCAAGGGCGAGTTCGAATGTCTGAAGGAGGGCCGCAGGGTGACCCGATGCGCCGCCAGTGTCATCGACGACATCAACAAATCCTGCCTAGAAGAGTTCCGCAAGCACTGGCAGTGCCTCGACAACAACAACCACCAGCTATGGCAATGCCGGAAGGACGAGTGGAAGCTCAACAAATGCGTATTCGACAACCTAGTACGTTTTCTTTGCCTTTACCCTCTTGGTAGGGAACTTTTGGCTAATACAGGCGAACAGAAACTCGAAAAGACCATCCCAAACACCCCCAAGAACCAGACCCCTGTCCACCTCCGGACAACGCAGATCTACGCTCACTACCCCATTCTAAGAGATCGCGGCCAAGCGCCGCTCGGGAAGGCTATCGACCCGCCTTCTACACAAGCTCAGGCCGATGCGCCAGCGTCATGAGGGAATCTTCGGTCGACCTAGAAGACTAGGATTGTTAAATAACCGTGTAAATAGGCAAGGAATACAGTCAGGTGAACTTTACAAAGCGCATCATGCAACGTTATTTATGGACGGCCTGGCTCTTTCACCTAGTTACCTTTGCAACTCTGCTGATGGCTACCATATTTACTGGCGCGCGAGCAATCGCACGTAGACAGCTACATGTTTGATCCCCTAATCGGCTGCCCACCCCCGATATTTGTATACGATCTCATGCTAGCCAATCTTTATACTTGAAAGCTTAACAAACTTATGATACTTAAGTGATGAATCTTCTATTAGCCAACAAAGCGTGGTCCAAGCCGCTGTAACGGATAGTAGCCTTCCGATTGATATTCAGGTATGCCGGCTCTGCCTCTACCTGGGTCGGCATGCGGGGCCGCAGCTCCGGGTCCGAATCCCGGTCGTGGGACGGACAACATCTTTCCAACTACTCTTTAGACTGATTCTTCATCTCACCCTTCACCGATAGTTCCTGGAAGACTGTGCTCGTAATAGTCCAGAGATCACGCAAGTTTCTCCACCCGAGGATTTCTCATAGGCCTTTGGTGTAATAGTATCAATATATGCGGTACTCTTCCCACAAGGGATGAATGAAATCTAAACAAACTGCAAATCTCCCTTCTCCTATTATAGGCATCCGGATCAAACTTCTGAGGGCGCTTGGAATCATGTCATCTGGACGGTCGGCTTTGACTAACTTTCAATCCCGGCTTCTAGAGCTCTTTGCTCAATGTGACCTATATTGGTAAATACATATGGGTCGATTCGATAATACGGATTGTGTCTCCTAATGAGTTTTTGTAAAGTCGCAGTAAACCATTCCTGACTACTAGGTCAATGCCATGTAGAAATAACCAAGGGCGAAAGATCCATGAGATAAGACCTGACTACCCTCCCTGGGACATGCGTTTTCCGACGTCATAACTTTCCAGGCTGTAATTCTGATGTGAAGAGACAGATACGTCGATGAAGAGATAGTTCGCTAATAATTGGGAGCAAAATCCCTCCATGAGTCCGAGTATAAATAGAGATTCGATTCCTACAGATAGTTAGACGCACAGTCGTTTAGAGATAAGCAAACATTTATCACCAATGTACGTCTCTATGTAAGTTCGAGAAGTAGCTCGGATACTGAGTGCTCTTCTAATCCTTCCTCCTGTCGTTTCTATCCAAGCCATTGGAGAGACATATGACAGATCGCCTTGTGTATAATTCACCCTAAACAACTTACACACATAAGGACTAGGTGTAAGAAATGCTCTGAAGTCTAAGGTTTACAGGGAGAATATAGAAAATTAGACCCCAGCTAAAATCGTTACGGGGTGGATCCATGTATAGATCTCACCAGAGTCTACGACGAGGAGGTGGATAGTGAATGAATGATAATAGGTATAGAATCGTTTTCTACTGTAGTAGTATGTACATCAATACACAAGTATGAGGACTACTGTGATATAAGGCTAGGAGATCCATCTCCTAACACACCGATATTGCCTTCAAGACGGTATACGTAGAAATTCTTGGTCCACTTGAAGGTAGCAGATTTATCGTATTATACCTCTTGTACTCCGTCTGAGAGAAGAATTAACTTGAAGCTACCCTCTCCTGTTTCTTCTAGTACTGATCGTCAGTATCAAGACCGAGAGCAGTCTCTGAATATTTACTCGATAATAGATTTATTAAGCTAAACCATCAAGTATTGGAAAATAGGAACGACAGTAGCAAGTATGAGATTCACGTGAATAAGTTAGACATATGATAGATAGGCTTAACGCGAGCAACTCGAGGCTTATTTTGGATAGTCTTGATTGAGGATCCGTATAGAGTAAAGACATTGTGTCTGCCTGTACTCTATGCTAGAAAGCAATAGGTTAGGCTAATCCAATGCGTGTAATAAGGTTGAGGGAGTTTTAATAGGGGCCGAATAGATTATTAATTCCGTGCTCGGAGGTAGCGTAGTAGTAAACTACATGTGCATCTAAGACCCTGATACGGTAGTTGTATCCTCGTTCGCCTACCTATAAGAATCAGTAGCTAACCGAGAAAGAAGCCTTCCTCTTGCATAGAATCTGGAATCGGCCGATAGAAAAACGGTATTCCATAATCATGGGGAAGAATGTACTTAGCAGGGCAGGTAAGCCGAGTCACAATCGTACAGACTGCAAGTTTTTAGACTATTGTAACATGTACGCTAGCGAAGGAAGATCCCTTGCTTGCGCTACGTCAGCTGTCTTTGTGCATATCAACCTCTTTCCGGAAAGACTTTGTAAGTCTATAGGTCATCTCTCAATGAGCTTACGTGGAATCAACATTCATTATTCCTTGAATTTCGATACACCCACCTAGCTTGATGTCCTCGGTTTACCATATCCGTGGACCTCCACGTATGCTTTCAGAAAAGGATAACCGGCGGTCGAAGATGCGACTAACCTGTTCGTGGTGTATAGCCACTTTCCAATAACTCTCTCGCCAATGAATTCCCCGACTGAAGTCAGGAAGTCTACGTGACTCCTGCATTCGATGACATGCTTCTCTCGCTTTTCCTATTTGTGGGAGATTTATACCCCGTTGGTTTGCCTACATTAGGCATGTGTCGACCGGCTGCTGACGTTGACTGTGCGTCCGTCTTCGCACAAGTTAATCTGGAGTACCACTTAGATCTTCTGTGACGTGAATGAAGATAGGCAAGCCCACGGCGCAGCCTGTGGCTGCCCAACAGCCATTATGGATGTCTCTTCATTAGGGAACGGTTACATGCCTAGAGCACCTGTGGTTTCTGCGGGGTAGGCAACACAAGCACTATATAGCTTGTTTACATAGCGGTTATGTAATTCGTTGGTCATCCAGCTTTTGAGACCGTGAAGCTAGACATCGGTTGTTAGTGGCCGTTTGAGGTCTATGAATACAACATGACTAAAGTGTACAGGGCGAAATAACCCGCATATCATGACATGGGCTACTAAATTTGTAGCGAAAGGTGTCTTAGTTCTGCGACGAATAGACTGACCGCTAGAAGACATAGGAGCCGGGCAATACTGCTTCTAGAAACGGCGGGAGGCACTCGAGTTAGGGTCCCCGCGCCGTTACCCCCTTTGTCTCTCATCTAGCGACTTTTAGAGTAACTGTCCCGGATGTCGTCAAGCCCAAGGGCTCGTTGATCGTTGTACCACGGGCTAGGGTTGTTCTGTTCTCGTGTACCATTTAGAGTTCAGTTGAGTTAGTTGCAGTACTTACACAAGTCGATGGATTTGTGTTGCGATTCCGCAGACAGCTAAAGTCTTGGATGAGGAGTGATATGTCTCCTATACGGCAACAGTAATCTATTTGCGGCAGCGTCGGATAGGGCTCAACGCAAGTATCTCCACAGCTCCTAGGCAAGTATCCTTAGCTTGCGGTTGACAGCGTGGGGGGTAGGCGATAATCCCATCGTAGATTGATTATGCGAAATGCGTCCGGCTAAGCGGAGAACGATGTCAAAGCGCTTCAAATGTGACGACGGTATCTGGGTATGCGAAGGTCTAATTGATAACGAATGTCCGTTAATTGAAATTCATTATTTCCCGACGAACTAGTGGCCCGGAGCTTCGCCATGCAAAAGTCTGGGTACATAGTAAATGAACGCCCACAGCTTAGGTCCGGGGTTTATTCATGTCTCGGCTCAGTCCCAAGGAGGGGAACAGCACTATGTATGTAAATTTCTATGTGTAGGTGTTGGGAGGACATGGACTCCTCCTTGAGATGGATAAGATTACCGTGTCGCTAGACTAAGGACGAGCCTCAGGTGCGGCAGAGTCGCCTTCTGATGTCAATCAGACGCACGAGATGAAGGTGAGAATACTCCAAGTAGCGCGCGAGTGTTAGTGTTCGCCGAGACAGTGTCACGTTGAAACCCGATGTATCTCGGTCTCAGGATCGGGATTTAGGGGGTGGCAGCCGCTGTAGCATTGAGACACGGCCAGTCCCTGAGACATTTCGACGTCATACTGATTCTGGAGGATTTGTTCAACGCAAGCCGCCTGTTCGGCTTCGAAACAGAGGGCTAACGCTAGAATTCTGGAAATTATCCGCAGTTGGCGACTATACGATGCTAAATCAGTAGGTAGCCAGTCCACTGCTCATGTAGTTAGGTGATAGGAAGAACAGTACCTGAAAATGATGAGTTCTCGGCGTATTCGACCCCCGCGCAACACTTATATCACTTGCCTAATGTCGTAGATGTGCGGATAGGTACATACCCGATGGCAGTTCTATGCTGGACTAGAGCAACGGCCAAGTACCGGTCTGCCTGCCTGAATAAGACCCGTCGAATAGCTTAGGTTGAGTGTGCATGCAACTAAAATTCTCGGTGTCTGATCGTTAGTCTACGATATTATGGAAACGTAGCGAATATCAGAGCCTTACTGACATTACATAGTAAGTTCCCCCAAGCAGAGCAGATTCATCTCCTCGGATACTAATGTCTTTTCCTGGACTTGATTGCACTCATTTATCAATTTGTTTCAGACAGCTACCAAAAGTAAGCAATTACTCCTTCGCACGGACGAGATGGAAAGGTGAGTTATGATTTCTCAACTAAAAGGCTCGGATCCTGATCCTTACGGCATTCCCCGAGCACTGTAATACTGGTCCCAGCTTAGACAAACTAACACTTGTAAGATGGGCGCTCTATTGCAATCACCACGGAATAGCCAGTTCCGATGATTCGAGGTGAAATCACTCATAACTAGAATCTCCCTTCTTTTGAGATTATACGTTAGGTATCTATACAAATAGGATTTCTTCGGTAGCACAATCGTAGGGGAGATTGTGGAACATTGGAGGACAAACACATGTTGCACAACGAAGCTTGAACTATTCCTTGGTAGTAGTGTTAATGTATGTTCATTCATCTCACGTGTCGACGAACACCCATGTAGGTTCTTGGGATCGTTCGCAGGGGCTTGGCGATCAGTGTTGTGTAGGCTTGTTCCCTGGTCGTAAGGATCCGTTGTGTTGGTGTCGTTAGCAAAATTGCAAAATTTATTCGGTGGCTTCCCGGAGCTTCGAAAGACGACCTGTAAATCAAGTCGCACAGGAATAAGCAGAGGTAGTCGGTCTGGTCCGTGTGGTTGTGGCCCGGTCGTTTCACCTTTATTTGGCTCTGGCCTGACTTGATTCGCTAAAGCAAAGGTGAAGCTGCACCCATCGACTAAGCGGCGCGGCTCATTTATCCTCGTTCATGATTCATGTACCCGAAAAGAGACCCCGTACGGTAGCCCAATGGGTTCTGTTTCTGTTTGTCTGCTTGAATCAAACCAATTGGTGGGATTTCTTTACTATTTAGTCAGACCGCGAGGTGATACTGATGCAATTTAAAGAACGTAGCAAACTTCTTGTGACGGTTACCCCGTAATAGACAGAGCTGCGTAAGTCCCTAAAATGTTTCGAAGCGCTCAAATTCGGATGCTTAATTTGAGCATAAATGCGCTGACCTCGTGCGTGACTAGGCTGCTAGATAATCTAGAGCAGAACGAGCTGAGTAGCAAAAAGTAGTAAGGCGAGTTCGTCTGATGTTTTGATGTTTTGATGTTTTGAGCGTGCTCATCCTAAAGCTCTAGGCGCTTCCATGGAAAATAATGGAAAAGAACGCATTGACTGGCCAAACAAGATCGGGGGTTACAATCGTCGACCCCAGGATTTAACGTTAAGGGGGCTTCTGGGGTGTGGCTGCAGTTAGCGAGTACAGTGGGCAGCGACTTGGGAAGCATTTTCAACCAATCATAGCCTCCCCAGGTTGCCGTTCTGGGGCATTTTTTCTCTTAGCCCCGCGCTTGGGTTCTGTTTTGTCTCTTCAGCTGCGGGAAGCGAAATCTGCAAGGCACCAAGATTTATTACAGGGGTTGGAAACAGACTAGGCATCGTCTGATCTTATGGCTCAGGGGAAGGCCAACCCCACAGATATTTTAGGTACTGTACCTACCTAGATACGTATAAGTCCTGCAGAAGGACATTGAGGTTTTGTGAGTCCCCCAAACAGCACTTCACAATATGAAAAAAAAAGAGGTCGATAATAATTTGAGCGGTGAATATCATCTAGTGGGATTACCGCGACAAAAAGATCAAAAGAAAAAGAGATCTTCAATTCGAGGACCGAGGTAGGGTAAGAAATGTAATATGACGTGTTGGTACAGTACTCGTATTAGCCCAGGAACCCCACACTATTACATATGCGACCTGCTCACTGTAGCGTAGCGTTTGCACATCGCTTTCTCTTGTGCCTCTGATAGGCTTTTCTATTAAACAAGGAGAAATTTGGCTGGTTGATCAACCTGGTTTCCTCGTAGACATTTTACTGGACGGTTGGATGAGCATTGGCGTTTATGTATTGTCACTGGGGGAACTACCTCAGATAATGCTGGTACATGAGCTTCAGTGTTCAACCTGTAGCTTACGTGTCTGCCCGTGTATTATTTCCTCTTCTATGAGTAAGTAAGTACATGGATGCACGTAGCTTTTATTGTAGGGCTTCATGTTCCCGTTACTTGGTAGGAACCCGCTATATTTATTAAGAGACACCCTGTGGACATCGGGCCTAAAATATGTGCATACAAAGAGAAAATGATGGATATTTATTGTTTGTGTTACAAACCCCGCTGAGTCCTAGATACTGAATCATGTATCCGTACATATGTACGTCTGAACTTCAGAGGCTGGATGTATGTATCTCATAATTACAGTGTGCGCTTTAGTTTATTACCAACGGCTATGACTTCATTCTCATTAAAAAAAAACGTGTATAGCAGAACCGAGTTTTCGGTATCAAATATATCATAATTTAATCTATGTACATAGAATCTTTGGAAGTTACTCTAATAAACCATAGTTTAAAGAAAAATGTCCAAATAGCGTCGCATTACCCACAGTACCACCCCTTTTTAAAAGCACGAGTCAGTGCAGGGACCGTTAGGGTTAAGATGACGCTAGGATCGACAATTTGCATCCTACCTGGTCTAGTGCGTCAGCCTCCAGCCAATCAGACAATTTTGGTACCTAGTCTATCTGGGTACGTACCGCTTGCCCCACCCCTGCACCTGAGGTACCCAGTCAAGTACCCAGCAAACGGCGGTCCCTTTCATCTTGCCTTCCCATTCAGCCATTGACTTCATACGCCGCAATTTCTTCATTTGTTTTGTCACTAGGTAATTAGGCCGGGACCCGTTCGCTCCTTTGATACTTGACTCTCTACTTCCCTCCACCGTTACCTTCACGCTCTCTTTTTATTTCTCTCTCCAGGCTTGGCCAGACTCCGAATTCAACGCGCGTTCGTGAGACCACAAATCCGACCAACCCTTTCCACTCTTTTACGACCGCTTCGGCGTACTTTCATTCATTAAATTACCCAAAAAGTCCTCTCGCTTCGTCTTGACTTGACGACTCGTCTCAACAGCTTGACAAGTCGACTGTTGTCTCGAACTGGTTGATGATCCATTAACCGGTCTCACTCACTCCTTCTGTTCATAGTCACTCCTTACTCGGACGCCAGCCGCCCACTTCATTGTTCACGATCTGCTCTTGGAAGCATTCACACTTTGGAATCCGCGATCCCGTCTAACCTGCAACTACGAAGTTGAACAAGCTGTGTTATTGTCCAACCACACCCACTTGATCTCAACTCGTCCGTCGTTGGTCCCGAAATACCCTAGTGTCTCCCCAAGCACTATAAGTTGCCTGTCTTCGCCGCCAGCTGGATCTGAATAGTCCATCAACCGCGTTCACTGTCAACCCGTAGTTCAGACTTTGGGATCACACATTACAAAGGTATGTCAATTCCAAATTCATCTTCAGCTCTATATCCCTGAAGCAAAGACTTCAAACTATACTACCAGGTATCTGGTTCAGCAGTCAGGCTTTGTTACTTCGGGGAGATGAGTTTGCACATCCGACTAGCAACAAAGCCCAATTCAAGAATAAAGCATACGAATCAACAAGAAACGAGCCATACTATTAAAATCACTATTCATGTGGTATTGTGGGACTGTTCATTGTCGCCAACGCTCTTCTCCAACTTCTATCTCTCCTTGACACCTCTTGATCAAGCAATAGGCACGCTGGTCACAACTACGCTCATTTCACCTTACTATTCACTCATTTTATTTTCTTTCCCCTGGTCGATATTAAACACAAATACTTACATGTTATAGCTCTTTGGTTCCCACCGAGTTTGATAGTCGAGCAAAATGAAGTCCTCGATTTTGGTCGCCGCTGGCGCTGCATCGCTAGCAATGAGTTCTCCTTTGGGGAAGCGGAAGATGGAAACTTCTTGGGTTGTTGAATACGACACCGTTACTGTTACCGGTACCGCTACCGAGACCGCCAAGCCCACCATTTTCTGGGGTGAAAAGAATCGCCCCTCGTCCACGAGCACTTCTAATCCCGTCGTCATCGTTACTGTGACCCCCAGTGCACCTGCGCCGGAGCCTACTACAGCGCAGCCTTCTTATGTGATTGTTACCGAGACCCAGGGTGTCCCGCAACAGCCTACTACTACTCAGCAACCTGTTTCGGCACCTTCACCTTCGTCGTCATCTGCGCCCGTTTCTCAGACCCCCCCGGCTTCTAGTGATGATTTCATCTCCGTCGCCGTCCAGCACCACAACGAGCATCGCTCTAACCACTCTGCTCCCGAGGTTACCTGGAGCGACAAGCTTGCTGGCTATGCTGCTATCACGGCCGCTACATGCAAGATGGAGCATGACATGTACGTTTCTTAAAGACGATAAGGTTTTCGACTACTGACATTTCCTTAGGGATGAAGGTGATAAGGGCTACGGTCAGAACATCGCCAATTGGGCGCAGAATATAGACGCCTACAAGCTGGGCGATGTTGGTGCTCTGAAGATGGCTATTACCGACTTCTGGTACAACGGCGAGTTCTCCAAATTCTTGCCCGAGTATTACGGCCAGGCTACCCCGCCTATGGATGAATTCAAATCCTGGGGCCATCTGTCCCAGTTGGTTTGGAAGTCCTCTACCGAAGTTGGCTGTGCAGCCCAGTTCTGTGAGAAGGGAACTATGTATGGTGACATGGACGCCTGGTTCACTGTGTGCAACTACGGACCTCAAGGTATATAATATGACCTACCGCATCCCTGTTAACGTCTCTTTGCTAATCCTATAACTAGGCAACATAGGTGGTCAATACGGTACCAATGTGCTCAAGCCTTTGGGCAAGAGTACCTTGACGGCATAAGTCGTTTGGAACAACGCCGCGCTTTCTTTAGCATCTCGTTGGCAAAGGAACTGGCTGCCACGGATGAAAAACTTACTTCGATTCTTGTAGTGTATAGTGCGTACACAATTTTATACCAAAAAACCAAAGTTGCGCTTGTGTTCTGATACCTAGTATTCCGTCAACGCTCTCAGGTATCACCCGCAAAGCCAACACATAGTACGATGGTTTATGACAGATGGAAACCTGGCGTGATGGGGCGGGAAAAGGGTAGTCCTGCATTTTCACTTTTCTTTTCTTTTCGTTGACGGGCCGCGAGCCATTCCACCTTTTTCAGTCAGGCGTGTCATCCCTCGCCACACCCCTTCGGGATAAGGGAGGTATTCCTCATGATGCATTCACCAAGCCTCGACTTCTTTTTACACAACCAATTCGATTTCGATTCTTGTACTTAGTCGCTTCTTTTTCTTACATGACGTCAATCTTCTTTTCAAAAGGTCATGAGAGAGGCCGGAATTAAGACTTAAAACCTCACCTTGGCGGGTCTGGTCGGATGCAAGCATGGCACACCGCTTAGGGCTGAGGCGAGCTATCCCGCGGATTGGCTTCTCAGCACTGGACTGATTTCAGCATGGAACGAGGCCAATTTTGCTCTGTATGTAGATCCAATCAATGCTGATGATGATTTACGAATCCTTGTTCCTGTGTTCTCCTGTGCCATATTTTCCTTTGTGGTTGGGCTAGAAACGAAGCATGAAGCAGACACCGACTTTCCCAGTCCATTGTCAAATAACTTACCCGCTTCAGGCCCCTTCGGGCTAGTTCAATCTATATGTGCTTGTATCTGGGCTCATTATCGCCATCGGTGAGCGCCTATAGATGCGAAAGTCGCCAAGTAGTAGAGCTCTCAGAGACATCGACACATAATAGGCCATGCGAAAGATTACAGGTGCGAAGCCAAGCCGTAAGATCTCGTATGCTTTAGGTAGGGAGATGCATGTTCTACATGACTAAGTGTACCATTGTTGAACTCACTCCAACATAACGTTCTTGAGTGTAATAGGGCTAATTTGAACTTGTAGAAACTTTTTATCGTCTTTTCTTATAAGTATCGGCGTTTAGCACAGTTCGCCGCAGGCGACAGGGGGAGGTCTGTTTAAGCTTTCAGCGCCATTCCATCGTGCCTGTCCGCGACCCGCAACCGAAGGATTGAGCGGATAGATCGTGCGCATATCTAGGTGGGCGCCTTTAATGAGGTGGGTTCATATCGAGAGGGAATGGCACCATGAGGGAAGTAAGGATCAGAAGGTTTTGATTTTGGGATTTTGAGCATCGTGGGACTCCTGGTGGGATCGGAACATACCTTAGGTAGATAGGTAGGGGTGATAGAGCGATGCGTTCGGTTTTTCATGCCGTTATGATTACTTCTATTTATGTTGCTGCTCTTCGCGTTGCGTAATGCTAGGAGGCTATGACACTCGCAGCAATCAGTTTGCCATTGCCCTTTGGGTTCGAGGTAATGTCTCGTGGCTAATTCACTAAAAGAACATATCTTATGCGCCTTCATTAGGTAAAACTGTATGGGATTTCTAAGATATCAAGGACTATTTATTGATAATTAATCTTATGAATCATGTTAAAATGACTATATGCGGTCTGGGTTGGCATATAGGAGAGATAGAGTCGCAGTTACGGAAAGAGTCGGGTATATGCGGCTTTCCTAGAAGAAAAGGGGTATAGATATTTGAATATGATGGGATAATATCTGTATAAATGTTAAGAGTAATGCTCAATGCTCCTATAGTTACACTCTTCGCCTTGTTAGAAACACACGAAGCCCTTTCTTGCGAGTATAGACTCGTTTACGACCGTCGCGGTAGCCGTTGTCTCTTGCCGACGCTCATGCTCTACAGGTGGGTTACACAACAGCACTTGTCCCTGCCTAGGTACCTTTAGTGACCTGTGGTCATATATCTCTCCCAAGTATTCATCCTCGCTATTTTCCCTGCTTCCTCGTCAATTTATTACACACCCAGTGACGCCCGAGCATTCTCCTTATTGACACACTCTAATTAAATGGCTTCTTTGCCCACGACCAACTTTGGCCAAGTGCAAGATGAGTACGATGCACAGGCTACAACTTATAACGAGTTGCTAAATATGCCATTCGGGATTTTGGAGTCCCAACTCTTTGCTTCTGCAGTGGGACGAGATGAGTTCTGCTGGGACGCTGTGGTTCTTGACCTTGGCGGTGGCACAGGTCTTCGCGCCCGACAGGTTCTCGAGGCGGGCGCCGCACAGGTCGACGTCGTTGACATCTCTAAGGAGATGATGGCTGTCGGTAAAAGAGATGCCAGAGCGATGCTGGGACCACAGGGGAGCGAGAGGATTCGCTGGTTTCTGGGAGACGTGTCTAAACCGCTGTTCGGCGAGAACGGTATCCCGGGACTTCGGACTTCATACGACCTCGTTATGGCGAATTGGGTCTTCGATCATGTAAGCGACCCTAAGGATCTCGAAGCCATTTGGCGCAACATTGCTGCGGCTTTGCGACCGGGAGGGCGGTTCGTGGGTGTCCGAGCATGCGACCCTCGCACTCCGGCTATGACCACCGGCAAGTACGGCCCTACGTGCCAGGACTTTACGGACATTGCCAGCGGTTTGGCTTACAGTTCGACCATTCCGGTGAAACTAGGTACGCCTATTCATCTCAAGAACGCGTCTTTGGAAGTGAGCTATTCTGGGTCCATCGCTATGCACGATCGTCACGGCTTCTACGATGTGGAGATTGAGGCCTGTGAGAACGCTGAGATTGTCCAAAATGATCCCGAGTTTTGGAGGCTATGGGTAGAGCAACCGGGCTTCGCGGTTGTAAGGGCGCGGAAAATGTGAACACGCAGGATAGCAAAGTGTGGCCTTCACGCGAAGACTAGCAACGATGATGGATATCACTAAACAGCTTTTTATTCTTAATAAACCATAAACCATTAATATCATGGCCGTTAAACCTCCACCTCCCTTCGCGTCCTATTCATTTCTTAGCGATCACCATTGTAGCTCCCTTGGACCATGTGGTACTTCAGGGGTCCAATCATCATCGTATCCAAAATATTTCCTGATTTTTGGTAAGTACTCCGAGTCTGGCGAGCAGTACTTGAACCGGTGCAGGTTTGACAACGATCTATCCCCAGGTCGAAGATAATGATAGCAAGGATCGTGAGCCTTGACATATTCTTGAACTTGGTTCCAATCGCGACACTTGCGCTGCTGTCCGTCACCCGGCCGATAACCGTGAGCTGAATTGAGAGGGACATAACGGAGAGTGTCGTCAGCGGTGCACATAGTTTCAACACGAAGGCTGTCGAGACAATGTAGTATATGAATGTGCTCAATAGTCTGGGTCGTGTTCGAACGATACTGTTGTATTGAAATGTATATATTTCTCTATTAGAGAAACGTACCTAGTTAGTGATACATCATTGCTAAGTGTATTGAGCGGGTATTGATAGGACTGACTACACAGTGCAGGAGATGGTGAGCGTTGACGATATATATCCGCTTCCTGCTAGCATCCCATGGGAAAGGCTGGGACTCCGGTAGGTTCATCGCTTCTGCCTCCTCGTTTTTCAGAGCGATGATACCGCTCTCCCATGGGATAGTAATGTCCCAGAGCCTGTTTAAGTCTTCGGCACTCGCATCTTCGGCGCTATACTCAGTGTTCCACCAGAGTCTGTCGGGATGGGAATAATCGAGATGCACTGATAGAATGCTTAGCGTCGCAATACCTCTGGCTCTTCATATACCTACGATAAGGCGAGAACCTCCCTGCCGAGTTCGCTCTCCCGAACGTAGACCCCAAAATAAAGCTGAAGAAGAGAGCGGATATTGATGCCAAGATTATACTAAACCTCTTCCATGACACCATATCCGATATGCGCTGGAATGGCGACTGGCGCACTGCACAGCTTCCATGATCCAGAGCAAGTGCGGAGTCTGTTGCATCTTCCTCTGAGGCCAGGAGATGGTATTCCTCATAGTCTTTCTGGAGTGCCATATTGTTACCAGACGTGTGGTATACGGGCTTAATCTAAAAGAAAAAAGGTCAATGAAGTCTATCGCATGCCAGCTACTCTACTTAGTCGGTCTTCGAAGAAGCTACTACTTGTTGGGGCGACAGGCCCTACCACGGGGGGATGGGGACCCCATAGTGTCGAAGACTGTCCTGCAGAGCCTCAAGGGCCAACGTGGGGAAGCACGACATACAGTGCCATACTAGTTCCTCAGGCTGTGAAAGGGCGGATTACACCCGATCTGCAGGATTTGGATTTGGAGAAATACCTCGTCACACATGAATTTTTATATATGGAAGATCTGCAGTGAATTCAATAAGGGCTTAAATCCTGGTCAAGCTCTATGGTAAGCAGAATTTCGACAAGAATGGATCGCCAATCGACACTTTCTTAGGGGCATGTGACATCCATCTCGGACCTCCAAGGCGCCGCCATATTTATCCTGGCATAACCGTATTGGCTAGTGGATCCGCAACTGATAGGAGTCGTGCGGTAGGCTACTTCAGCGATAAAGCAGCCGGTAGCTCTTATTGAACGCTCAACTGACTGATAATGTTGGAGAGCTGGTCTCGGCACTGATACCCAAGCTTGCCAAGAGGGTTGAGCAGCATCCTTCATGTGTAACAGACCGAATTCCGAAGGGCCTATTCGTAATAGATGATGCTCATGCTGTAGTGATTTCGCATAAGACTTGTGGCCACACTGGTCCGGTTATGTAGAACTGCAGGGAATACGAGCTGCAGTTAGAGCAAGATCTTAAGCATGTAGTATCTTGGCCAACGAGTCCTCCGTGTAAGCGACATCAGCCAACTTCGCAGATTGACGGGTAATCAATATCCAAGTGGATAAGAAGAAAACCTGCCTAGGTAGAGTATCATTCGTCGTCCGCTGATGTCAGTAGCGAATTAGACTGAGTAAAAAGCCCACGCCTGTAAGCGTTCTATTAATTTTCATTCACTTATCATGTTTCACAAAGATAGGCTCACTGAAAATGCCCTCTTAAGACTTTAACGATAGAAGACTGCAAGTAATGAGAATGGCCTAAAATATCAATCAAGAATTCTCCATAATCTATAAGGGAATGAATGTGATAGTATGCCAGTAGGGTAAAATGTTAACCATCTGTTAAAGCTTCATGAGACTTATCGTCTGCAATGTCACCGATATATAACGTCCCCCTAAGATATCATCATCCTAAAAAATCCCTACTCAAGAGTCAATTATCTCTATCGCACGTCCCGGCCTCCAACGACTCTCGACGGTCTGTATGACCTAGAGGCAGCAGGCCTTTGGCTCCACAACACCATCCGAAATTTCTTCAGAAAGGACTTCGGCAATAGGGGCAGCAGCAGGAGCAGCTACAACTGCTGCAACAAAGATGGCAATAACTGGGATGAAGCGCATCTTGACTATACACAAGGTCAGGCCTAGATCAGTTATCAAACTGGAAAAGGGAGGTTGAAGTACGGTGGTATAATTGTTTAAAGTTACTGCGGCAGGTTGAGATATGTCTGCGCTCGTTGGGTGTGATTAAAACCAAATAGGAGGTTCGTATATATGATTTCAAAGCTGGTTCAGTGGTCGGAGTATGGAACCAAAGATTCCAAGAAGCGAGTCTTGGGGGAATGTCTCTTTATCTTCGTAAGGTCATTCTATGAAAACCCACATATTGCAGTATCTTAACTACCTAATGCTATATTGCGTACCATACAGTTACACGAAAAGGGGAATTTCAGTCTTCAGTCAGGGAAACTTGTATGGGTGTCACAAAGAGAGATAAGGGATAGTATTTCGCCGCTTTCCCTTCGGCAGTGTATTATGCTAACTCCAACTTCGTCCCTTATGTATGACAATGCAATGTGACTTGTGTAACGCTCAAAGTAATGCCAAGTGTTGTGTCACTTCCTGCCAACGTCTTGGCTCTGCAGGCAAGAAGGCCTTTGGTTCCGATATCCGATCATTTTCCTTCGATAGATACAAGTAAGATTGACCCCAGACAGCGGGGATGCAATAAATCGGCGATCTAGGGAAGGGAATGGCGGAGAGGGAAACACATTGCGCTCTTATGGTATCGATTCTAAAGTGGCGGCCAGTCTCATCTAATATGTGTGTCACAACGCAGATGGTATTCTAAGAGCCTCCTTTGGGTGTCATTCTGCAAAATTATCTATCTGCAAGCGCTAGATACGCAATTTTTCCACAACGAACGGCTGGACCCAATTGCAACAAGCATCTGTGATGTAACAAGGTTATGGGAACCCATATACCTGTCCAGTATAATGATCGTGGCAGCCTGACAAAGGCGCAATAACCATTCACCCTAGCAATGCCATACTAGAGCATCCAATCTGTTTCCCAATGAAAGTGGCTCAGGATGCAGTTGGCTGAGTGTACTTTGCAGCTTGTATCTCAGCACTGGCCATAACCCCCGCGTTACAGCCGCTTGTGATGGCGCTTGGGATGACTTTGTAAGGCGTACTGCAATCGCCAACGGCGAAAACACCAGGGACAGTGGTCTGGAAGAATGATCCTTCGGTTTGAATATCGCCTAGTGGTGTAGTGGCAAGACCGAGCTGATCTACGAACGGCCCCTGGGGGCTAGTCTGTGGGTTGTGTACAAGGAACTTTTCTTCTTTGCTAGAACCGTCAGTGAACTCCACTGTGACAGAATTAGATTCGTCGTTGCCAACGAGGCGCTTGATTTCTCGTGTCTCGACATGGAACTTGGGTTTGATAAGGGTGTTGACAATGGGCTCGAGTTCAGCTGTCACCTCGGCATTGCCATTAGTGTACAGCGTAACTTCATCAGTGAACTGAGCGGCATTCTGAGCCACGTGCGCGGCGAGTCCTCCTCTGACGGGAGGAACGGCCAAAACTCCAGAGGAAGGGGAATTGCGGTCTTCATATCCATGACAGAACAAGCAATGGAAGCTGGATACAGTAAAATTATCAGTTATATGGATTTACTACACGAAGAGAGGGTTGTGCCATACATGCGCTTCTTCCATAATTGATCGTAGCCCTCAACATCGGGATAAGTATTGGCTGAGCCAACGGCAAGGATTACTTTCCGGACGGACCACACCTTGCCGCTGGCATCAGTGACTTCAAAGTGAGAATCGGATTTCTTGTCGATTTTGGTAACAGCAACATCGGCGAATTGAATTGTGTCGTAGTTGGCCAAAATATTCTTCCTCGCCTCGCTGCGGTATTCCTCGGGATTTTTATGATCCCAGGTCAAGATCATATGCATATGAGCAGCTCCGGCGTTTCTATAAGACTTGGAATCGAAGACAACAGCCGTGTGGTTCTGGCGCGCCAGAGTGTTGGCGGCAGTCAACCCCGCCGGGCCGCCCCCTACAATAGCGACATCAATGAAGTCCATTGTATATTCTCACAGGGACGCGTTGATCTAAGAGAGAGTCCTGAAGGGAAACTTGAAGGAATTAGATAGATAGGTTCTGAGGACTGAATTCCAGAATGCGAAGCTAGAAGGGCTCAGTGTTGCTCGCTGTTATTCTCTTATTCAAGGTTCTTTGCTGCAGGCTGGTGCCAGACTCCTCATTCAGGTTACACAATTACACCGCATATATATTACCAATATACCCGTTGGACCAACCATTCGAAACAACTTCTTGGGGAAACTCTCCTGATTGTCATCAGGTCCTTTCAAGTTAAAATTCATAGAACATGCGGATAAAATCATCAGCACACTTGCCAAGCTAAATAGATGCAGTGATTGCGCCCCCAGTCCGGGGTGGCAAGGCCCAGCGGCACAGCTACATGCTGACGAATTACGAATTTGCCGAGTTATTCGGTGAACTCGGTGATCTCTGACATGTAGGACAGCGAAACGACCAAGACCTAAATGTTTTATTAATTTACTTGGCCTGCAACCGATCGCCAAGCTCACATACAACAAGTAGCAATGTGATAATGCTTAGGGCTGGTTGCTATTCATAAGTAGATGCAGGCTGGCGGCTTAGAGATGAACGAATTTTATTACTAGATGCAGCAGTCATGCATTGAGTCTTGGCAGACACTGCCCTATAAATGTATTACGCATTGTGTAACCCCATGTTGGAGTTCTGGCGTTCCAACTTGCTGTCTGGGTACCCAATGATATATCATACTTTTATGTTGGTATGCTGCAGGCGTGTGTAGGACTCGCTGACAGATTCCTTCTTGTCAAGTTTGGCTGCAGCTTTCTTGGCCTTCCCTATTGACAGCCTGAGGGAAGGCTGCGAGAGGCGGCTTCTCTTTGCTTTAACTTTCCCTTCGTATTCTCCCTATATTCACTATGGACGTTCTTCAGGCTTCTTTTCTTGGGTCCGCATGGAAAATTTCCTATCCCTAAGTTACCGTTTATTCCTCAGACTGCCATATTTCATGAATTTTTAATCACAATGGCCGAAGTTAAGCAACACTACTACCAGACTCCGAATCATGTTATTGCCGCCGGGGTTCTCCTGTCCTTACTAGATATCGTTTGCGTTCTATTGAGATTCAAGGCCCGGAGAGAGGGGAAACAGCCCTTGAAGGCAGATGACTGGCTTCTTCTTCCCGCAACGGTATGTTTAATCACTTACTGCCATTGTGTCGCTTGCTATTTGTTACATGGTGACTAATGGGCTTCTTTCACAGTTACTGACGGCGGGAGTGGGCAGTTGCTTGGTGTTTGGAGTCTCGCGAGAGGCCATTGGGTATCGAGAGTATCCAACATCAGTGGACAATCCGTCTCAAGAAGCCCTTTCTCAGATGTCGATATCAATCAAGGTATGTGTGCGGGAAAGCTATCATTACATTACAATCTAATTACAAGTTTAATAGCTCGAATGGTCTATTAGTTTGATCCTCCCCGTCGCATTAGCTTGCACGAAGTCGAGCTTCTTGTTTTTCTACCGACGAATCTTCTCAGTAAGCAGGGCTTTTAACCTGCTTCTGTTTGGTCTAGTTATCTTCGTCGTTATGTGGGCTCTTGCATTCTTTCTTGCCACCCTCTTGTGTTGCAAGGTAATGGCCGTGGCTATCTGGAAACCTATTTCGGATATGGCCCAATGTGCGTTCTTTCTACACGTGTTAATGGCGTTTTGTATCACCGGCTTCATTACGGACGTCGTCATTATCGCTATACCCATCCCATTCGTAAGTGACATACATTAAACACGTATAGATACCTAGGTACCTATGTATGCTGAACAGAATTCAGATATGGCGTTTAAAACTATCTACAAGCCAGAAGCTCGTCGCAAGCGCCTCGTTTCTTTTGGGGCTAGTGTGAGTTTAGGTCTTGGAAATTGTCTAGAAGGTATCTAATGAGCATCATCAGCTAACGCAAGTACATTAGGACTGTTGCAACTGCCCTAGCCCGCCTAATAGTATCTGTCGGCTTCGTAGCACAAGCTTCCGACCCCAACAGCGATATGATCCGTGAGTGTCAACCGTAATTTGCTCCACCGAGTCGATCAATTTCTTACAAAAGACCCAGTGAACATAACGCTGTATTGCTATTGGGGAATGGTTGAATGCAGCATGGGCGTGTGCGCTGCCTGCTTACCAACACTCCAATTTTACTTCCGTGGAAAGAGATGGGATAAACTAACCAGCAGGGCTCGGAACATATCCAGCAGCTTCTCTTCAGGCCAGGATCGCGTTGACTCTAAGAATGGAACCGATATTCACATGAATGAAGTCGTTAATGTCGAATCTCGAGAAAAAACCAGTACTTCCACTGTCTCGTCCGCCACAAGCCAAGACCCGCTCAGGGGCACGACTATTAGAGATTCCTTGTAGGTGTATGGGGGATCTGGCAACCGTTTCCAGCTTCTAAATTTCTTCTGGTTTAGTTTACACAGGCTTTCATATCCTATCATATTGCGAACTATAAAAGGCGTGGTAAAGGAGTCTAGGTGTAGTCTAGGTGTAGTGGTTCCATCAATGTATATCTGTACTCACAGAGGAAGATAATCCCTGATCCGCGGGTAATAATATTCTAACATGTTTTAGGGTTAAGGTGATATATGCCTGGGAAATATATATCTAAGGTTCTTACTGATTTAACAGAGGGGCGTTACTTCGAGTAATAAGGAGAGAACATTAAGGATCATTTTCGGATTAATCGAAGTGGATTACCTATATAGTAACCGGGTAGTGATAGATATAGAAATTGCCTTATGGTTCAGCAAAGCCTAGTGTCGAAAGGGAAACGATTGTAAAGTTGTAAAACGAATATACTTAAATTGCTTTCGAATTTTCCTAGTTATTGAGGGCAACTCAGGGGAGGTGAAGTTGCAGATACGAGAAAGGCTAAATATATGCCCCTTTACTTCCCAAGGGTAAAATTTGATATAGACGCCAGGTATTATGACGCTAATAGGCGTAGAGTCACGTATAAAGTGTCAGTGTCTATCACTTCGTTGACTGGATTTCCATCCTTCTAGTCATATCAATCTTAGCACACTATCCATACAATGATTGGAAATGGTTTTTTTAAATATTAAATAGTATTTTATATGCGTGGAGAATTATATCTAGCCATTCGTCGACATCCGAAATGCGTCCATGGATAACTCCGAGGGACTATTGTTAAGAAACCATTTTACGCTTTCATCTAGTCCTGCTAATGAATTTACTGCGAGACTTCAGGTTATGAAGTGTATGGGAGCTCTAGTGTAGGGAAACTAGCCGGAATTTCTTTGTAATAAACGATATTCCCAACTTCTAGGTTGTTAGGCTGACGTCGAGTCCAAGATCGCTTCTACCTTCCTTGTGGTATTTGAGTGTTGGATGATTGCATCTTCGATTCTTCGCTCATTGGGGATCCTCCTAAGCCTTCCTCAAGGTCAGTTATTCGAAGCCCTTCCTCTTCCTTTCCCTGAGTCTTTGACTTGAAGTATAAAACCAGCCACCCAAGGATGATAAGGACCATCATCGGTATCACTATCTGAAGATAGAGGGACAGGCGATCTTTCTTCATATCCCAGCTGTATTTCGAGTTCGCCAGTTTGTCTTCAGAGTCATACCACCGCAAGATGCCGCTACTAAAGAACGTCTGATAGGTTATAAGAGGCATGTTCGTAGAGAGTCGGCGCGGGAGGCTTACAGCGAGGAATGTTCCCGGAAGAAAGATGAGCGTAAATACAGTGATTACGTGCATGGACACCGTCTGATGACCAGTTTTCAGGGCGATGTCGTGCATCTTTTCCGTCATGTGGTTCATCTTTGCTGTCATGGCCATCGTGAAATCTGTAGAAGCCTGGGCATTTTTTGCAAAATGCTTACTGGCTTGCATGCTGGCATACTGTTGGACCGAATAGAACTAGTGCACTAAGTTAGCTAGGACAATTCAAAGCCGCTTGAAGGCAGTGGGAGCTCACTAGGTTGCTTCTATCTTCTAACAGGATATTGAGAGTCTCCAACCTTGACTGCTGCACCTCGAGGTCCTTCTCGATACTTATAGCTCTCTGACTGAATTTTGCCGCTTTTAGCCTACAGCCATCCCTGATCTCGGCAGGGAAGTCATCGCTGTCTATCGTGGTAGTATAATATTCACGGATCTCCTTGATGATGTTGCGATTCTGTTTCAATACCATTAGAGCCTCTTGCATGTATTCTCCTGTTTGGTGAAGATCCTGTAGCTTTTCGAAAGAGAACATGCGCTCTAGATTGGTATCATCATTATCGTCATTATCATTGATCTCTTCGGGCTCTTCCACAATATTTTCTGTGTGGTTGGGATGAGCAATGTCCCACTCTCCTATCGTTGGGCTCTTTTCCGTCTTGGAGAAACTCGAAAACTTGGTGAATGAAGTCCGTAATTTGCTTAGTGAAGTAGGTGATGACATCGCCAATGTTGGTCGAGCACTTCTTGGTGTAATTAGTGTACCCGGCCTGCTTGGCGCCGGTACCATTGCAGGCCCAACCAGTTCGTCAACATCAGCAAGAACTGCGATTTTTGCCTTGGTTCGAAGCCGGTCTTCCATTTCGTTGATGTACCATCTCCACTGCTCGCCACACCATTCCATTACATGAGTGTGCGCTGCAAGTGATGCACCAAAGGATCCAGTGAGAGTTTGGTGAGAATTCGCGGCCATGTCGATAGATCTTCTTGAATCGGTCGCCTTTCTTATACGATTCTCCATAGCGTCGTTTCCCTTGATAAAAATCCAGAAAGACTTTCCCGTCTCAACGTCAAAGGAGTGGTAAAGCACGGTTTGTCGTATCGACCACCCCCACTCTGATTCCGTGCGCTCAACGGAGTGAAGATTGTAACATTGTTGAATTTGCCGACCTAACCTACCGATACCCTCAACCTTGAATAAATCTTTCAGATTTGGAACATCTTTATGAAGGTGATTTTCATGGCGAAATGCTGTATAATGGAAATCCTGGAGTTTTTCTTGCCTCCCGCATGTGAAAAGGAGGTCTAGAAAATGGGGCATCACTTGGTGATACGATAAGAGATAGGTCAGATCTTGTTGTGTGACTTCCAGTCTAGCTCTTGAATTTTTCGACTGGATGAATCTTCGAGTGGTCAGCTTTCAATTTGATATCCATGCGACTTTGCTCACACGTAGCGGCATGCCGGGTCATGCAACCCGCTGTCTTGGCAATGCTGCTTTAGACCCTCAAAGTATGCAGGTCTAAATTCTTGAAACCCTATCATATATTCAGTGGTTTGTCCTAGGGAATGCCTAGATATATAAGAGCACGGAAATTACCACTGCTACCCTCGTTTGTCTCCCAGAACTTCAAGAGTGTAACTTCTGGGAAAGGATTAAATAATCTTCCAGACTCATCACGTAGCTTGCAGCGATATGATTCGAGCGTGTGTTCGAAGATGAGGCTCTGAGCTAAGTTACATGGATATGACGAGGATGCCTCGCACGAAAGAAGTAACTGACGCTCATTGGTATCTCGGCTCGGGGGAGAGCTAGCGTCGGCAATTGGCTTCATATTACTTGATGCCATAAAGGATGATCAGGATTATCGAATTGGACGAGGTAATACTTAAAATGAGAGTGTCGAGGTAGTCGAACGTGTCTGCTCTTACTGATGTCCGTCCATTTTATGTCTTTCTTACATGGCTAAGCCTAGTTTGCCTCAATACGGAGTCAACCTCATCTTGAGCCCGAGACGTTCTAGAGTGATTTCTACACCACATATAAACACTTCCTCGGGCTTTTGACATATTATCCAATCGATTTCAAGAACGGTGATGGACTCTTACATAAAACCGATTGTGGCGCTTAAGCCCCTCCCTCCATCTCCAACTCGGTGTAAGCTAGCCTGCATGAGTGAGTGTAGCACCAGAAGGGCTGACTACAGAAGCGTAGGAATCCATCTCCATTCTTAACCCTTAACATTACTTGTCTGCCATGCTCCCTAATAACGTTAAGTGAATTCCGAGTATGCCTGGGATACACGTAGATTAGAACTGCGTATATATTGAACGTGCCGTGTTTGATTAAGATGTGTGTAGGTAGGTGTCGTTAGTCATAAGATCATTATTCCGTATCGTCCCCTGCCGAGCTTGGGGGCCACACCCCATCCTGCCTAGTTCATCCAATATCGTGTGCAGTATTGTCATGTCATACGCAAAAAAGATATTTCATTGGCGGATTTCCCTAGCTCGTATGCGCCCGCCCCTTCAGTCTTTGCTTTTGAAATTTGAGCCCCTCATTCCGCCTTTGGACACAGAGCCTCATGGCATCTCGCCTTCGGAGGCCCCTCGCCCCCCTCCCCTTCCGCAATCTGTGACAACGAAACACCAAGAGGGGCTGTTCTGGTGCACGTTACAGGGCCATTTTTAATAACGAAGGCGATCCATGATGTACGTTCTCTCGGCCTAACTTTTAGTTATTAAGAGTAGAAACATCGGAGTATGCTCCGGGGTTTTTCGTACCTCGGTCAAAGGTCGAGGGATATTGAAAATATACTCCCCAGCTCTTTGCTATATCGAAGTTAGATCTCTCGGTTCGTGGGTATCAAACCTGCTATCCAACCCAAGTAAAGAACCTGATATTACAAGGGATTATGTACGGGTATTGTTATTGCACACGTGTGAGAGCTAGAAGGATGTCTCAAGGATATCAGGAAAAAGATATTCTTGATGAGTCGGACTTACAACGCAGGGAATAACGATACCGAATAAACCTTTCAAGTAATTTTCAAGGACATTCTGGTACAGGCGATAGCTGTTAAAGGTCTGCTGGGGCATTTCGGCGAACCAAAACAATTACATAGGTATAGTGTAGATAATATCCCAATGGGGAAGTATGGCTCGTGAGATCTAGATTGGCAAGGCTTTCTTGGATCGGTGCGCTTGTTCCACGACGAGGTTGACTCGGGAAAAAAAAGTGAAGAGGAATCTGCCTTATGAAAAGCCTCGTGGGTGGTATTGAGGAGAAAACACCCCTATTATATCATATTAGAGATCGTTATACCGCCCAAGGCGCTTTTTTCATATTGTGGCTTGTGTGACACAGTGTTCTGCATAGGCTGGGTACCTTCTCCTAATATTACTTACTATTATACCTATAACACACCCGTTAACGGTCGGTCCTACTTATGAAGGCCCGAACTTCACTCTAGACATCTATTTGAACCAACTGCCACAGTTCGGATAGTTCGCTTTATGCATCACCATCCATGGATAGTACATTCCGTGTAGTCCCGAGCTGTGGGTATATATGATCATTGAAGATCAGCTCCAATCAGCAGGAATCCTTGTGGTCAGCTCTCTTGTAGTTGCCAGCCTTGATTGTTGCCTCTGCAAGCGAGTTACCTAACGTGTTCTCATGCACTCTGTTGCGCGAACCACATTCCTAGTAGGACATTGGAGCAGATCTTACACTTTTCCAACCCCATCCATCATCCGACATAACACTTGCGCACCTGAGAATGTCCCCTCGAGTAAGCAAAGATCCATTTTCAACCAAGCCCGAACGTCCCTTAAATTCATCTTTTTCCTGGCTGTTGGCTAGAAGTAGAATTTTGTTTATTTCTCTTCAAAATCATAATTTAGAAGTCTGGGTATCTTAATCCAATCCCTCGTCCAAATCTGAAAATAGGCTGACTGCTTATTGCCCTTTTTATCCTGCCTGCATTGATTTACGCCCCCGGGCTTAGGCACTGTGGCTGCTTCTGCAGCGGGCTCACATCCATTGACGGTCGCCCCCTCGGTACAATGTCTTTACATGACTCCAGGAGGCCTTCTATTCGCCCTTCAATGTCTTTCGCCAGATGGACTGATAACATTAAGCGAAGCGGCGAAGATGGCAATGGTCAATCTGCCGAGTTCGTATCGCCATGCGATTTGACCACTTATTGGAATCATAGACGCGTCAAAGAATTTCTCAAACTCTATCCAAAAGTGTCTGCAACAGTGGACATCATACTCAGTGCTTACATCCGCGTGTTTAGCATCCTCGTCTTCACGGACCATCTAGATTATCTTCCAGAGTTCATGGAAAACAGTCTCAATGATGGCAGCCTACCTCTCACGCAGCGCCCGTGTGGATGGCCTGATAACAGGCAGCTTAATGAAGTTTTCGAAGATTTCCAGAAATATCAATGGAAATTTTGCCCCTTGGAAATGAGCCGACATTCGCTTGTTGGCCAACGACTAGACACTCGCCATATTCTTCCTATTGACTCAAAGAAAGTCATACGCGAATCACGCGGGGAATCGGAGGTTATTCGAGTTGACTTCCACGCCAACTGCATTGTAGGTTCAAGATACCTACCTCATAAGCATGATAATGCATAGCCTGCTGACGCTTTGCATAGGACGGGCTACCAACCACCATGATCCTCAAAGCATACACAAGGCCGGAACGATACAAAACCGAGGTCAACGCCTTTACGATGATTTGTAATAGCGCATCTAATGAGGATAATTTAAAACTTGATAATATTATCGAGTTCTATGGACACTTTACGCAAAACGAAATGCACTATCTTCTCCTAGAATGGGCTGAACGAGGAAACTTGGAGTCCTACTTCAGGAACACAAAACCACCTGAGTCAGCTGCAGACATGTTTCTTTTCTGGAGGAATATGTTCAAACTCATCGAAGGCCTTACTCTCATTCATAATCTCGGTAGTGTCGACGAAGAGAGCACTACCGCATTTCGTGGGTAAGTTCTTGAGCTGCTCAATCGTATTGTCAATGGCCAATTAACTTTCCACCAAGCTCTCACCAAGATATCAAACCTGGAAACATACTTGTCACTTGCAATAAGCCGTCTAATAAGTACGACGTAATCTTCAAGATCGCCGACTTTGGCACGAGTGATATCTGGCAAGTTTCGCGCGAAGATCCTAATGCTCTTGGGATTGATAACAAGGGAGATCAATGGTATAGTGCCCCGGAATGTGTTGCAAATTATGAAGTGTTATACAGATTCGACAATCGGGTTGGATCCGAAGTGGATATCTGGTCCCTGGGCTGTGTCTTCAGCGAGGCGGCGGTTTGGGCAGTATGCGGTCAGCCAGGTCTACGGGACTATCTCGAGCGCCGGGTTCAAGAGACCAAACGGGTTGAGTCAATGGCCCGGTCCGGGTTCGCGGGCTGTTTTCACAACGGCAATGAGCCCCTGAACGCAGTTACATTGATGCACGCACAGATTCTTAAAAGTAAACGACACTGGGACACGATTACCCCTGAGATTGTCCGGCTAATACACGAATCAATGTTACTCGAGCCCATGGGTCCACGGAAGAGTGCAAGGGACTTGTTGCAAAGGTCTGGGCGACTCCTCAAAGAAGCAGAAGAAAGGGCACTAGAAGAAGGTTACATACAACGAGACAATCCACTTCCAACGTCGCCTATGCCGACACCTCTTCCGAGTAAAGTCACGGTGGAAGAAGTCCAGCAGTATCGTAATGATATAAAAAAGCATAGGCCACCGAACGAGTACGTCGCCACGCATTGCATTGTGGTACAGAAAAAGATCAAAGGCCGAGACCAGATTTTCCTCATTGACGATTCCAAATCAATGAAGACACAACACCGTGAAGCTGTTTCGAACACCTTCGTCGCACTCTCGTATCTAGCAAAGAAGATCGATGAGGACGGCCTCGACTTGTTCTTCACATCTCAACCATCCGAAAGGTTCCACAAACGCCGAACCTCGAAACTCGCCAGTGAAGTCAAACAGCACTTTATCCGGCATCCGAACAGTGGGACGTCCAGCATGGAGGCTAGCATGGGCCAAGTGATCGACTACATCATCGGGAAGCTAGACAATCCTTCAACAACGTTTACAAGTCTTTCTGGGATTCAACGGTTGAAACAACAACCAAGAATTACGCTCATAGTTTTCACAGATGGACGGTGGGGCAATGGGTCAACAAATATTTCTGGAGTCGTGCAAGAAATCCAGAGACTTATAGAGAACGTCAAGTCGCGAGGTTTGGGTAGGACTACGGTTACGATACAGTTCATCCGGTTCGGCAATGACCCTGAGAGCATCTGCCGACTCCAATCCCTCGATGACTTCGGGAAAAATATAGACTGGTATGTTACCGCCTAACCTTTAATATCGAACTCACTAATAATATTCACTCGTAGGGACATTGTTGACACCAAGTCTCATGAAGACCATGTGCCCGATATGTTAATTGGGAGCATAGACGACATCGTGGATGACAAAGGCGAAGATTAGCTGCAGATCTGTCTTTTAATAGAGAATGTATATGACAACTTCAAAACCAAGACACTTTCAGCCAACTATGTTCTCTATCTAAATGCTCTCAAGGTGGTAGTAATCATATACATTTCCAATCCAAAAGAATAGGTACTCTCAATATCTATTACTGGAACATGTCTCATTGGGGAGAGCGCTCTAGCATACCTAGGGGGAAGACTCCAAGTGGGAAGTAATCAAGACTCTTCCCAACTATCTCTCTCGATGACTCAGTCTGCCAATAAGATAGGGTTTCCTGTTCAAGAGTATGCGCTAGATCGTTCGACGTTGCTGAAAGGTCCTTTGATGATCTTGATCCTTACCAGTACACCAGCTTTTGTCTGACAGCAGACCCAGCCAAACAGACCGTCATCCATATCAATTGAACTGACCAAGTCTTCACTCATGTATTCAATGCCATTATGATGCCGAATGACCAGAAGTCATTGAGTGAGCATATGGAAAAACAGCGCTTCCTCAAATCTATAAGTACACAAGGGTCCGCTGGCGAACCAGCTGAACCGAAAAAGTCATAAAAGACACACCGGGATTACCCCTTTATAATACCGTATCCAGATAGCAACCTATATAGCCAACGCTTCCTGAGACTCCAGAAATCGTGCGGACGTAAGCCCCATAAATACATGAAAATAGGCCGGTTATGAAGCCTGCAATGTCGATAACCAAATGTAGGTACCTACCTAATTACGCCTTACCTCCATACGCCACCGTCTAGGTAGTTGGAAGATCTGTTGATAATATTGTCTCTTCAAAATCCTTCGAAATACTTGTCGTATTGGCGGGCCAGCTGACTCGTATATGGCTCTCTCTTGCCATCGTCCTCGGGATAGACGTCGAAGCACTGCGCGTCACCCGGATATCGAACGTTTGGCTGAATAGGAGGTCTGACCTGTCGATGGAAGAGCGCGGTCCAGTCAATACCTTCGAAGAAAGGGTGTGCCTTGACCTGCTGAGTACCACCGATGAGATTACCTAGTCGCCGAGAGCGATCAACTGTGCAGAATGACCGGATGATGTTCTGCGCATTAGCTGAGATAGGGGGCTCGGCGGGAAAGAGGACTGGCTTCTCGATAATCCTATTATCGTGTTAGTTTCCGCAAGCCACGAGGCATGACCTGGATTTGCTTACTGTTTATAGATCTCAATAGGATTCTGGTGCCAAAACGGTGGATACCCGGTCAGGAATTCGTATATCAGGATGCCTAGGGCCCACCAATCAACCGCTATGGTGTGTCCCTTATTTTGAATCACCTCCGGTGCCAAGTACTCGGGTGTGCCACATAGAGTGTATGTCTCAACAGGTCTACTATCCTTGCTGCCCAGTCTCTTCGCAAAACCGAAGTCAACCAACTTCACGTGACCTTGGCCATCCAGAAGCAGATTTTCCGGTTTCAAATCGCGATATGCCACGCCGCCTTGATCGTCGTGTAGATACTCAAGTACCAAAACGATCTCGGCCGCGTAGAACTGGGCCCATTCCTCTGGAAATCGCCTATGTCTCCTTAGATAGCTGAATAGTTCTCCACCAGGGATATAGTCAAGCAGCATGTACAACGAGTCGTGATCGGAGAATGTGGTGATTAATTCGGTAATAAAGGGGTGACCGGCTACATCGCTCAGAATGCGGCGTTCGTCTCGTACGTGATCGATTTGCTTTAACTTGATGACTTCGGCCTTGCGCAGGATCTTGAGGGCGAACACCTTCTCGCGGTCCTCATCGGTGCCCGTAGCAGGTCGAACCAAACAGACTCTGGCGAAGGTACCTGGAACAACATCGTCTTAGTATGGCTAACACTTGATACGTCAGTAATCGCAAACGCGACAGGTGGAGATTACCTGTTCCAAGAGTCCTCACGAGAGAAAAGTCGCTCAATTTCAATCGCTGGTGTTGCGGTGGTATTTTCGGTTCGCGATCTGCATCTTCTTGCGAAACAGCACCGGCGTCTGCATTTGTGACGGGTCGTCGGCTGTGCTCTTGTATGACTCGTGGTAAAAGGCCAGGTTTGGCAACCGTCGCAGCCATCTTCTTAAGATTCATCCGAGCTATATTGCTTTAGCTAACCCTAAAAGCTGCCGTTCGCAATTGGCGGTTTATCATTCAACGACTCCCATCTCTTGGGGCGATAAATTGCTATCCGCGAAGATGGTTCGGCTTGAGGCGGTTGGAATTATCTGATGCGGATTATGCGGACTAAGCGAACTATGCGAATTGGGCACTCGCGAGAATGCACATCATGAATGTTTTGAGTAGTATAGGTTAAAGGGGGGTTTTTAGAAAAAAGAGAGAAATAATTCGTAACTTAAGTGATAGTTTGGAGTCTAGAACAACAGAATGGTTATGTAGTTCTTAGCGCAGTCGATTGAAGGGACGAGGAGTAATGGACTATCCCAAGTCGTAGTCGCAAAACGGGATGGTTAGGTAGTAAGCGGTGCGGTGCGGTGCGGGTGCGGTTCCTAGCCTCGTGCTTGTAGCGATGACGTTTGCTGCAGAACAATTCCAAGCGGGGAGGGATTTCATTTCGTCGTACAGGTACGTAAGTGACGAAAGTGGATATTTTTGGCTGTCTGATCTAGTCCGCGAAGGGAAAGTACCTTTGCATGTTTGGTGTGACGAGCTGCAGCATAGCGGCTACAGTCGCTCGAGGTTGCAGCTGATAGATTTATAGCCATGCTGATATCAACCTAAATAGCCAACCAATGATCAGATCGTTTAGTGTCGTCTATAGATGTTTAGAGTACATTGTTAAAGAAAGCCCTATACTCAATAGAAAATGAAATACTGTAGGACTTCTCGGACTTCTCAACTGTAACTCTATTGGCGTTCGTTTCGACGGATGTCCAGATTGGGTAAGTTGATGGGGGCTGTGGGGAATGGGAGCTGTTCCAGCTCTTACCCAATCAGTGTTAGTTACTGGCCAGTACGTACCCCTTAGTTTCATCAAGACGGAGCTTCAGCCACAGGTGACCACAGGTGAGAGACCCCCTTAGCTGAGGCTGATGATCGGTCAGAGCGGCATGCGGCATCCCTAAACCGTAACAACCCCACGGAGCATACAATCTCTCCTTAATGCCTACCAGCGATAACCTTCTGACATAATTCCGACCTTTTTCTTGACGACAAGACTCCCCGTTCCCACCGATTCAAATAAAATAGCCTATATCCGTCGCTCACGAAGCCTTGATGCTCCCTCACATCTCGCTAGAAATGAATTGAAGACCAAATTCATGGATGGACTTGACTCCGCTGGAAAGTCTTGAACCATGTTTAACCTCAGCAGCTTTGTGCAGAAGGCTCAGTCGGCTGCTCAGCAGTTGATTGATCCTATGCAAGGTTTGAACCTGACCAACTCCGACAGGCATCCCTCCAAAGCTTCTCTGTTCCAGCAACAGTTTCGACTTCCCAACTCCCAGACACCTTTATACGAAATACCCGCCGAGCTTACCATACCGCCCTCGAACGTCACCCAAGGAGATAAAGACCGTGACAGGGGCTGGCACTATGCCGGCAAGCTACACCTGTCTGAATCTTATATCTGCTTCTCCACCACTCCCACCAGTTTTTCTCAAGGTGCGAGCACTTCGAGCTCAGCCGCCTTCTTCGGTCAGACACATGGTGCTGGGCCTAGCGGGAACGGATTCACTTTCCCTCTATGTGCCATCAGGCGGGTGGAGCGTTTGAACAGCCAGAATTCTCAGGTACGATAAGACTTTTCTTTCTTCTACTTGGGATCATTATCACGACTCACGCTGACGTTGAGAAACCCAGTTTGCCCTCGCCATCACGACCTGGAATGGCATTTCGCAGGAATCGGCTAAGGATAAGGATAAGGAAGCACAGAAGGACAAGAAAGACTCTAGAGAGCAGAGGATCACCATCTCACTTGCTGCACCCCGTCCGGCATGCGAGCGATTTTGCGATGGCCTCAAGAAGGGTTTGAGAAACGCAGTCGGAAGCGTTGGAAAATACAAGAAGGTTGTAGCCGAGTGCTACTCCGAATACCTACTCCGACCAGAGGATAAGAAGAACGTTAACCCGCCTGATGCCGGCTTAGGCATGATTTTCCGATATCCTGGCGACCCGAAGAAACTGAGAGATCGAGCAAAGATGAGGTTGTGGGCAGAGTATCTTCGCGACAATGGCCGGAACGCGACCTTGATTCGCCAACCTACGTTTCATAAACTAATCAGAGTCGGTCTCCCGAACCGGCTCCGGGGTGAAATCTGGGAGCTGACTTCAGGATCTCTGTATCTACGACTTGAAAACCCGACGTTGTACACGGACACGCTCGCGAAATTCTCTGGAAAAGAATCGTTGGCTATAGATGAGATAGAAAAAGACCTGAACCGAAGTCTTCCAGAATATCCCGGTTTCCAGAGCGAAGATGGAATCAACCGATTACGACGGGTCCTCACCGCATACAGTTGGGTAAATCCCGAAGTCGGTTATTGCCAGGCTATGAATATCGTCGTGGCTGCCTTATTGATATATATGTCGGAGGCTCAAGCTTTTTTCCTGCTTTCGGCGTTGTGCGATAGGCTAGTTCCCGGATATTATTCGTCCACTATGTACGGTACACTCTTGGACCAGAAGGTGTTTGAGTCACTCGTGGAAAAGACGATGCCCATCTTATGGGAACACCTCGTCAAGAGTGACGTACAGCTTTCCGTGGTTTCCCTGCCCTGGTTCCTCTCCTTGTATATCAACTCGATGCCATTGGTTTTTGCATTCAGGGTTCTAGATGTCTTCTTTGTTGAGGGTCCCAAGGTTCTATTCCAGGTCGGTCTGGCCATTCTGAGAATTAACGGCGAGGAGTTATTAGATGCTACGGACGACGGCGCCTTCATATCTGTTCTAAAGTCATATTTCTCACGTCTGGACGAGTCCGCACATCCCAAGTCGGAAAACCCAAAATTACGAGCCATTAATAGGTTCCAGGAACTCATGGTTGTCGCTTTTAAGGAGTTCTCAGCTGTTACTCACAGTACAATCCAAGATTTACGATTGAAGAACAAAGATGCGGTCCTCAATAACATTGAGAATTTCGCTAAACGTACTGCCATACGGAATCTTGGACCTGACAGCAAACTACTTAGTCCCGAGGAAGTAGGGGCTCTCTACGATAGATTTTACGGTGTGCTATACGAACGGCAACAACGGGATCATATTATCCAAGAACAATTACGCCGGAATAAAAACAGAAGAAGTCGAGTCACCGAAACATTCTCGGAGCATCATGACCATGGTGTTGAGAAGGGTCGGGTTGGTCTCGGCCCCAGTACCAGCTTGATGGACTATGATGCATTCCGGGAGTTCCTAGCCAGTGTGTCTAAATGGGCCATCTCGGACTCTCCAGCTTCTCCTAGGCGCGACCTCTCTGAAAAAGATCGCAATAATTCATACTTCGGTAGTTTCAGACGATCCGAGACCAACCTACTATCTCCCTGGGGTGGGAACCCTGAGCCGGCTGACCACGAGTTCATGCAAAGATTATTCCGAAGATGGGACGTGGATTCCAGCTCGACATTGACATTGCAGAATGTAGTGACGGGCTTCGCACAAATTAAAGGCAAACGTGATATCATGGGTACAATAACATATTTCTTTGAGCTTTATGATGACGATGGTGATGGAAAGGTCGATCGAGAGGGCATTCTCCGAATATCTGAAGCGCTCCTATTCCTTTCGCGACGCGGTCTTGAAGGATCACTAAGCAATGCGAACAACTCGACTACGGCACTCAATGGATTGAGTGACTCGACTAATGGTTCAACAAGTCCACCAATTGGGGGTACCGTTAATGAGCGTTTTCTAGGAAGCGTAAGCGCTTTCATTAGACGTTGTTTTGAATATGCCGACCCAGACCATCCGAGCAATCAAAACGCAACCCAAGAGGCGCCACCATCCAAGGGAGATGAGGCAACAGATAACAATAGCGCATTCGCCATTGGCGACGATGAGGATGAAGACGATTTGCTTGCTTTTGAAACCCCGGCGGAAACCCCGAAGACTACTAAGAAAAAGCCAGACTTAGGAGAGACTCTCTCTCCGGCATTAGGGAAACCCGATACAGGGGACGATGCCAGGCGTGCGGTGTCCAAAGCCCAATCTGAGAAGGCCAACGCAGCACTGGATCCTTCAAACCCGTTGCACATTACATTACCGACATTCCGAATGGTCGTGCTTGCAGATGAACTGCTCGAGCAATTTTTCGAATCATCATTCCCCACCTCATTACACCTTGTTGACGGCCTCGCATCATCCAACTCAAGTTCAGCTCTGACCACATTCTCGAACATGAGCTTCGGACGTTCGTCCGTTGCACCTACCCCTATTACACAAGCCGGAGTTGCCGGTGCTGGCCGCGGTTTACGTGGTGTTTTAGATAACATTGTCACAGATGCATCACGTGTAGCAGCTGAGGTCCGACGGCGAATGGAGGAAGCGCAACGCGAGTTAGAAAAGAACGCAGTGCCTGGACAGAAAGATGAAGAGGAAGATGAGGAAGAAGACGTTCAGGGTCCGCGTCCGACTGGATACGGCGGGGACGCTGAGAGGCGGAGTGTACGGTCCTCCGATAGAGATCTTTTAGACGGAGCGGATGCAGAAGCGGGGGCGGCTAAGAGCCAAGAAGGGCAAGGCCAGTCAATTGTTGAATCTAATAGTGTGCAAGGAGAGAGGCCAAGAACCTCTAGTTCTGCGACGACACAGGGGATTGTGGAGTTTGAGGGTTGAATGCATGTAGAGGATAGCACAGGGACATAACGGAGTCAGGTATCGGTCTGGAACATGATTGGACGTCTCGGGATCCGTCTCATTACTTTATCCATAGGGTGTATGTACGGTTGAGCGTCATCGCAGCAAGGACTATGTGCAATTCAGAGTCGGTGAATCAGTATCCAGGTGGCGTTGAGACATTGTGCACATCGCCATTTGGCGTTATCCCGTCAACGCTCATAACTCGCAGCGGTTTGTTTTCCCCAGAACAGATTTGATATTGCGACTACGTTCGAGTATTGCTAAACTCATTCAACATAGGTCATATTAGGTAGACTAGACGCTGGAAAAAATCGACTACTATTTGCATCCCATGCGTGGGGCTATCAAACAACCTCATGGTGGCATTTATGAGATCTGGAGACTTGTCTTTAATGATGCTTTTTTCAGCGACTTGGGTGGCGGGATGAACCACAACAAAGATCTACCGCATCATTCCAGGTACTATGGGGTTAGAAATCAAACCCGCCTCAATTTAACAAGACATCACCGGCGGTGAACCTGAGTCAAACGAGGGGGCGCCACGAATATATATCGCTTCCCTGGCAACTACATGGAGCATTCCTCCTGGCCCTGACATCTCTGGCATTGACGCTGGAGGCTGAATAGAGCAAACATGTTCCCCTTTTCAGAGCAAGATTCGCATATTTCAAAGATCATCTTTCCGATCGACTATTTCTTCTACGTGCCGTTCATCTACGATCACGCCTACTTTATACCGTTTATCCATTTTGGCATCGATCTGTCTTTTAGCAGGGATATCTACACTCCAGACAAGACTTCTGTGTAAGGCTTGCCTCGTAGGGCTCATTGACATCATGGGTCTATCGCATCACGTCAGGGCTGTGGCCGCGGCTTGTCTACTAGCCTTTTCCGCCCAGGCATCGACTACCACAACTTCCTCGCCAAGTACACGTGGTTCTATAACTTCAACGCCGACATCTGACATTATCTCATCAACAAGCGCTACCCCTCCAAGCGGCACTTCTTCCTCAAATATCCCCGGCGTTACTAGCCTTCCGGATGCTTCTATTATTCTAAAGATCGTCGCCATAAGGGACATCCCAGGCCATAGGGACACCACAAACGATAAGAAAGGCGAGCTCTTCATCGACGCCACCAGGCCCATCAACCCCACCAGCTGCACCAGCGCAACGCCCTTCAACCTAACATCCGGCCGGCTCTCCAGCAACGGCGAGTTCCTCTCCACCGACCACGACGTGCTGTACAAGCCCTTCGGCGTATCGTCACGCACGAACTCCATCACCACTATGTTCAGTGTCGTAGACGGCTTCTTACGCTGGTACAGCGACGAGTTCTACCGGGGCCGCGCGCGATACTGTCAGATTGCGTCTACGGGACTGCTGTATGTGGCGTTCCATATCGATAAGACGTGGCCCGCCGATTGCGAGGAGGTGGATGTCGCGGTGCATTTGGCTTCGCAGTGTCAGGGGGGAGAGGTGGTGCCGGGTGGTCCGATATTGCCTACGGGCCCGGTGTCTACGACGGATGTTGAGGTGGTAACTGGTACGGGGGGTGGTGCTGTGGGTGGTGGTTCGACGCCGACTTCTGTTAAGGGGGATTGGGATGAGTTGTGAAGAAGCTAGGTTAGGTTAGGTAGTTGTGCTTTATGTATGTGTGGGTTGGAGCAGCGTATAGCATACCACAGAATACTATTAGCAAGTACGTTTTTGATATATTTTTATAGTTTAATGAATTAAAGAGAATTACTTATGAGAAAAATAATTGACATCTACCTACGTAGAGTTTGAAGGTGTAATGACCGCCAAAGAATCTACATCCAGATATATCTCTTCACCCCTAATTCCGCAGTTCAGTCTGCCAGCTACGCGCCTGCACCCGAAGCAAGCTAGCAGATAGATACGAAAAGACGAGTAAAGTAGCGTTATTCACTGAGACTTATGATTACCTAAGATCATATTGGAGGAAACATGCTGTGCTCTACGGATTGAGATATACTATTGACACACCCTACCAAGGTGACGTTCTCTTCGAGGGAGATTGGTTAATATTCTTATACAGAACAACACTATGATAATTTAGAAGCGCATACATGCCCATCTGCATCCGAAATGTGAATTCTCTGAACGCAAGATGGAACGAAAAGGGGAAAGAAAGCAACGCAACCAGTTTCCCTTCCTTCATTCTTTTCCAAGGCCCAACCGCATTGCCCAAACCGTATGCTCATCCACCACCCTAGCTCTAAGTCTTCAACTATCCATCCAGGCTTATTGTTAAGCTTCCTGAGCTACTAGAGTAGAAGAGCCCCACAAACAAACAATCTCTCTATGGGTAGCCAAATTTTTCCTCGTCCACATAAGCTCTCTCCGGAATCCCCACGGGTTCCAAACGCTGCAGCGGGATAGCATTCTCCTCATCGCAAACTAGTGCCCGATAGCCACGACGCCAGTTTTCTCGGCGACGTCGTTTTTCATCCTTCTATTCAACCCGTCAGTGTCTCCCTCTCGCCAGCACGAACATTGAGAAAGAAAAGGAAGGAACAGCAAGAAAACAAAAGAAAAATGGAGCACACAGGCAGGTGGGAAATGTTGATATCAGGAGGGGGCGAACTTACCGTAAGCGTATTCAGCCATAAGAACCAGCTGCCAAAACCAAGGCAGAGGAAAATTATGATGGGCCCGATGAGCTCCTTCTCGCCGCTGAGGAGATAGAGAAAGATTAAGATGAAGCATGCGAGCACAAACCCGATTATGCTGAATATTAGGAAACCAGCTTGCCAGCTTATGGGCGACTCGTCGTCACTCGATGGCGTGGACGTCGCGGGGTTTGCTCTGTCGTAGTGCTCATCAAGTCGAATTTCGCCGTAGACGGCCGTCGATAAATATCCCGACATCGCTTCTTCGTTTATGTGAGAGATTCTGATTCTTGTCCTTGTAATACCTAGTGGTCTAGAGGTGACGGTGATGCTTTCGAGCCTTAGATCAAACTTGGTGGAATCCGGAGTTCGCAAGATTTGAGAAGATCTGTTCATCAGTTCCTAACAGTGGGATATAAGAGCTATTTATATGCTATGGTCTAAAGCCAACAATTCTAGTGTCATTGACGGAGATGGCTTGCTGTGACCTTCATATTTCGAGCCGTCCGAACTTTGAATGGACCCCCTGAGTTTATTTCAGGTGCATTGACGCCAGGAGTGTAGACCGCTTTGACAGCGAAATGTATAATATCAATATTCTTCCTTGGCTTAGATCCAAACGTAGAGTTCATAACCCCATTAGCTGGACGCGGCTTCAGGGCCATGTTCCCCGTATCCCCCCAACCTTCCGTCATCCCACCCCTTTCAAGGGATGCCATTGCGTTAAGTTACGTCAGTTCGATCTTTTAAGCATTTGGTGGCCCTAAACCTTTCCGAAGTCACTGGAGCTAGTATCATCTCTAGTATCGTCTCTAGTAGAGTAACTTTTATCATCCGAACTTATAACTCTTCTCTACTGCTCGGTCAGGCACATTGTCGGGGATACAGGGTTCTCCTATGCTTCCGTGAAACTGTAAAAAAGCCAGGACTCAGGTCTTCGCGCACCACCTCTCAACATCACGAAACTATATGGATACCTATACATACCTAGATAGACTTCGGAGACATTATCATCTTCGTCGTGGTGGTGATATGCGCCGGCAATGCGCTGGCCTGCCATAATGGCTCTCGGAAGCTGGATTTTATGAACAGGCATTACAAGGTGAGCGCCATTTTGGGCTTCGCGACGACGTTCGCGAGCATCTTGATCGGCGTTCTTGACAGTGTGGGAAGACTGAAGTGCCATATGACGGAAGTCGACGGTGCTACCTAACAGTTGTTCCGCGAGCACGAGGAGCGGAGGCCGATAGTAGTAGCGGTTGCTTCAGACAATGGGCCCCCGAAAAGGAGGATACCTTACTGCTAATTACTGGCCTCAACAAGCTCGATTTAACAAATGGATCAGATATTCACCTCACCACTCCGTCTTCGATCAAGAATCGCTACCATTGTTACTCGCATGGAACTTTTCTCTATCGTGACGCTGAAAAACTCTGGATAAGGACTTACGCTAGCGTGCGCATGTTTTTCGACTCATTTACAAGCTTCCGAGAGTGTGAACGAATGGTATTATTCATTGAATCATACGCTTGTTCTTCGATCTATACCAAGTAGCAAAACAAGCGTGAAGCGCTATAGGAAGGCAACCCAGAGTAATCGTAGTCTACTTAGTTCTCGTCGAACCAAGGTAAGCGCGGAATCATCAAGTTATCAATACCGAAAGCCTCCTTCATATCCCTTATGACGCCAATTAGATTATGGAGGTAGTACCGACCCTCCCAAAAGAGCAATTTCATAGCATCTGACTCCATAGCCGCGCCCATATCAACGTCCTTCCCTTGTGTCGCCGGAATTTTCGCAGCAGCTGCCTTTTGCTTCGCAATGACGACGCCCACGAGATCGAAAACGAGCGTAAGTACCCACCGCAGCTCTGGCTCAAGGTGCGTGAAGCCCTGGGCCTAGCAGCACCACCAGCGCGCCTCGAGTAACACCTTGTCGCAGCAACCGGATCTCTCCTCATCGCGGGTAAGCGGCCAGAAGTACGCCTTGATAATATGCTCATTCGCTGCCGGTTGCACGGCGGGCCATCCCTGAAAGTCCATGTACTGAAAGAGAAAGACGCCCTGGTGCCAATGGTGCCATTGCATTGGCCGCACGTTGAAGACAGCAGGGTTGTTGTACGGCACAAATTGCTGCATAAACTCGTTACATCGCCGACGGATTGGGAGATGTACAATGTTGGTGACAGGAGGAGTTGGCGGACAAGGGTGATGGTGGGCAGGCTGGTCCAGCGGGGATGGTGATGGAGCGTCTTCCATCTTGATGTCACCGTCTGTATCCTCAATCTCATTGGGTCCGGAGCACTACTCGCGACCCGAGACATCCTGATCTATGCTCATTGCATCGGTATCACGACGGGCACGCTTGCGACTGTTGCTCTGTGGTCCGCTAGTGCCGTCACGGATGCGTTCGGTGAGATTGTTCAGTGTTTCCTCTATGGTGGGCAGCGGGCGCCTATTTGTGATCGAGGGTGTGCTGTCGATGACATTAATCATGTCAATCTCGCGGCCACATGGATGATCATAAACGTCTCTGTCCTAAGAATTCGTCGTGATCTCATCACTCGGGCCGGCGGTGGCACGAAGGTCTGAGTCCGGGTACTTGGCGGCTTCTTTTGGGAAGTTGTAGAAGAGCCAAGCGCACTCGCCGCAAAGGGGCTGCGGGAGGCGCCGATGGAACTTGATGGTTATACAGTGGTAGACACGGTGGATTGAGCAGTAGTAGAAAGCGGAGCCAGGCCTCGAGTCCTTGCCGTGGTTGAGTTTGGATCTCGTCCCATTTGGGCGGATGTGGTGACATTCTGGCATGCGACAAGACATTTTGAGCGTTTGATTTTTTTATATGTTTGTTTTATGTATGCTTGGGTAGCGAATGCGTCTTGATAGAAGAAGTTGAGATGTCGTTATAGAATAGCTATGAAGTGAACCCAAGATGTGAGTTGGAGAAGTGTGAGGTTCTATGCCTCATGCGTTGGAGTAAAGTTGTAAAGTTGTGGATGGGAATGATGAGATGCGCTTACTCAATTTAAGTTTCGCATTAAGTTCAAATGAGACGTAGAGGAAATGACGAACTATGTACACATCCATAATCCATCATTTCATACGGAAGCGAAGATGGGATTCGTAGATGACGGTTTCTTGCCAAAGTGAGGTAGGTACATGTAGGTAGTAGTTTCATATGTTATGCGCTTGGGGAAGTTGCCACTCAAAGCCATTAGGTATAATCGAAGTTGAGAAGTTGCAGCAAAATGCGCTCTTGCTTCCCAAATTAGGTATTCCTTATTTAGGTAAGATTAAAAGATGCATTATGCTTGTTATCTGGAGAAATTATGCTTGTCTCTTTCCTGACTCTTATGTAGTTCTTACATAATGGAGGGGTGGAAGTTGTTTATTCGTTAAGAGTGAGTGCAGCATATGACCGGTCTCAGAAGCCCCTGAATAAGCAGCCCATCTTTTACACCCTACCTAGGTATGCTTCAACAACCCGGTCAAGTTTACGGGTAGTAGCGAAGCCATGTTGTCGCTCATTTCCTAGAGGAGCAGACTTTCTTATCTTTCCTCGAAGTCAGATAACCCCGTCAGAAGATTCACATTTTCCTGGGGAACCGACTTACCCGAAATACCTACCATATGCAGCAAGTCCATCCACCACTTGACATGCGCCACGCTTACAATGATAAAGAGGCGTCTTCCTCACATCATAGATCCCATGCCTCCCCGGGTATATGGGACCTTATAAGGGTTGGGTATTAAGAAGCCTGCCAGCCGGAAAATGGGTGTTGCACAAATCACATGGGGCCAATAATGTTGACGATGGAACCAAGGGCTGAAAGCTTGTTCGGTCCCAAACCGATCTATTGGAAATCAGGTACCGAGGGGGACAGCCCGCGTTCTGTTGTGTAACGTCGGAACTTCCGAGCTCAGAAACCCGAGCCAAGATTGGACACTGGAGCCTCATAAGTAGCTGCATGTACTCCTTGAATGGTCTTATTACAGGTCGTTTTTACATGTGCAGTAGTCGGTCATCCCCGGAGCTTAGGACAGCCCCTGCTGGCACTTCCCGACGTCGACGCGGACGCGCACCTCCGTCTTTGAGCATATTATGCCACGAAAAGCACTGTGTTCACCAGCTATAATGTAACCCCCTTGAGCCTCAAGCCTCGCAGGGCTGACAGGGAGCAGCAGCGAATTGGCGTTTAAGTCTTGGGAGCCACTCGCGTTTAAGATGGATAATTACCGACGAATCATGTGAGAAGGAACCAAGCCGGTCCTACTCCGAGTCTCGACTTAGCTCATCTACCGCGGCAATGATTCGCTAAAACTCACGGGTTGATGGGTTGTTAGTGTACCAGCTGACTCACGATATGAAGATTGGTAATCCAAAATGAAATTCTAGTCTTCATTAGACACGTGAAGGCTACATCTCCACAGTCCAATTTTTGGGTATTGCCGCTCTACATGCTCCCCTGTGTCTAACCAGCCGATCTCGAATCTATTGGGACGCCCCCCTGCCCGGTATGCTCTGAGAAGCAAAACACAGAAAAATATATCAAGTTGCATGTTCGCGATCCCCGGAGTAGACACCGACTTTTCAAGCCCAGAAAGCCAATGACTATGAAATGACGTGTACTCTGGAATGTACCACCCTAGACAATTTTCTTTTCCTGAAGACACTAGGTCTTAGTGAATTCGATAGACCATACGGTCGACCGGGATAGGGTCAAAATCAACGCGAGGAAATGAACGAAGGGCCTTCCGAACTTGCGGGGAAGGAAATTTGAGAAATGATATTTGTGGTGGTTGGTGACGAAGCGCAGAGCTAGGTCCTGAACCACGTCTGGATCCTGGAGTCAGTCATGAACTTTCAGATATCAACTTTACATATGACGACTGACTTTGAAGAACTCCATCTAGGCAACGTAGGTTCCGCAGTACGGACAGTCTCGTCCGGGCAAAACCCAGACTTCCTGTCCCTTACCCTGGCAGGTAGGGCAACGCTTGCCGGGAGCCTTTAAGGGAGTCAGTTAAACACGTTCTATTCTTATAGACGGGCAGTTCCACGTACAGTCCCAGACATTGGGTCGACCAGGGGAGAAGAGTGGATGGATGTTGGGTGAGAACAGTGGTCAACTGGGCATCCCGAGTGGGAATCGTGAACTTGAGAGCAGGTCATCGTGTGGAAATGTCTGGCGACGAGGTTTAAATCTAGAAGGGGGATAATCTATGAAAGAGGAAGGTTGATAATTGTAGATAGGCGGTTGATAAGAAGAAGCGACGAGACAAGCGTGGATATGAAGGATGGTATGATTGTGCTCGACTAGATTCGGAGTGCTACGGCCGTACTTATACTTTTGCTTGGGTAGGTCAACGCCCGAAACAAAGGGCCGAGGAGGTGTATCGCAGGGGCAGGCAAAAAATAAGGCCAATTCAAATGACCACGATTGCCGCGTCGAATGCGGCTGGCGTACTTAGTCCCTGCTTGGAAAGTGACGGGGTATCCTGATGGGTAGGTAGGTAGGGTCCTGTATGTATCCGTCGAAGAAGCACGGAATCATGGTAGCGGAAGGCTCGCGGCAGAGGGAGGCCCTCGCTCTATTCGCCAGGTCACGGATTCTAAGCCGATGTAATAATATGGCAAGTCAAGCTTTGAGCAATATCCCGGCAAAAAGCACCATTACGGCGACTGAGCCCGATGCGTCCAGCCATGCTTCGATAGGGGAGTCACGGTGATCTGAATTTCTGACAGGACACAAGTCATTAAGTGAGTGGGGTTGGATATCGAGAACAGAAACGTGGGACACAAGTAGGCCGTGGACACTCTTGGCATTTGACGGACATCTGTTTCGTCGGTGCGCATATGGCGTCAGAAGACTCTATTGGACTGATACTGAGAAACAAGATCGTGACTGTCAGAGTGTGTAGGTCGTATGCGGGTAGTCAACGTAAGTGTGAAGTGTGGGTGGGCCAGAAGGTCTGGACGGTATTCCAGGTCAGACAGGGCGAGATAAAAAAGCAACAAGAAAACAGGGATAGTCTGTACTTCCAACTATGGTTGTTCGTCGACCGGGTTGGCGGGTACTCGGACCCGTCGGGGGATTTGTGAGATCTTGAGTGGGGAGAAGAGACAAAGGAGAGACTTGGAAATATAGAAATATAGGAAATATAAGAGAGGCGGGGGGGCATAAAGGAGAGGGAGAGAGACAGAAGTAAAAGAATAGAGTTAGGGAGAATAGGTACGTAATTAGGTAAGTTTTATTTTGCTACGGTTATGGAATGCTATGGGGCGAGTTTCTATGGGGAGTTTTAAAAAGTTAATTCCTACCCGGTAGATTACTTGCCGTAAAGCTAAATCCATAGCTAAACCCATCGAAAACGGGTCGTTATTGCCAGGCATTGCCAGGTATTGCCAATTACGGATGACGGATATGCATGTATGTGGTACCTTACGCATCCATGGGTGAGAATATGCAAGTATGTATGCAGGTAGGTATGCATGTATTGCGCATACATACGTATTATGAAACTTTCAACCTCTTAGATGGATGAAAATCATCCCAGTATCCGGGTTTGCCAAGTTTGCTTGATCCGAGCTCTCGGATCCCCCCGCGTGAAACACAGACATTAAAGTTGCATGATAGTGGACAGATCACTGGGGTCTTACGGCAATAGGAGGGAAGAAGAGAGGCATGTAGATATCGAATGGGGAAATAAATTATATGTAATTAAATAGCTTATCGCTTTTTCGAGGGGAAACTCTCTTTGTTAGCGTGCTCCCTGTACGACCAGTGCTACGACCAAGTGCTACAGGTGCTACCCAGTACTACATTACCACCTCAGTGCTGTACTATTACGCGTAACCTGTCCGAGCTAGGTTATTTGCTAGAGGTATCTCCTTCTCTGACTACCTAAACCGACCTACTAAATCCTAACCTTACCTTAATAAGTCATGTCATGTCATGTCATCCATGTTCACCTCTGAATTTCTAGGGAACATTGAACTTTATGGGGCCTTGGGGAACTTCTCTTTCTTGATACCTTCTACTTCGTTCTTAGCTTCGTCGACGCTCAAGTGCCCAACGGTTTCGTCATTCGATTTTCACAAGAGCAGGTTTACTTCGTTGGGCTCAGAAGTCACTAGGTCAACTCACTAGAGCCGACTTGTTGAATCCCTGACTCGATCCCATGCGCGTCACGATGCACGTTTTCCTGGACTCCCTGTCTACCCTTGAATGCAAAACTAGGTCCCATAAGGAAAAGCAGACGCCGATTCGTCCACTACCCTGTCGCTTCTCCTGTACCACCGCTGCAAAAAAAAAAATCTACGCGACTCCGTCGTTGAACTATTTTGATATCACTGCTACCTCTGCCGAGCTCGCTCACCAAGTTCTGGAAGAGCTTGTCGTGCCTTATGACCCCGTCCCACCGCTGGATTCATTGCAACCAACCAATTTTTACCTCGCAGGTAACAGATAAATGACGACTTATTTTAACTCATGTTTATTTTAATTTTATAGAACTACCATAAAGCAATTGGGCCTTCGCGTCTCGGGACCGCATTCCTTTTGTGGAGATCTAGTTGCGCTGTCTACACAAGGCAGATCTCATACGTGTTCGGCAAGAGAATAATACAATGGAGGAGTTTAGGTCGACATATACGCGAAATAACCCGATTGAAAGCTTCTAATTCATTACGTCGTACGTAGTGTGAAGTGTTAGGTAAGAATCTATCTCCTTGCCCGAAGGAGAAAGTCGAATTGATGGTGGTTGATCCTAGGTTTATCTTTACCGCTACACTACCTTCAAAACTCTCCAAAACTGTCCGCTCCAGGTATCCCTAGTTGAGCCACCGTCTACCTGATCGAACCATCTCTCTGCTGACGTATATACAAGTTTCCGTCCGACAAGGGGTTCTATCATATGTCGCGGAGTCTACTCCTCCTGGCGGCTTTGTGTCTGTACCTGTCATCTCAGGGCCTCCTCACGAAATGCAGACTGGACTCGTGAGCCCCACAAAGTAACCACATGAGCTGGCATACATGAAGCCTTTCCCGGTGGATACTAGTCCATTCAACCGAGCGAGTCCCGCGAATAGTTTCTGAGGAGGTAGTATCCTTGAGCCCGACATATCAATCTTTGCGGTCACTCACTCATTGGCCCTTCTCTTGCCAGCCCACCGACTCGCGATTTTTCTGACTCCTCAGATCGTCCGCTTAGCCGGCGATCCGCCCATATTTCTATTCCTCGGATCGCTCAGGAAAGACGTTGGGCAAGAAAAGATAATAGAATGCATAGGATTTATATAGATTGATTTTCATCTAGGAAAACACTTAGAGATGCCTCTTTTAAATAAAGAAGATCGCTAATCAGGTTATCAGAAATGGACGGTTCGAGTCGAAGCTGACCTGGTGATAGGAGCTTCAAAAGGGATCATAGTCCTTCTATCAAAACCGCAATACCACTTAACGGTGCCACTATGCTTGGCCGGGGTGAAAAACGCTCGAATCAAATATCGAGCACACTAGCCGAGGCAATACATTGTCCAATTTTGTATTTGCTTCACATTTGATGTACAGCAACTCTTTCATGAGCCGCAAAATGTGTTCCTCGTGTTCACCTTCAACACACGCCATCAATGGTGGTCTCGCCATTCTGCATGCCGACCCGTTATTCATCATAACGGAGTTTATGCTAGCGGGGGGTCCTTGCAGGTTTCATCATATCGGATGCGCCTTTAACCCGGTATTGTGCATCGTCTGGAAGTGACAGGTCATAATGGACCTGCTAAACCAGCTTCAATAAGGCTTGACAAGCAATTAGTCGTGCAATTCGGCTATCGCGATATTCAAAATGGTATGCAGCGACATCTTTGCGGGTCCCTAGTCCCACCCGACAGGAGGAAGGTCATTGGACTTTGAAGACGTGCATCAACGCCGGCGTCGAGATTCAAGTCGAGTCAAAAAGACCTGTCACCTTTAGTTAGCTCTTAGCGCCCAGTATCCCCATTGCCGATCAACGAGAAGGAGTTAGGTTGATGAATAGCGCTCCCGAAATCCACACGTATGTGTGCTCATGCTCACTCTTCCATCCATCCAATTTCCAAATAATTCATCCCATCTGAGTTCTGCTCTGTCAATTCTCACGCGCAGCCCAGGCCGCGTATCCACCGGAAATGCACAGGTTTGAGCTTTCGCTTACCTGCACCGGTTGCCGAACATGATATAATCAAAAGGAACAGAATGCATTCGTCTTTCGAGAGAGACCGGTCAAGCCTAGCCTCAAACAAGTAATTAAAGGGTACAATGAACCGGCGTAAGACATCCTTGACGGCGCCACACGATCTACTCACCGTCCGTGGGTTTGGGCCTTATCCCTGTTTCCATTACAAAGGTTCGGCGACACGAAAGGGAACTTGCAGGACTACGGCGTACGGAACCACTATGCTGGGACGAATGAAAAGTCGAACGCATTCCTAGTCTCGAGCGTCTCTGCCCCACTGCCGAACCTCTTAAGATAATAGCAGTCATCTCATTGAAGCGCTTTCGTCGAGGAAGCGTTCTCGACCATATTGGATGCTCAATTCCCCACCCATATGGTTCATTAGGTAGGGTACTTTATCATACCCAACGATATCCCTACATGTAGTAAGGCATGAGCTGAGCGCGGCCTCAGCCTGAGACGTGTGACATCATTCATGAAAGGGTCTGCTCAGCTTCCGACTCTAACATAATACCTAGTATTATAGGTATTATATCACAGGATGTCAACAATGTCCACTCGGTCATAGCCGAGTTAAATGATAGATAACCACCAATGAAACACTAGCCAACAAGCCACGACAATGGAATCATTGGATACGGCTAATACGATAGGTATTTATCTCGTCTCGGCCAGGGTATGGCCATTGACACCTCCGTCTGCATGGTATGCTACTAGTTCCGGCATGCGTCGAAGACTACATCATTAAAATACGTGCTGTCAAACGGCAAGCGGCCTAACCTTGATTGCACGACGGGGAAATATGGCGACCTTCTTTTCCTTAGCGGAAATTGACATGTATCAATGTGACACAGCCTTCAATCCTTTATTGACAACGGTCTAATATGCCAGGTGATTTTCTCTCTTGCAGGTCTCCACGGCCATTGGTACGGAGAGCTGTCGCGAATTAACTCGCTCCTACAATTTACTGACCAATACGAGGCCGGTTAGTATGTATACTGGCATGTCGCTGCAACACGCCAGCCCACTGTAGTCGACTAAGCTGTACCTGCACAGTCCGGTTCAAGCACCCCTGCGCCTATCACCTAAAATCGCTGACATAGCAACCTCCTCTGATACCCTTCGCGATGTCTCAGCTAGTTTGCGCCAAGACATGCTGGGTTTACGAAATAAGGTCGCTTCGAATATGAGGCGTCAACCAGTGCGCTGTGAACAAGTTCAAAAGCAACGTTTTCTCAGTGATCAACTCCATGACAGGAACAGATGGCACGACCGACGCCCGCCCCCTTCTCGCTTCTGCCGAAGTATGCGTCAAAAAATTACTAAACTGTACCTGTCAGCTCCTATTATGAGAGGATCCCTCGTCCAGTAGCAGTGCTAAAGCAATTAACGTTAAGGCTGTCCATCCCACCCTACTACTCGGCTATTCGGTTGGAATGGGCAGTTGATCTACCCTGGAAAGTCTTCAGGGTTCCCCTGGTTTCTAGAAAAAGAGCCTGTTATGCAGCGAGGGACACCTATTGGCTACGACAAAGCAGCTGACTGGTGGGTTTATGAGTCGACTGACGTTTCCTACTGCCTAGATACCTCGAGATGTCCTATCGTAACGTCGCTCCATCTGCCAGCATGAAGTCTAATTCACTATATACCAGGGAGTAGTGATACTTCAACTTCGGCGAACATGGGAACGCGCTAGGGCCAGGTTGACCAACCAAATAAACACGGTACTGATGCAGTATGAAGAAAAGTCATATTCGACTGTAAATGCATATCCATCTATAAGCATATACGCATATCGGGGATGTGGTCGAGGTTCAACTTCAGCCATTGTCAAACGGCTCGCCGGTCTCAGCAAAGTCATAAATGAGGCTAGCTGGCTGTTTGCAAATAGTTCAGGTCTAAACAAACCGCGCACCTACACTTATGCAGCTTGCCGGCAGGATTTGAAGCCATTATGTCTCAGGAGTAATGTCAAATGATTAAGAAAAGAAAAGGAGAAGCAAAGCAAACGCCGTCCAAGACGTAGGGATGTATGTTGGTTTATAGGATGAGCCTCATGACGTGAGACTTACGCAAACTGTGCAGGAAATCCCACCGCTGAACGCCTCTCTTGTTCTGACACGCACGCCGAAAGGGGGCGGCCCGACACGCGGGGGGATTCTCCTTGCAACCACATGCATCTACGCCTATATGCAAGGAGGATCCATGATATAAGGCAGATGCACACATACATATAAGCATGCCTCGAGCTTCACTTACCAAAGGACCACAATAGTCCTATCTCTATAAGGAATTCTGCTTGGAGACTGGAGCCTAACTACGAGCTAGTCTTAAACACATGACTACAGACTTGAACTAATGACGATGACAGCATGGCATACGAACGCCATGTCTCATTGGTCTCCTGTTATTCATCCCTAGCGGCATCTGAGAGGACAATGAAACAAGCGGTCACATCATGCTCCGAACTCGGTGCTAAACGTGGCCTTAGGAGAGCATTATTTGAAGAAGAGGAAAATTCCAAGGAATCAGAGAAAACAAGGTTACGGAGCCTCTCATATAGAAACGTTTTTTTTTCTTCTTTTCATTCCTGTCATCGCCCCCATGCATGGCGGGAAGTCTAACGGTCAACGGGTAGACCCGCATCTAAACACGGCCGTCTTAAGCCTCGTTGCGAGAAGGCAAACTAATAGCTACCAGTAGATACGGACGGTGAGGAATTGGGCTTGAACGCCAAACGAAAGCCACACCGGCTCGATGAGCAGAGCTAGCTGATGCGGCTTCATGTTATAATTACCACAATATGTCATCTATACATGACTCGGCAAGCCACCTAGCTCCAGAACGGCCCGCGTAGCTCACGCCACGTCCACAACACCGAGGACTATCTATACCAAGCCATGAGTTAAACTTAATGTCTCACGAGTAGAGAGGCTGAGATGATGTTACTTGGGGTTCAAAAAGGGTCTCGGGCAAAGGCGCTGATCGCTAATTCATACCCCTAAATCTCCGTAGCACGTGTATTTAGTTTGAAATCCCAGGACCATATACGTACCTTGTCTCACCAGAAACTATGTGCTCAGATATCCGAAACAAACTCAGTTGAAGGGACCTACCCTGCGTCTTCGAGTTGAATTTACTGAGATTTTAACGCCCCATCGGCTTTCAATTCTTATAATCTTGGACGAAGACGAATATTTAAAGATACATGTAGGGGTCAAACAAGCTAGAGTTGATCGAATGCCCCCATAGCATAGTTAGCTACGTGGCCAACTGAAAAGAGATGTCCACGAACCAGTTACTCGGGAACAAGAACCGCAAACCTTGCAGCTATCGGACGAAGCTCCGTCAAGCCTTGCCTTATGTACCTATATACCTATATACCTAGCCACCACCCAGCTATGTATTAGGATAATCCTTGTCTCTTTCCACGATACTCCTAGCTACCTCACGTATACTCTCTCCTGCTATCCCCACCGTGGCGGGCCGTTCCCGTGTGTATCTAATATAAATTCTCGTTTTTGACTTGGACCTCAAGCTATGAGTCTGGTTGAGTTTATAACCACAGGTATATGTACCTAGGATGTATGTAGATTAGGAGTACATGTAGGTAAGCCTCGCATACTATTAACCGTTTTCTCGCACGTGAAACATGTATCAACAGCCTGTTGTATGTAGCTCTAATAGTCGGTACCTAACGCGTTCATCTTATCCAGTCGTCGGGCGAGGAGGTCAATCCGAACCTGGAAATATCCGTCCCTCTATGCCTATAGGCATCTTCCACGGCAAGAAACATACCTAATTATAAGCTAGTAAGCTAAGCTCACATCATGTGGTGATTTACACAAGAATATGGAATAATCATTCCAATGGATAACTTGAATTATCTCCCTTGATCTTCCTATACCTAAGAAGGTACACATGACGTAGTATCTGCATATCTTGGAAGAGGCTCTGTATTATTTTGTTTTGTCTAACTGCCGATCCTCCCTACCGGCTCCTAGGTAGGTGTATTCAATGCTCGATGCTCGATGCTATTTTCTGCCCCTCTTATCTCTTCCCTTGATTCCATTTGTGAGAGCCAGGACTAAAGATTCAAGTCGGGTGGACTGCTGAACCGACCCGACGAACGTACTGCGCCAACAGTAAACATGCTCATTGTTTCGGGTATCCCTATCATGCGAAAAAAAAAACAAGAAAGAATTCTATGTCCAAAAAGATTTCACACGCTACCAATGCAATTCCCAACAGAAGGGAAGAAAAAGAAAAAGAAGACAATGAACCCCTGCGGTCATACGTGACAAGTCTCATCTGATAATGCTGGTCCCTTTTCCAGCAGCATCCGGACTGCAGCTGCTGTGCTCCTCATAACCCCGGTCCAGTTACACCCGAGAAAAGAAGGTAAAATTCGCCGATCAAAATAGTTGTAATGATGCCCAACTCGTGTCTTCCCAACACAATCTACCGTGGACTTTCGGTTGCCCGCCTGTCTTTTCTCTCGATTTGATAGGCACATGGTTCGTTGGGTCGTTGGTACGATAAATAACGAGTGGTTTTGGACTCGGAAATAGGGGACCGGCATAGGTCAAAAGGGAAGAAAAGGAAAAGGAACTCGAGGCTTTGACACATGCCGTCACACATGCCATCACACACGGCAAGCGGCAATGAGCCGCCAAAATAATGAGGCGTAATTCGTAATAGACACGAAGGTTGCATTTCCTATCGTCTCCGACTTCGCTCATTCGCATAATACGCCGTCAGCGAAAGTGCTTATCCACGCGGATGAGGATGACGCCTTGGGTTTTGTTACCATTGGCGTCGAAAAGATGAACGAAGCGGTAACCCGTTGCCAAACGGTCTAGGCGGATGCATGCCCAGGCCAGAGGGGCGTCGTGAATTGCTAACAGGGGCGCGTCGTTTTCAACCTTGAACCTAGAAAAGAAGTAATCGTAAGCTAGGATTCATGGACAAATCGGGATCTTCAGGAACGCGCCATGATATCACAGACCAGAATCGATCCGTGTCACACGACTGAGAACACGCTAAGAAACGTATCTAGCAGAACATGACCAGCCAATATGAGGAACCATACTCGAAAAATCGGCTGCTCCAAGACTCGCTCCATTCCCGTAGCAGGCCATTCCAGGTGCTCGCAGGCTGTCACTTATCATTTCCTCATTTCCGTCGCTCAACGGATCACTGCACATGTGAGTCCAGCCGCCGGCTTCTCCCCGGCTCGGGACACGTGGCTCATTGGTCGTGTAGACTAACTATAGTGAAGACCCGAGCGTTCGGATCCGGATATGTAGGGATCCGGCGGAAAGTCGTGATGAGGTAATTTTAAAATGAGAATACGATGAAGGGAAGAAGAAAAAAAGACCAGAAATTCTTACCTAACGAAGCTCAGCTGTTCAATGACCCTTCGGACACCGATGAAATGAAGATCGTTTTTGACATGGCTGAAATCTGGGTGGTCTGTCTTTCCAGCCCCTGTCTTCTGTTTGTAGTCGCATTCGCGGACCTTGCCGCCCTCGTCAATCCATGGCCCAAGCCGCTCTTCTGCCTTTTCAATGTGTAATTCGCATTTTACCACAGGCCTCAAGGATCTTGAATTGGTACTCTTGGTACCCTCAGGCAATGGAATGTGTTGACCTGCTAACACGGTGATAACCAAGTCGAGCGTGCGGTGAGGGAATGCATCTTCAAACGCCGACACGTCTTCACTGCGGTAACCCGGTGGCTTTAGCACCCAACCGTGTTCCCCTGAGAACATAGCCTCATTGAGCATCATACCCTCGTCCCAAGATTGCCAATTCATAGCTACCATCTGAACACCCTTGCGCCAGAATTGAGCAGGGTCGAGATTTGACGAATCGAAACGAAGTCCTTTTGGGTACGCGCGCATGAAGAAATGTCGATTATGAGAAAAGAGCTCGTGGTGCTTAGATGTTACGAGCTCCAGTATCTTGTTCTCACTTATCGAAAAGATATGCGAAGGGATTTTAGCAGCTGGTGATTCAAAGTTCGTAAAGTGCTCGCTATGAGTGTACACTGCAAGAGCACTGAGACTTTCGCATATGGGCACCTTCGGCTTCTTGGCGCCGTTTGGGAGAATGGATCTATCGTCTTCTGAGAAAGATGCATCGTCCTCAATTGTCGTGTTTGGAGATAATGTTGACATGGTACCCTCTAAGGATGGTGAGGCCCTCTTGACTTTAACGAGTATTTTGTTAAGCAGTTCCTCTAGTCTTGGCATGCGACCGTTTGGGCAGGTATCATGAGGCTTGTCGACCAACAGACCAGCCCACTCTTCCTTCATAATTTGGACCATAACTTCCTGCTGTTCTTGGTCGGCATGGACCTCAAGGCTCACAATAACAGGCAAACTAGTTGACTCGAAGGCAACTTCACGGATTGCCTTACAAACCTCGCGAAATCCCACAGGCGCCGTGAATGTAAAACCATGCATCACAATTGGCTCGTCTGGGGGTAATGATGGTCTAGACCTTATAGATGAACGTTCCATGTCCAGTTCATGAGCAAGCGAGGTCGGATCGAAAGAGGCACCGACTTCTCTGCCGAACGCTGGTGGTGATAATTCGGATTTGCTACATCTGGGGCTGTGGCTGTGGACTTTCTCAACACCTAGCATCTGCCGAGTTTTCTCGATCTTCTCTTCCACCGTACCCTTGAGTGAAGCAGCGACAGTATGCAGACTTCCGCCTGAAAGATGGCGGACATGCTCAAATCTCGAGGGTGGCTTCGAGGATGCGTCCCTTGGGCGCTCCGGGGTTGAGCTTTGCGAATCGCCATCCCACACATCTATCTCCACACACCTGCATCCCCTCCTAAGGACACGCCTATAGGCATCTGCTGTGCTTCGGCCGGACAATTGATTGCCAGATAGGTATGTGTTGTGGCTGCTGCTAATGAAATAATTGCTAATAGGTTTCGAGAGATCTTTTTGTTCCGGAGATACGGGTATCTCTGCCTCGAGACCAAACTGAAGCCACCATACTTCGAGGAATTTCCCAAAGGTATATCTCTCCTCAGTTAATGATGTTGCTTTCTCGCCCTGGTAGATCTCGAGGAAGTTGGCGAACTGCGCGCGGGACAGGGAGGGTTCGCCTCGGCGTAGGGAATCATAAGCTTTCCGTAGGTGACGTTGGATTGCGGCACTCAGATAAACCTCCTTCTTCCCATTTTGGAAATGTACGACTGTCGGCGTGATAAATGTCGTTAGAGCAATTGCCCGTTTAAGTGCTTTGATCGAATTGGTTCCAAGTTCGGAATTCAAGGTGAGGCGGCGCCGCATGGTCGCCGCGTGTCTAGGGGTCGCGTCGCTCGGTCGTTTCCGCATCTTTTAATACGGCCGTTAGCAATTGCTTACCGGCTTACATTTGAATATATTGTAGAATACTGCTATTAAATATCAAAGGTAACCGGCTGACTCACAGTGAAACACATCGGGCCAGTAACAATAAACTGACTAGCTGCTTCCCTGAGTTCTGCTATAGTGTTTGTGCCCTGAGCGAGCAAGAGAAGGGGTCGTTGAAGACCATTAGTGTGGAGTATTTGCTGCCCCCTTGCAAGGGTGCTGATGGAATGGTCCGTGGTCTAATCGGAATAAAAGGTAGGCGACTTATGCTTAGAGCACGATTATGAACTTATAGATTGAGATTGTTGTGAGTAGGTAGGTATATGAATAGGCGAGTAGATAAGTAAGCAAACGACTGGAGTAGCTGAAAAATGGAGGGCGTATTAACAGGTCGGTAATGTAGGACAAGGAGGGATTGTGATGTGAAATGAAGAGAAATGCAAAAATAAGAAAAGGTCCAGGATCGAGTTCTTGTTCATATTCAGCTACAGGCAGGGTTGCAGCCTCATCCCAGCGTAAGCTCAAGCCGGGTCCCCGCTACTGGTAGAGGCTAGAACAGGGCCAATCCGGACCGTTTCAGGCGAGCCGATCCCTGGGATTAAGCTACCATTCGTAGGGCTGTACCGTCCGACCGGGCCCTGCGTGTCTTGGTCTCCCACCCAAGACTCGTATGTAATAATAGAAAGGCACAGCACACTCTCTCGATGTTGGGGGTCCTGAATCTCCTAGAATATCAGGAAAAGACATGTAGGTATTCAAGAGCAGAAAGATCGAGGCAAGGCAGTGTGATAAATCAGATAGTAGGCGAATTAGTCAACCCTAGGCGGACCCCAGACCGCTACTATCGAAAGAGTTAAGTCAGCCCGTGCCGTGGACCTCCAATGGACCAGCTGGGGGCGGAGTCTTCGCAGCTCATTCTCAATTATTGGCCCCCAAATTGATGACTGACAGCTGGATGTGGCAGAGTGAGCATGCAGGTCAATAGCGAGTCAACGGTCCATCGAGGAGTCTTCTCCACTTATTGGATCAATATTATTAGTTTGTTCCATCGTTCGACAGCAGCTGAAAAGGTTTGATACAACTTCAGGATGCATAATATTATTTCAGGTGTTAAAAAGATCAATTTCAGGTCAGTTGAAAGTCTGAAACTAGAAACAAAACAGAAGAGAATGTTTCTGGTGGGGCAAGACAATGCGAATCTCAAATCTCTATTCGATCGACAGGAGATGGAATCGGATGGATGAGATGGTGGAATGGAATGACTTCATGCGGCTAGGGTCTAGTATAGCTGGCTGCGCCTCGTTTGGCATCCAATAGTTGTGGACGTTCAAGAAAAGTAAGAAGAAAATCCAAGTCAAGGACGGGTGAGCACAGGGCGCTGCAAATTGGAGTAATGCCGCCGTGCTTGCATATGGGAAGTAGCAATGCAGCGGTAATTCAATGCAGTGGTAATTCCTGCCCATCAGTTCTGCCAGTCTGCCAGTTCAATTCATTAAGATCGAACCAGCATGTGAAGTCGGGGGTGTTCTGGTCCGATTTCACGTACGTATCTGGTAATAAACGCAAGGCTGCAGACCGAAACGACGTCATTACTGGGTAACTAATAGTCCAAATAAGACGAACCCGCGGGTTGCCCAACATCCCACAGCCACGATTACTTTCTCCATCAAGCAACATATCTCCAGGCTGTGCTAGCAAATCATCGATACCTATCATCTAGCAAATCGTGCCTTAGGAAAATAATAAAATAAAGGACCCCCATTCAACCCCATGTCGCATAAGACCCGCAAGGATTTCGAGGCGGAGGTTAAATCGTGGGGTTTTCCTCACGTCTTCACTTGGACTGATGGCCCGTATGTCCTCGGTAACGAAAGTAAGGCGGACAAGAATTGCTAACTGATACCCTAGCCATGCTCACTATAAACCACACTCTCATGCCGGCTTGACGACACATCTGATCCTCAATGGCCAACTCACAATTACCTATCCAAATGATCCCAAGCCCGAGAAGAAGACATACACTGTCGGCGACCGTATCGATGTCGAAGCTGGCCGCGTCCACGAGGTCTGGATAGGGAGCGAGGGCTGTACCTACGTTATTGGCGAATGATTCTCGTCTACCGACAGCGTAATATGATTGAAAGGTAGTGTGAAATCACGAGTAATAGTAGTTTTGATCCTAGAACCAGCCGAGTTATGAGCATGAGAACATACTTACGTAAGATAGCAGGCAGATTGAAAGACAGTAAATAGTACATTCACGTTAGGATCGCCCTCATTGAAAATTGATTCAAATTCATGATCGATCTTAGATGTTTCTGACTTGAATTAAACTTCTTGTCAACAAGTATCCATGTATTGCGTCTTTTGCCGTAGTGACTTCGATTGTCATTCACTAAAAGTTCTATGCCCAAATCAGTATTTTATGAGATGAGTTTCCTTCAAATCACGCCATTCAATTGGTTACCTTGACTTACTACTGCTCGTCCTGATCCCAACCACCCAATATTACACATATCGGTTTCAGATAAAGACTTTTCTTTTTCGGTTTTTAGCGATATCTCTTCAAATCTATACAACCTCACGCTATCCGATGGATACGTTCAAATTGAAAGGAGAAACTATCTAGGTTAATAACTTTAGCCGGAAACGGGAATCTATCAACCTAGCTCGTTTCATTAAAGATTTTCACAGAGTTACTGCTCAGTATGCCATTCGACTCCGTTATACATGGACTCGTAGTGCTAAAGTACCTACCTACATGTATAGCGGTGAAATATTCACCTTTAAAAAACGAGCAACGCCAAGATCAAGACCTACCGTGCATCTCGCACCGCGTAATGAGGGTGTGTATGACTGATAAGGTGCGTTTGAGATTCGTATGATGTGACGACACCTATAAGACCAGTTAAGCCTTAAAACGCCCATTTTCGATAATGTATTCGAAGCCGTCTACCGACATGCATATAAGGGAGATTGCAGGTGTAACAGATGATCAACATGTGTGTATGAGAGCCCATGAACGTCATGGGCCTAAGTCCTTCCAGGGAGCTCAAGTTGAGAAACCTGTAAGCTCGCAATAGGGTAGGTAGTCTTAAGGATGGGATAGGTTACCAAGTATGAAGATATGGGGCAGGCTAGTTCAAGCTACCCAAGTACCAAGCAGAATCAAGCTCGCGATGGACTCATTGCCTGAAGGTCGAAATGAGGGAATTTAGGATGGTAATGATCCGGGAACGTCACGTCTTTCGGATTGGATCGCAATGGCGCTTACTAAGAAGTTTGTTCTTAGTCAAACTTGAGGTTGGATCGGCGACGGAGACGGCCAATATTCGCGGTGAGTTCATGGCTCTGTAATCTCGACTGTGCAAAGCAAGCTGAACGAGCCACCAACTATCCTATCATGGCGTTTCATATCGATATAAGATAAGCCACTGATGCGCAGGATGATTGCTAACTGGTTACTGAGAGACGCGGTGTAACACCGATCTTGTGGAGGTTTCCATAAACCACAACGTTGCCAAGATGCTGACGAGTCCCTCGGAGTCGTGAGGTTTGCGGCGGCGCCGCGGGGTAAAGATTGGGTTATATCACTGGTTGGTTTCAAAAGATTTGCCTAAAGCTATCGGAAACAGTCGTTCGATGGCGGCTGTCGGGTAACGAGCCGTTGATCGAATTCGGTTCCAACTACATTCTGGTTATCGCCTTGCATTGAGGCATTACCGAGACGTAGTCGCTTGAGTAAATGGTAAGAGAGTATGATAGCTGATCTATGCGGAGAAGTCCAGAGAGGAGTGCCATTGATCGGTTTCTTGTAAGGGACTTCAGCTCAGCTATAAAGCCAATCGGCAGATTTAATAGGTTGGATTAGCAAACATTTCCCCGCGTATGCTTCTGTAGTTCTGTTTGTTTGCTCAACTCGAATTAATAAAGTCGATCAGCCGCATGCCTATCCCGCGGGGTTTCATCAAGAACTTGCGTAAGAGAGTGCATAGAGCATGCAGTGACACGACAACATGAACGAATAATTGCGAGCGACGATAGAGAATAGTGTTGCAGTTTGGTGGGTTGCAAGCCTTCTAGTGGACTAGCGATCTGCGCCAAGAGTATCAAAAGTTTAATCGTACGCTCTGCGCGTCGTTAATAAGTTCTGAAGGAATCTAAAAATGTGCTCTTCGTGCTCAGTGGTTGGACATCAAACACTAGATAATCTTCTCGCGTTGATACGTTATCATTGACATTGGGTTGGGGATGTCCTGACCGCCTTTGGTGAATGGACAGAGACAAGCATCACAGGCTAGGAATAGCTTGTAATTTTTGCGTCAGTTTTAGCAAACGGCAACTGCCATACATGAAACAGCTGGCTGTCATGAATAAGGCGGTGACGAGATGACCAGTAGTCATTATGATCGGACAGCTTGCATACATGTATGTATCCCTTCGGCGAGAGGTGAGGTTTCGGGAGGTCCACGCCGAATGTACGCTCCGAGAAGTCTGGAGAATCCGGATATTCGTGCTAGGATCAAGTGGGGTGAGATTACAACTACGACATTACGGGATCGAGTCCCTCCTATTTCATTTGCTGATGAATCCTACATTGATTACCAGCCTGGTTGATCGAGAAGGAATTGTCTTTGATTGGAAACACAGATCGTAGCTTATTTTATAAACGCGCGGGTGTATGAAGATCCGAAATTTAGAATTTTCTTCAGCAACTTGGAAGTGACGCACCTTATGTCATCAGTGATATTTAGACGACATACTAACATTTAAGACATGTGGGGAGCAATACCGGACGTGCTAGGAAGGGTACGTGTTCCTTTGGTTGAGAAATTGGTTGGATGAGATCGTCGAGACATTGAGACTTGAGGCGTGGGCTTGGAAGAATAACAAAAAAAAGTAAGACCCAGAATATCTGGAACGGCAATCCTTGGCAGCCCCCCTGCAAAGTTCTCCCTAGGCTTCGTATCTGGTCTTGTTCCGCTCCACGGCATGCAACCTCAACCGTACATAGGTATAATAGTGGTGATATCGGGGGTTGGAATTTCCCCATAATCCACATGGATACCACAGACTTTGGAGATCGTAGATGCTGGATAGGTAGGTACCTACCTAGGTATGTATGAAGATACGAGTGAGAAAGAGATAAGTGGGCGGGCCTCAAGCTAAGTCTGGGGGACGCGTATGTTTGTGATGATAATATGACGAGCCGACGGAGTGGCTGAGATTTACAATAGTTTGCATATACCGTATGTACGGTATGTAGGTGTAGGTTGGCGGCCTTGCTTTTTGGCGTACATATATGTTACATAACGAAGAGGAGCTTGGGTTCAAACTCGGCACTTTTGAGGCTCATAGGTCGGAAGCAACGGCACCATGTCGGGTATTTTTCCAAGGCATTGGACCAAAAGCTAATGGAAGACTTTCCAAATCTAGTATTATAATATTTTAGTTTGATAGAAAGAAAGAATATTGCTGGAGAAGATTTCTTCTCTTTTATGCTACGCGGTACCCATGGGGTTTCTTGTACTGACAAGGATAAGCTTAATATAGACGATGTCTTCGGTTAGATACGGTAGCTTGATTTTGAGTGGACTTCCTGTATTATAACTTATAAGTATTATAATGCATAAAAAGGCCATAGCCTCACCGTGCTAGCTCGAGCCTTTATTTAGAAAAGTTTCCGCAATCCTCCACTTGATAGATTCTAGCGCCATTCTCTCGGCTTTCTAGTCACGAGGTTAGGTCCCTTAGAAAATTAAATTTGGACATGCAGCTGTCTAATAATTAGTTGGTCTTTAGCTTTGCCAAGTTCATGTCTATTCCGGTGTCTGATGGTGGAAGAATGGAGATTGCAGGGGTATGAAGATCACACAGGTGCAGGAGGCAGTTAGGCGGGGGGTCGTAGTGGCCTTGCAAGGAGCTTGCGAAAGTGGAGGTACTTGATGGACGACTTGCTAAATGCGTACAATGGATGTACTTTGGCAACGTCTCGCTTATCAAATTTACGATGGCAATTTCCTGCTGTTCCCATCAATTGATGGTTCGTAACATGGGAAAGTTGCGCGTCTCAGCTGCCGCGCAGAAGTAACATGCAAGTCTCGTCCTAATTCTCTCTAGTCCTCGCTGATCCTTCGGATCTCGATGGTGCCATTGAACTCTGGCCAAGATCACTGCAAATTCGTGCCAATTCAGGTTTTCTTCTGCGTCAAGATTTCTAAGACCCGCATCTAACATCAAGAGCTCGTTGGCTAACAACTTCCAATGATTGAACCATGGTTCTCATGCTTCTCACTCTGTCTCTCACCTGTTGTTCAACTCCACCGTATCATATATGTAGGAGTACACAACCTCCACAACAGAGCTTGCGTAGACAATTCGGCCTCTCTCTTCTCCTTTGTCTGCTTCCGTTGATTTTACCTACCCTCCCTCATATGTAGTGGTCATGGATGCAGATCTTGTCCTCTAGGAATATATGTGAGATAAAGCAGCATTCTAATCGACGCTGCCGCATTCGTTTCGCCTAGGTGTCTAGGTCCGGTACTCGGTCAGTTAATAAACACCCCCCTCGTCCTCTCAAGAGGTACATGTCACATAGGAGCCAAGGTTGTTGACCAGGCTGGGTTATTGGCGTCCTATTAGAGCGCGCATCCCGCACCTCCCCCCCAACCTTCAAGCTCATGACCAGACCAATAACTGTCTGTCTATTCACATATGTAGCCTTGGATCCCATGGCATAATTCATGCTACCTTATAACCAAATCTCAAACCTTCCCCATCTAACTTAGAGAACATCACACCCACTCGATTTGGCTATCTACAACTCGTTTATAAGAATTCTAGTGTGGTTCATTAATCGCTAACGCGTGGCTGAAGCATCCGGCATGGAAGTGTCAATGCTCGTATAGTAGTAGCAGCGTGCCGGTTTTTCGGCTTCGTCCTATTTTAATATCATGGGCAACTCGCACTCCGCTGAAGCTCCATGGAGGGGTCAACGGACATCTCAGAAGTTGTCTAAGCCCAAGACGGGCAACCCTACCACAGCTGGCCTGTTGAGTTCTAATGGCGTCACGATTTCGACTCGTCCTTTCCAGTCAACGAGGCGTCTCTCACTTCCCCATACCCCCTCGCCCGCGGCCTCACCAATGCTTCCCGAGACGGTCCCTACTGTACCAGCGAGCGCGCCGAGCGACAAGAAAGGCTTAGAGCTAGGAAGCCGGCTATCGAGGAGACTCTTCCGTTCCAGCACCTCCAAAGAATTTCCCAGCCGCCGACAGAGAAGCGGCAGTGTCGAGGTATCAGGCTCTCAGCAAGATCATTGGTCGAATAAGGCAGGTTCATTGGGGCATGGGCCCGGGGAAGATTATCATTATAACCAACCCTTTATTCAAGGGTGAGTTAATGACTTAATTCGACGTCTTACGACCTATGTGCTTATAAAATGCTGTTAGGAGCCTATCAATGAATGCGTCGCGAACTTCGTTTAATTATGACTTTGGATCGTATGAAGCTCAGCGGTTGCTGAACCTCGTCGAAGAACCGTCGTACGAAGACAAATGGGTGGTTTCAGAGAATCGAGTGCACATTTCTGAAGCAATGCGCAGCGATTTGGGAAACCGGCGACAGTCAGTTCCCGAGACCGTTTCGGCGATGACCAGAGCCGGCTCCGAAGTATCTCTTTATACACCGATGCGAAGAAGATCTCTGATGACTCCTGGAATTGCTACCCGCGAAGTGCCACAAGATCCAGTACCTTCAATGGCAAGGACAAGGTATAGTCTTCCCTCAACCCCAGCGCGTCGACAATCTGTGGAGGCAATATTCCCACCTCCGTTCCTTAATTCGGAACCGGTACCCCGAGTTCTTACTCCCTGCGATGCGGAATATAAGCAAACGGGTGCCTTCAAGCATGGCACCCTCCGAATTACGAATGGAAGTCCCGTACGTAGTCCCGTACACAGCCCGGCACGGAGTCCTTCCCGTAATCCCGGTGACGATGTTAAATCTGAAGATCTTGAGGGCTTATCGGTTGATGGGCTGAAAAGAGATTATTTTGCGACAGAGCATCTGGTTCCAGACGGCAATGTCAAATCTGACTTTCCTAGTGCCGATTTGGGGAAAGAAGAAGTTCAAAACGCCAACAACTCTCTAAGCTCATCCAGAAGTCCTGCTCCCGACATGGAGGCGTCCCCATCCTCTATTCAACCCCAGACGTCTTTTCAGCTACCATCTGAGCCTCATATTAACGCGCCAACGTCTAATAGTGAGATATCCCAGATACCTCAGATACAAGTAACCAGTAAGCATACAGCTGTAGAGGATCAGCTGTTTGAAGATGAACAGAATGAGTATTCATCTGTCGAAGTCCTGGATGTGCGCATTGATACAAATGCGAAGTCTCTACCCCCGCACCCCAAATTAACACTGGGAGAAAGAAATTCAAGGGAAATTAGCAGGTCGGACAGTGGGATTGCCAGTCCAACATCCGAGTACTCGCAGCCACCTTTGTCGAAGGCAGACTCGGGCTATAGTTCAAGCGTTTCTATTCGCTCTTTATCTTCCAAACCTCCAGCTCCCGAGAAAGAGCATGCTTCAGCTATGGACATTGACATCGTAAACGATGCTAGTACGAGGAGTGTACCTTCTGAAGAATCAGAAGTAAAGAGCGTTACCATCGCGGCGACGAACGCCGCCATCTACGAGTCATTCCATGCGACATCCCCTCCACCTGTTCCTATGAAAGATCCGCATCTTCTGGCACTTGCTAGCCCGAAGGGATCAGGTGAAATATCACCGTCTCGACAGCAAAGTCCTAAACTGCCAGGCACTCCGAAATGCAACCAGATCCCAGAAAGAACTATGTCGCCAAGGAGCACTCGCATCCATGTCAGCCGCGTTATGGAAACTCGCCGGGCAAGTTTACTTAGTCCGACTCGGTCCAACTCTCCATTAAGTATAACAACTGGTTTCCGCAAACCTGGCAAGCTCCAGAGGTTTTTGAGTGGAAGCCGAGCACCGCTTACTGCTCACAATACACACCCTAGCCGGTATGTAAACGTGCCTACTGTCTCAAGAGACATGCAAGCAAAACTTGAGGCGCGTGCGGGACTAACTCCCATGTCATTTAGGAGGTTGGCTCTGAAGTCTGCAGCGAGCAGAGAGACGCTTGGCACCATACTAAGCGTTGGAAGCGCCGAACTTCTTCAGGATGACGATGTGTCTCTGAAAAGTTCGGCTGGCAAATTAAGAGTTCCAGATCGAAACCACGGAACTCCAGTTTCTATTGGATCGACGGTTACACCGAGTTCCTATACTTTTCCAAAGAAACCGATTCCCAGGAAGCCTGTCCCTACTCGAAGAAAGGATTCTAGGACCACAGAAGTGTCTGCCAAACCTGGAACTATCCTTGGAGGGAACGAGGTTACTCGAACCACGTTACTGGGCTCTCCTACGCAATTGGCCATGGCTCATGACAAAGGAAGGTACTCTATGCCGATTCTCCGGCCAACTAGGCCAAATACTATGACGAGCCATCCTGAAAGAGCCCTAGGAACAGCGAGTGCTAGGCATAGCTACGAATTTACGGAAGATAAGTCGCACTCCACGACTTCCTTGGAACTTTCACCAGCTATGCCCAACTTGAAATTACCTAAAAGCCCTCCACCAGTCAGCATGAGGACTCGTAATATGGGTCCTCTACGAGTTCCTCCGCCTATGAGGTCAAAATCAACTCCCCCTGAAAGTGTGGGACGGGCAGCAAGGTCTTCCCACTCCCGCACGGGAAGCCGGGAAGGCCTAAGGACTCCGCAGCTTACTAGTACTTTCGCGTCAGGCCACACTACGATGTCCAGGACGTCTAGCCGAGAGAACTTCCACAACTACCCCCCTCCACAGCCTTATCATTATGCTGAGAAGCCTTTTAGTGTATCCACACCCGATAATTTCCGTCCCATGAATTTGAGACCGGAATCTGGGGAATTACGTGTGCCTAACTGGAACGTTCAAGTAGATCATGGGCCTTCACTCTCTCGAAGACCGTCATCTGATTATAGCCGCCGAAGTTCCCTGGCTAGCCAATCCAGCCAACGAAGCTCGGCAACTATAGACCCAAGCTTATTCCGACCACAATACTATTCCAATCCTGACCTACCTTCACTCCATCGTCGATTCAGTTATGACGAGTATAACCTCGTACCACAAGATAGTTATATCCGGGACAATGGGCCATATCCATCACTGTCTCGAAATGGACGGGCAGTCGTTAGTGACCCTTGGAGTGGTCGTTCGATGTCGATGCCACAGCAATGGGAGGAAGAATGGGATCAACCTATTCGATATCCCCCGCATCCTCCTCGACGCCATTTCCGGCATCGAAGTATGGACCAATACGGGAATCCTATGCCCTACCGGGTCCTCCATTCCTATAACTCTCCCGCGTACCGAAACGTCCCAATCTGGCGATGATTTAGGCAATCCACCCTTCTTAATATTTCTTGTGTTATTGCATAAGACATCTGTCTGTCTCAAGATTTTCTTACTCTTCTTGTGATATCCTGCATTCTCTGGCGTTTTTGTTTCGTGGGCACGCACTAAAGGATAAACCCACGGTAAACGAGTTTCTTCCGCATTCATTATTTCAAAGCATTCTACAATTTCGTCTATCGGGTGGGGGGAGCTAGCTTAAGGGAGAATTCTGCGACGTTCTACGGGATAAGGATGTCAAATTTTATTCTGGATGATAACGGGCAACAATTTATGACACCAGGCAACGGTCGCGAACAAGGTTACGGAGGATCTACTTTTACATATGGGAATGATACCACATATCCGACGGACGCACACTCCATACCCATTCAGAAACGAGGCGGCCTTTTTTTTCTATTTAGGCAGCCTGGTTTGGCAGACATACGATTAGCTGCTGCTAGAACTTTGTACATATAGCATAGCAACAAGGAACATACCTACCAAATGACAAGATGGCTATCTATGCTTGCGCCCGGCCAGTCTTCGTGGTATTAGTGTGTCAATGCTAGTTTTGGACTCGAGTGAGCCAATATGGCCAAGCTGATACGGCAACTTGTCGGACTAAGTAATACGATGTGAGAAGGTATAGCACCCGATATTCAAACTAATGCAAAAGGACTTGGTGGAGGATATGCACCAATATCTGCGGTGTTAGCTTCTAAAAAAATTGTAGATGTTACAAGTAGAGGTAGTAACGAATTTGTACATGGACAGGCATATGAAGCTATGTCGTCTATTGAAGTAGCAGCATTAGAGATGCTAAGACTAGTTTTATCGAGGGCCCACGTCCAGGACTAAAGGCTAGCTAATATATATAAACCAGTATACCGCATAGTTCTTTCACATACGACCATAAGATCTGGAAAATTCGGGATCCCGTCCGCTCTCCCCTCGACAAACCGGATACTGCCGGACTAGTAGTTGGGTCGGTGACGACCAGCGAATCCCCGGTGTTGTATGTTATTAATTTTTTTGTCGTTTTATTTCTTGTTCACCTTTTCTCGTCCGTTTTTTTGGTTTGACATGTATCTCGCTGTAAGGTGTGTTACAATCTCCTTACCGGTGGGCCGCCGGAACTACTCATAAGAAGTCATCTAAGTAAAGACCGACCATAAATTTGACTGTTAATTCAAATTCAATGCTGGGAGATATCACAGCATAGCCGCAGAAATATGTCTTTAAGTCAAATAGGACGGGTTGAGCTTTTATACATAAACGGATCCTGAGGATTGCACTCCGATACAACAAGGGAAAATGACGGAGAAGCGGCACGGAGGTGCCGAGTATGTACATTACGTACATACCTAGCAGGGCTACTACTAAGAACATCAAGTATTGGTCCTATCTTTGGGGCTGCGTTGTGTGGAGATTTCTTCATAGATCTCGAACTGGTGATTCTGTAATTAAAGGCAAGTCTAGGATGAATAACAGGGGTCACAATACTAGGGGGTTGAAAGTATGACGTTGTGACATCCGAACTCCCATTGTATCAGAAAACCCCTTACCTTATCAATGTGAGGTCACTTCGTGAACTCATTGCCAGTTCAAAAGTTGTTATTGAAAAGGTTATTTAGGTAGAGTTGGCACAGCTGTAGATACGAGGAGCAACAGAATTGTGCGTCGAAGTTAGAGTTTAATTACTTCGTATGTGATACGAGAGCAACAAACGTCGAGACGAGCTAGTACCTGGGCCGGTCCCAAATATGCGGCTATAAGGTCGTCTCACTACCTAGCAAGAATTACTTCTGATGTATACCTCTTTGACACACAGACCAAATAATGGTTTAGCGGGTGATTAGCGGGGAAGGTTAGGCGACCAATCAACGTCGCATGAAGCTAGGTCCTCGCTTTGTATCCCGCACGCTAAAATTAGTAGAAGAATACATATGTACCTACACGGTGCTAAGTTGGCTGGAGAATTACGTAGCTTGTTCTTGCTAAGCCACAAAAGTTTGTGTGTCCACCCTTTGGATTCCGTTTGCTAAATGTATATTATCGTGATATGGAGATCTACAACCACGGACATTGATGTTAACAAAGCCCAGTAACGCGATTCCTAGCTGAACCGCATGACATTGGCATGCGGAAAGAAGCTAATTGAATTCATGAACTGGTTTATAAGACACTGTTCTTAATTCGATTGCGAGCCGACAAAAAGTTACTAGTGAATGCCTAATGCTGGCTTTACTCGCATGAATACCGAACCCGATCCCATGTTTCACAACCCTCCCCTCCAGGAACCGAGCTTTTCAGGACCTTGTCTATGAACCTTCTTCCCCGGATTGGTAACTGAAAGAAACCGACTCTACAGCTAACCGATCGTGCGCCAACCGGGTCAACACAAGTACAGAATATCTAGAACTGTCCTCGTCCAATATGGCAGACTACGGCCGCCAATCTAACGACCTCACCTCACCCCACCAACCTGATCGCGAACGAACAGGTAGCATGTCTTTAGGAAATAGTACTAGTCCTGCGCCCGAGGATGGTCCTGCCACTTCGGCCAACGGTGCTGGAGCCGAAGCTGCTGCGACGAGTCCCATTCAAGCTGAGCCCGAAATGCCCAAGGAGGTGCAAGAAGTGCTAGCTTCAGATGTATAGATCCCAAATATTCCAAGTGCTAGGAGGCAGTATAACTGATACGTAGTAGATTGGGGTCTCCACTATGCTGAATAGGCTTAAGCAAAGTATCACAGCAGCCAAGGTAATCATCTAACAACACGCTTCCTGCTGATTCCTTAATCGCTAACGAATCTGTGTATTTAGGAATTTGCCACGTTCCTAAAGAAGCGATCGGACCTCGAAGATCAGCATGCCAAAGGTCTCAAGAAACTGTGCAGGTCGACACAGGACAGTATCCATCATGCGGAGCACAGACAAGGGACATTCGCGCAGTCGTTCGAGGAGATGCTCATGATACACGACCGAATGGCCGAGAATGGAATACAATTTGCGCTGTCTCTACACCAAATGCACGAAGATCTCCTTGAGGTGGCCGCGGTAGCCGAGAAGCACCGAAAAGGATGGAAGCAGAACGGCTTAGCGGCAGAGCAGCGGCTGACTGATGTGGAGAATGCAATGCGCAAGTCTAAGACAAAGTACGATTCGCTGGCCGAGGAGTACGACCGTGTAAGAACTGGTGAGGCGAGACAAGGACCAAGAGTCTTTGGTATCAAAGGTCCCAAATCAGCGGCACAGCATGAAGAGGACCTCTTGCGCAAGGTGCAAGCGGCGGATACGGACTATATGGGCAAAGTTCAGGCCTACCAATCTGAGAAGGCGAGCGTTGAATCTACAACACGTCCAGAGGCTGTCAAGGCGTTGCATGATCTTATTAGGGAATGCGACTCTGGCACTACTCTGCAAATGCAGAAGTTTGGTAAGATAGCTAACTCGGGGAGGACAAAGGTGCAATGCTAACGACATACTAGCCTCATTTAACGAAAAGCTATTACTTAGCAATGGCTTGGTAATAAGTCCTCTAAAGAGTGCGACTCAACCAGGCCAGCACTCTCGCAGTCTGAAGGAAGTCGTTCAAGGCATCGATAATAAGAAAGACCTTGAGAATTACATTACCAGCTTCCATAGCAAAGTCCCAGCCAGATCATCCGAGGCGAAATATGAAAGAAATCCTGTATGTATTAATTATTCGATATCATGGTGTTCGATGCTAATATTTTGCTAGGTACTTAATCCGCAACAAAACATGTCTATGAATCAGTTGACGCAAGTACAACAACAAGCGCGGCCAGAGTCTCAACGACAAGGGTCTCCTTTACAGACGCATATGCCACAATCAGCAACAATGGGCTCTCGAACAGGAGGTTATGATACGATATCATCTCCCTCGGGATTCCAAGGATCAACGCGCCCTTTCACTCCTCCCCCTGGCATGGCGCCCTCTCAGAGACCGTCGTCGGGACCAGGGCATGAGAGAAGCTTTAGCCACGGCGCAATGCTAAACCAAGCTCCTACGCAACCTCAACAATACAATGCACGAAACTCAATACAAGCTCCACCAGCGCAGTCACGATTTAACGGTAGCAGCATGGGTGGTCCTCCACAGCTCGGAGCCTTACCATTCCAAAACCAACCGTCTCGAGGCGAAAGCACACAGCAGCAAGGATTCCAACCACCAGCGCGTGATGAGCAGTCGTCGATACGCCCGGCATCACCGCCTAACGCCATAGTGCCAAAGACAGACGTAGCGATCCAGAGGGGCCCGGTCTTTGGGGTTTCCCTTGAGCGCCTATATGAAAACAGCAAAGGTCCCGTGCCGATGGTTGTCTACCAGTGTATTCAAGCCGTTGACTTGTACGGACTTGCCGTAGAGGGAATTTACAGATTATCTGGATCATCGGCTCATGTGAACAAGTTGAAACACGCATTCGATACCTGTTCGTGCTCCCTTTCTGACCTACAGAACTCTTTCATATCAAATTCTCCCTTAAAAAGAACAACAACAACTAACCCAAGAGCAGTGTCCGAAGACGCTCCGATCCTCGACTTCCGCAATCCGGAGAACTTCTTCCACGACGTAAACAGCGTGGCCGGCCTACTAAAACAGTTCCTGCGCGACTTACCGGACCCGCTACTAACGTCGGAGCACTACTCGGGATTCATCGAGGCGGCGAAGAACGACGATGACGTCGTCAGAAGGGACAGCCTGCACGCCATTATTAATGCGCTGCCGGACCCCAACTACGCGACGCTCAGGGCGCTTACGCTGCATTTACATCGTGTCATTGAGCACAGTGCTGTGAACAGGATGAATTCGCAAAACTTGGCTATTGTGTTCGGACCCACGCTCATGGGCACCGCGCCGGGATCGAACATTCAGGATGCTGGGTGGCAGGTGAGAGTCGTGGATACGATACTGCAGAATACGTATCAGATCTTTGATGAGGACTAGGAGACACGAGTGTCTTTGTCGGAGGACGACATAACCACGGTTTATTACCCAAAGTAATATTTGTTTTCTAGCGGGGATTGAGGAAGGGGGGTATAGGGGGGCGGAAGGAGTGAGATGGGCGTCTCGGTCCATGAAACTTCTCGCATACTTCCCTTCTTAACTGTAATGTCGAATTCGCATGGCGCAGCAAAAACTGGCGATGATGGCTTATTCTTCCATGGTAAATACCTTGCCTACCTCTTATTACAGATGGCTCGACTTCACTTGGTGCTAGCAGGACAGCACACACACACCATGTTTGGTATATCCTATCTGCTGGACTCCCCATTGTACTTTACTTACGGCACGAGATTGTGTATTTTTCGCTGCTTCCTGGCTTGTCCTGGCTAGATATTCCCCCCTTAGGTGGAGGCGGATATACACGCGCCTGACTACTGGCTTATGTAGCTACTGGTTGTTTCTAATTTTGGAATCACAGAATGCAGAGACAGAAACGATCTTTGAGCTTTTATCTTTTGATGGATGTGAAAGTCAATTTTTGCCATGCTTAAGGTGAACGCCCTATATACAAGTCTCAGAGTCCTGAGTGCATTTTCAGGGGCTAGCCGTTACTTCTCTCCTATCCATCCCCCCCTCTCTTAATAGGAGTTGTAGTACATGCCTCGTCTGATTTATTATGTATATCGCTTGTCTGAATCGTCTTATTATTGTTACATTTATGGTTGGTTCCCTTGGGTCATTTGATTACCCCTATTCTTATTCCTAGCTTGGTATAGAGAATTACGTTGTGAGGTAGGTATCTATGCGCCGGCGGGAGGAATGGGGGCCGCAGCCTCGGTGCCTGTTACGCCTCGCTGGCCTGGGGGCGGTGGGAGGAACATGGGGAGGTAGGTTACGGCGAGCGCCATTACTATTATTGTTGTTAGACCTCTTGTTTTTATATATTATAAGGGGTCGGAAGAGAAAGGAGATGTAATAGAGATGTGCTCACCTGACATGCCGACGCTAAAGTATCCGGGAGTGCTGGTGCTGCTCTTGCTTGCCTCCTCACTCTCACCAAGCCAGTTCTGAATGCTGAGAACGACCGAGGCCCATCCAATGTACTTGTTGCGCGTAAAGATAGCGGCCATAGGTAGAGTCGATGAGAGTGTCGACGTGAACTCGACGTTGTCGCCCTTGGGCGGGGGCTCTTGGTATGGCACGACTGTGATACAATAGTTAATAATGCGACGCGATACGATGCGATGCGATGTGATGTGATGCGATTTAATATGTAGGTGGAGATTTCTTACCCAAATCTGGTCGTCGCATATCCTTATTCGAAGCCATATTTTCCTATCTGTTCCTCCGTGCCTCTAATTGCAGATATTTCGGTGTCGAGATTTGATACTCTGGGTGCGATGCGACGCTGGTTGGATGATACCCTTTCACCGACGTTAGGAGCTTAGAGCTTTCGCCGTCCAAAAACATTGAGACGGACCCCATGCTGCAGGGTCGGACTGGGGGGTCACCCGACGCTAACCCTATTTTTGACGGGCTACCTTTTTTCCCCACCTCTGTGCGATGCGATAAAAGCCACACGGCGGGGTTAGCCAGATCTAGACAGGCTGGTATTAACCTCTGGATTAGGGAATCAAGAGATGTATCCATTCTCGTAAACATGCACTATAGTAGGTATTTCCCCAGTCTTATTCTTACATCTTCCGCGTGTATAATTCAGTACGAAACCCAAACACCTAGAGACAGAAAAGGTAACCTCGTCAGGCTAGTACAGTCTCGTCTCGTCTCATTATATTCATATCTCATTACATATGTATGTATATTATGTGTTACGCCTATTAGATACTCGTGTCACCCATCGTGCATATAGAAGCAAAGCAACGAGCAAGCTGAGAGGGCGGGAAATGGGAAATGGCGGAGTAGCCTCGTACTTGGGGCCGGCACTTTGTGTTGTCGTGGCCGTTATTCCCTATCTATTGAGTGGAAGAGTGGGTAAATTTGCCATCCCATCATCTATCATATCTGATTGTACCACCTCAGAAGGTCGCCTTACGATGGCACGCTTATTTCGGCGAGAGCCCGGTTTGCGGTTTTTGATTTATAGGGGGGGTATGCGGCGTATATATGTTCCCACACATTATCGTAGCGGCAAAACTTAGTTATAAATAATGATTGTTTATATAATAAATTATAATCCTTATAGTAATTTTTAAGTTAAAAACTTATTATTTATTATGTAATAATTATTTAACTTATAATAATTATTTAATATATAATAATTATTTTTATTATAATAATTATTTTTATTATAATA